>OU343163.1:35647500-36116457 GCA_910595825.1 Philhelius pedissequus
AACTTTAAGTAAATAAATGAAAATTTAATTATCTACTTATTTTCGTAGGTAAGTGCAAACAAAATATAATACTTACATACTCCAGAAGCTCTTCTGGTTCAATGCTACCAAATCGCGAATTGTCTAAATTCAGGCGCTTAGAGAAATTTTAGTGAAAAACTCATGACATTCTTTTGGTTTCTTGTAAGAAATAATGTTTGTAATTGTTAAATTTTTCAAAATATATTTTTAAGAATAAAATACCTATTTTCTTAAGTGGCAGTCCAAAAGTGTATCGAATTTTATAGAAGTGTATTTGTGTAGAAACTTCAGCAAAGTTAAGTGAATAGAAAAATATTCAATTGTATCGACTTTTGCCACCGTGATCAAGAATATTCTTCAACTAGTTTTCTGCAGAGTAAAATATAAGGCGTACCTACACAAAATTTCGAAAGAGATAATATTTCGCATCACTGCGAAATAATGAACACGGCAATTAAATAATATTTGCGATAGCACAAATTATTCATTAAAAAAAAAGCTTTCCGGAAAATATTATATTAAACAATTAAAGAAATGTACCTATACTTGTTTTGACACATAAAATATGTTAAATTTTGTGCTCAACACATTTTCAAAATTTCCCTCTATCAGAGATTTGTTTACCCCCTTTATAAAATTGACCTACAAACTAGACCAATTAAAGAAATTACTCGTATTTGCATTTTTTAGCCAGAAGATATTTCTTTCAATGCAGCTGAAGTCTGGAATGCTCAATGATACCAACATAATTAATTTTTGGAAAAGTTCAACTGATTTCCCTTAATTTTCCACAAAATATTGGGCTTTAAAAAATTACTTCACGAATCTGACATTCCTGGTGGAATATGCGGCAATGAACCTTATTATTCCTTAATTTAAAGTAAGACGAATTTTCATTATTATATACCTACTAGTTTTACAATATTAAGACTATTAAGCTCAAAAGTTCCTACGCATTAAGTATGCAGTAGAGTACATTACAGTCAAACTTTTAGGCTTAACCTTAATATCCTTCTGCACCATAGGTATCTCAGTAAATTCTCTTGCTTGTTCGTATTAGATTTTAAAATATTATAAAATACTTACCGTAAATTCTTGTCAATTACTAGTCTTTTCTTAAATATGTACCATAGATATATGTATGGATGTGTACATAAAGCAAAGAAGGTGTCTGTCGTACATATACGAGTTGAGGAACTCTCATACATATTACGTGGTTTTTTGAAGATAAGAGCAGAAAGCACCACATTAATTAAATTGTGAACCTAAATATTTCTTAACTTGCATAACATTTACGTCAGGCGTCAGGAGCTCGACGCCGCGCCGCCGTCAAGAGAAAAGTTGAATATTCATTTTCATGCGTCAAAGCAGCCATCGTCATAATGATGATGATGCTAAACCAAAAGGAACTCAGTGTGTTTCCTTAAAACAAAAATTCCAAAGTAAATTTCGCATATATACCACGACCACGGACGAATAATAGTAAAAGTTGCTATCTGCATTCGAATATTCCTTTAAAAAAAGCCCATTTTCTGCTGGCAATATGATGGTGAAAAGGATACGATGAGGAAATATGTCGAATTTAACACCCTCTTCTACTCACTGTGGCCCCTCTGAACGTTAATGAATATTCTACACTTTTGTCTGACGAGAAAGAATAATGATGGCACGGATACCCTCAGGGGTAACCCTTAAAATATTTTGTTAATTGCACATTCTAAGGGAAACCTTTCTTGGCGTATATATATAGTAAGTATTTTCCGTGTTTTTTTTTCCTTGCTTCTACCTTCCCCCTTGCTAATGTGTGGCACACATCACGACGACACCATGTGAGTTTGAGCTTGAACATCTTACATAGTCTTATACCTACCTATCTACAACACTTCTACAACACTACAGAGTTCTTTTACCCAAAAGAAAAATCTTTTCTGAATATATTGTACTTCGTACACTTAAACATACCAAAAGTGGTAATGAAACGATTTCATCATTCTGCATTTAATTTTACCCTAAGAATATTACGAGTATAAGAAAAGGTTCTTTACCACCGCCACTACCACTACCACACCATTATACTTGAGTGCTTGGGACATTAACGAGGTCTTTGTTTTGTCAGTTTTGGGATAAATATGAGCAATGCAAATTGTTTGCCACAAAAGTTTTTGGGAGATAACGACACAGCGGGTATATTTCTTCGAAATTTCATAAATATCCACTTTATTGTTCTTGAAATGGTTTTTGTTCGCTAATAAAATGATGGCGCTGAACATGCCTTTTTTCCCCTTTTTGCGGGTAAGTGGAAAATCTTTTCAGATATATTATGAACTCGGTCCGGTGCTTAGTGAAGTTTGTGAGGTTTTTGGTCAATAACAACTATGTAAGTTGATTGATCGATAAGCTTAAATTTCAATTATGAATAATCTCGTTCTTACCTAGGAGATAGCTTCCTCCTGTAGAATCCCCCATGTATTTCTCCAGAATGAACCACCTTTTTCCAGGTTGTATTTTCAATGTTATTTATGTAGTGATTTCGTCGAGTTTTATGTTTGGAAAAACATTTCTTAAAATATTCAAAATATAATTCTAAATTAATCGAATTTTGGTAAGGGAAATAATGTCTGAATTGTGTTTTTAAAGAGATTAGGTCCAAGAACACTTACTTTCGGCACACCAATTATTCTTCCCTAAAACCCACAACATAAGGCGTTTTTCTTTTTTTGGTCAGAGCAGAGTCTGAGTTGTCAAAAAATTTGTTTGTGTTTCTTTTTAACTCAGAGCATGCAGAGCTCCAAATGTGTGCTCGTTTTTTTGTTCTGAACATGTGAAGATCGCACTCGACGTGCTGGAAGATAATTGACTGAGCATGTGAGTATAAATCGCCGAACGCACAAATGTCATGTGTATCAAGAAGGAAAACAGGAAGACAAAAATAATTAAATACATAAGTTGGCGAAAGAAGGTGATCGCTAGTTGATTTTCTGTATCTGGGGGTGTATCAGTTATATTGTTATATTGTTTTTTATGATTAAAATGAAAATGTGTGATTTGTGTTGTTCAAGTGTGTTTAAAAAACATATCCGTGTTAAGAGCTCGCTCTGTTTGGAAGAAGTTCAGTGAATAATTTATGTGTTCGAACTCTGTTCAGTACTCTGCTCTGAACGAAAAAAGAAAAACGCCTATAGTAGTGTTAAGTTCTGAAAATTCTATTTGCAAAAATGCACCGAGACTCAGCTATTTCGGCGAGTGAAGTGAGATGACTCGCCTTACTCGCCAACTCATCTCACTTTCCGCCAAAAAGTGATTCAGCCATTTAAGTGAAATGAGTTTGTTCGAATTTAGTCCCGAACACCAAAATGTAAACAAACAAATCAAAACAAGAAAATGTTCAATAAATTAAATCCAAAGGAAATATTTATATTAAATACACATATTTATACAATTACATATACATATTTTGTGCATTAAGTACAAATGCACAAGTCCTACATTATTATTAATGTGATTTTACAAGATTATTGCAAATCAATGTTTCCATATTTTTATTAGTGTGTTCGGTTCTTTTGGGCTAGTTCGTTGTGTACTTGAATAGATGTGAAATAATTTCTTATTTGAGAAAAGAACAATTACTTAACTAAAAACGTAAATACACAAACACATGCACCAATTCACTGCTGGAATCTCCGGCGAGAAATCTGACATTTAATTTCACTCACCCACTCTCTCACTTTTATTAGCTGAATCGATTTTTAATCAAAAGTGACTCATCTCACTCACTCACTGCGGTTTCGAATTAGATGAATCTCGATGATGGGCTTACAGGCTGTACTATAGATGTGTATAGTTCTGCACCTCCTGCGGGCTCCTAGTACTTGCACACGAAAAATGGCGCAACATTTTAGACCCTTTAGTACAAAGTTAAGCAATTCTGTTTTTTTTTCTATTTTTATCTTTTACCAGTATACTAAATCCATATGACATTTACAAACTTAGTTTTTTGCACTGATTGAAGTGAGAAAATAGGCTTATTATGGTACCTGTTAAAAATTGTGAAAATTAGGAATATTTTGGTAAAGTGCCTTAATACGAGTATTACCTATAGCAAATTAATAAGAAGTGTCATACTAATTCCCTGTTTAAAATGTTGCTATACAATTAAGCGGCAACTTGAAATTAAACGTCAAAACGTTATATTCTTTGACGCAGCCATTGCCAGATTAAGCCAGCGCGGGGCCTGTATCAAATTCTATTAAGGGGCCTTTAGACTGTTTTAGGTTAGGTATACTTATCGAGTTTATTGTATTAAAAAAACAAAACAAACCTTTCTTGATTTAATTTGGGCAAATTAATAAATAATGCTGTTAATATCGATTTCTGGGAGTAAATCATGTTCAATATTCATTAAAGTGAGGCTATCAAGGCGTTCTTGGCTCACCGTGTTCCTCAATTCATTTTTAACACGTTTTAATATTGAGAAAGATCGTTCACCACTGCATTTGGTGATTTTGAGAGACAAATAAATGCGCAAAGCAATTTCAACGTTCGGGAAACAAGATTTTAAAGAATTATTTATTAACAGCTTGTAAACCTGCATTTCCACAGCTTCATGATTCCTGCTGTCAAATGTCAATAATACTAGCCACATCAGAACTGAGCATTGCAGCGACTAATGCACTAATTGGTCACCCAGACTTTTTGCGTAAGCACTTTTTAAGACTGCAGATTTTTTCAAAATTTCTTCTGGTGGAAGAGATTTTAGCTCTCGGAATATTCCGGAAATTCGAGCAATTTTTTGATAACTGTTCATACGTTTACCTAAAGCAGTGAGTCGTTATCAATGGTGACAATAAACACCTACATTTTATACCGTTGTCCGCTATATTATGTAAGAAAACAATTCTCAACACAATTACGAAACCACTTTTCTCAAGAATGGTTCATATCGAAAGTACTATTATTATCATTCAAACATAAATATCGATCATTCCTTATAGATTGTAGGGTTGGCAGTTGGGTCGTTCCGGATCCAAATAGTTCCAGGAACTATATCCTCGTTCGGATACATCATGCATGTCCACTCGTTCCACAAACTGAATTTAAACATATCCATAGTTCCGACTACGTAGACACAAAACAAGAACGAGAACGAGATAGCAGAACAGAGCCAACATGTATTTGCTTAGATACAAATTGAAATACTAATACACACACGCATATATGTTGCGAAATTCCCAGGCCAAAGTCAACACACAAGAATGAGAACGAGTTGGATTGTATTGGAGACACTGTAGCTATAAAGTATAGCAGATACATACAGGATTGAAATATACGTTAATCGGTCCGACCTCTCATCATGGAAATAGTTCCTCCTTTAGTTCCATATCTTCAAGCACATTGCCTCGAACATATTTGGTTCCTATTTTATTCCTAATAAGAAAGAATGGAAATACAACGAAAAAAAAGACTGGGAACTATAAAGAGAACTGTGAGTATACATAATAAGGAGATCGGACCGATTTAAGTTCAGTCGAACATGAAGGAACTACAACAAATGTTATAGGTAATGTGCTTGAAGAAGATATGGAACTAAAGGAGCAACTATTTGCATGATGAGAGTTCCATGTATAGTTCATTTATTTAAGTTGCTTCTGCCTGCATGTTCGGCTGAATGCAAATCGGTCCGATCCTGTTCAGTTCCCTTAATATTTCCGCGGACATTGTTTCAGGAACTAGTTCCGACTGAAAAAAAACCGTCCTATGTTCGTTCCGCCTTTACGGCTGTTTTGCACGACTCGAATTGGTCGGGTTAATACGACTAGCATGGAAACAATATTAGGGAATTCCCCGTTTTGTTTGGCAGTGTTACCAGCTTGTGTGCAGTGCGGTGTGGAACATGATTTTTGGTATGACCAGCAGATAGAAAAATAAAATTATAGTTGATCATTTTGATGGAAAAAGTTGTGACTAAATCTAATTTATACAATACTTTTTAAGTCGGGCCCCCAAATTTATTCTGCACAGTTTTGTTGGAGAAATTTTACGAAATTCTACATGAATTTTACGAAATCACGACTTATATCAGTTTAAGACATATACATTTATAAAAGTCCATTTTGCGGTTTCAAAAGTATAGGGCTGGAATTCGACATCTGTCAAATCAAGTTGTTAAACCAATTTTTTTCCCGTTGGAAGTCTGACATTTACGAAAATGGATCGCTTAACTATCGCACAACGCACAAAAATTTTTAAAACCTACCACAAAAATGGTGATTCTGCCATAGCCACATATCCTTCTTTAAGAGGAGATTATGGTTTACATAATCGTCCACCTACGCAAGCAATTAGCAAAATTGTGAAGAAATTTGAAGAGACTGGATTAGTTACAGATATTGTAACGCCTGTGTGTCATCGTTTCGCTCGTACCACTGATAATATCGCTGCACTAAGTGATAGTGTTGCCGAAGACCCGAATGTGTCGATTCCTCGTCGTTCTCAGGAACTAGGACTGTCTTACGCCACATTATGTCGTATTTTGCATTTGGATCTACACCTACATCCATATAAAGTCCAGCTCACACAACAATTGAAGCCAGCTGACCATTCAAAATCTCGTAGATACGTTGAATGGGTGCCTGAAGAATAGGCGGTGGCCGGCGATTTTTCGAAAAAAAAAAATTCAGCGACGAAGCACACTTCTCACTCGGTGGGTATGTTAATAAACACAATTTTCGTATTCGGGGTTCTGAGAATCCTCAAGTAATTGAAGAGAGGCCATTACATCCACAAAAAGTCACTGTTTGGGGCGCTCTTTGGTCCGGGGGTGTGATTGTACCTTACTTCTTCGAAAACGACGACGGAACGACTTTCACCGTTAATTCGGAGCGTTATGGTCATATGATAACCGACTTTTTTTTTGCCGGCAATTAAAGAATCCGACCTGAAGAATATGTGGTTTCAACAAGACGGTGCCACATGCCACACAACTCGAGCGAATATGGCTTTATTGCAAGAGACATTTCCCTGCCGCGTAATTTTTCGTCGTGGCTATTTCAAATGGCCACCAAGATCATGTGATTTGACACCGCTGGACTTGTTTGTGGGACTACGCGAAAGACCGTGTTTATGCAGATAAACCTTTAACTCTTGAGCACTTCAAAACCAACATTCGTCAAGTTATGGCTGAGATACCGCCGAATATGTGTCAAAAAGTGGTCGAAAATTACCTCAAAAGAATCGATGCTTGCAACAATTCGCGTCTTTGTCATTTAAATGATGTAGTGTTTCACACAGAATTTCAAGGTTCAAACTTTATAATAAAAAAGAAATATCATGAAAAAAAAAATTTTATATGTGTTTTATTTACGTTTACTTTTGAAACCGCAAAATGGATAACCAATTACATATGTACCTTCTCCTATCCTGTCACTCTGAACACACAGTGAAACTGAGAACCCATGTTTTTATAGTAATTAAAGCAAATGAGAGTATATCAGATAGCTCTATGCAGAGATCTCTTTCTCGCTTTGATTTTCTTATAAAATAAATTATAAAACAATGCGGTTGTTGCTCCACTATCTGATGTCAGGTCTGGTTTATAGCTTAAGCTCATCCACCAATACGCCTGTCACAGACTTTTTTTGGGCAGAAATTTGCACTTTATTAAATTTAAAAAAGCGGGGATGAAAAATTCTCTCTTAAAGAGATGAAGTCCGAAAAAGTCTGGCTTGATCACAATTTTCGGCCAAGTTTTAAACGTCTACACAACATTTGTTTTTTTTTTATTTTTATATTTTTGTTGTTAAGATTCAATTTTTTTAAACTAATAATGTTGTATTTTAGTGCTTTTAAATGAATTTAATGTTCAACATCTTATTTCCCACAAAAACCATGAGACGTTTGTTTTTTCCTTTATTCCAAATGTCAGCCTCACAGTTGTTGTGCCCACAATTTGCTGCCTACAAAAAATTATTGGGGAGAAATTGGCAACAAAATTGTCAGGAAGGGAAAATCCTTAAATCTCGCAAGAGCTCTCTCTTTTGTCCAAAACTACTAAATTTATAAGTGTGTTATCGCACAGACTGTCCTTTTTGCAAGAGGGGGGTAAAAATCTCTCAGAGAGCAACAAAGTTTTACAAAAGTACGGGAACGCTGTGAACAACAATTTTAGCCATTTTTTAAACGCCAAAGATATTATTTCTTAAAATAACCAATTTAATATCACAAATTTTAATTTATTGCACGGATAAGCCCGACCAGACTATGAACTCGATTATGTTCAACTTTTATAGCGATACACTTGGCAACTGACAGTTTATGCATTGTTTTTTTTTTTCATTCATTTGACAGTCTTCATAATTTAGTCCAAAGAAATTTCTTGGACTAAAATTCGTAGCCTGGGGAAATATTTTACTCTCTTATTAGCGCTCTCTTCTGTGAAACAACAATTTGGATTTGACTGTTTTGCGTAGAAATTCATAGATTTTCGCAATTTTAAGGAGTACGGGAACGAACCTTATAAGTCTGGAACAGGAATTGGCAGAAATTTGTGCCAATTGGAAGTTTTGGGCAGAGTATGTATCATACTTAATTTCCTTGGTGGTGGTGATAAATGTGACTTTGCCTCTGAAAAAGAAATAAAGACAGAGCAGATTAGAACAGAATACAGAAACGTCAGAATAAAATAGAACATCAAATTAAAAGCTCAGTAATTGACAGAACCAAAGTAAAGAAAATATTTACAAAATTTGAGTGAGTTTGTAATTTGGTGGCTTAATAACTTATTAATAATTAATAAAATAAAAGAGGAGTTGATTAATTTTAACCAGCAAAAACAAAACGTTCTCGCACGATTCTGCTCAAGTTTGATCTTACTAAAAAGCAAAGACAGAAACTCCTGCTCTTTTCTGTACTAGAAAACTTCATTGACATTGACAATTCACAACATGAATTTCCTCACTGTCCGGAAAAGTTCAGACTTCAGAACTCCACTTAACACCAGCTACAACCTTCTAAAGCTGTCTTGTTCTTTGTACTTTTCTGGTGTAATAAGAGATGAGAGAGGGCAATTTTCAAAAGTTTAATTTTGTATTTCTGAAAACAAAAAATTATCTTACACCCAAAAGCTTATTCCCTCAATAAATACACACATTTTAGCAATTATTCCATGTTACATAATATAGAGACATAGTCCCGTAATACGTAGTATCACTCATAAAAAATAATGCTGAAAAAGGGATAATCTTCATAAATCTGCGACTCGCAAAAACTTTTCCACATTTATGATAATCATTAAACTTAATTCCCAGTAGGTGTAAGTGCGTACTCCCCAAAGCCCAAAGGTGAGTCATATAATATTTTAATCAATTTATGCCTGAAAGTACACACTTAAAAAGACTTAAGACTTAAACATGCCCTCCATTTTTTTGTTGCTTTCTAAATAAGGGATTTATTTAAATGTAAATGAAAAATATATGTTTTTGGCAAAACTCTGCCAAAGAATAAGGTCTCAAGGGAAATTAAGCGATTTAAATTCAAATAAAGCCATTCAATACAATTTTGTTTGGCTGATAACACAAAAATATTAAATCAACATCACCCACAAACTCTAAGGATTATAAAACAATCTAAAGCAATTATCTTACCTTATACTTTGGTACTACTACTCGGTGTATATATATTTATGGGAAATTGGGGAGTGGGTGTTATAGCCAAAAACCACCCTATATTTATGATTTTAAGTTTAAATCCAGCCTCGAACATTTTACATAGTTCTTTGCAGTGCTTGAAGCAGTATAGGTACATAGGTAAGCAGCAACATATTCCATTCCTGGTAAATACTAGATAAGCCTATTTTCGTTTTCCCAATAACTTATAGGACTATGGGATTTTAGAATTGAAAATACGTTATGTAAATCTTGTATCCGACCCTTCAATATTTTAAAATATTCGCATATTGATAGGGGTTGTTTGGTTGGTTGGTTTTGTGGGAGAACGCATCCTTTAACTTTGTTGGGGATTATTTGTCGTATTCTGTGCTGCCAACCTAACCCTTGTTTTTCAGTTAAAAGATCAAGAAAAGTTCTGTAATTAAATGCTCTAAATCAATAATTTTACACTTTGAGGTAAATTTATGTTAAATAAAATATTCAAAGATACCGTAGATTCCGGCGCGACGCGACGCACGCACAGGACGCGATTTTCGTACTTGTTCTGAAAAGGATCTGTGTATATATATTTTTGGAAATATTATGTTTTTGTTTTGTTCGTATTGCTTTCGTCATGAACAAAATTCACCACCCATTATTGTTGTAAATAAAATTAGAAAAGAAATTGAATTTAAAATCAATAATTTGATGATTGTAGACACATTCATGATTAGCATAAAGGCATCGACAAAATTATTGACTTCAAAAATCAAATTTCGAAATAAAGGGTATATTCGAATGGCAATTATTATGTGTTCTGCTTTAGAAAGGGAGTCTTTCAATTCAAACGAATTTCAATTAGACAAGGTCGACTATTTTTGCCATTCAGAATTCACAATACTCGGGAGACCGAGCTTTGATCGCGATTTTTCGAATATCGAATTTGACATGAAAGCGTCATGTTATTAGATAGTTCCCATAGGAAAAATGCTTGCATTCCAATAATAGACATAATATATAGTTTCATATTTTTTACTTGCGATATACATACATTCATATGTAGGTACAATAGGGCAGGTCTTGCATTTGAAAAAAAAATCGAGCTCGAGATTTTAATCAAACATGACATTCCGATGATAGAGAACACTGTCTGTCTGTCTGTTTGTCTGCTTGTACAACGCTCTACTTTAAGCCTTAACGGCTGAAGCGATTTGCTTCAAACTTGGTAATTATTATAGGTGATTTTCTCAGATTTTTGAATCGTTTTTTTACCCCCAAAAATAAGGGTATATACCATACAATTTTTCCCCACCTTAATTATCTCGAAAACGGCTGAAACGTTTTTGATAAAAAAAATATATGGACTACTATAGTATACATTTTGGTTAATATTTTTTTTATATACATATTTTGTTATTAACGTTACATGTCATTTTTGGACTTTCCCATAAACGGCTCAATGGATTTCGATAAAATTTTTTGTGTAGGAGGTCCTTTGAGATCTAAGCAATACTGCCAAAAAATTTTTCTTTTGAAAATTCAGTATTTTGAAAATGTGTTGACGATTTTTTTTGAGATTTAGTTTTTAAATTTATATTATTAAATACATAAAATTGACATACTAAAATTTTTTTTTAGAAAAAAATGTATTCTATTTTATTATATTTATTTTTTTAAGTATATTTCAATTTGTATATAAATAAAGTACACGACTGGATCACACGCACTTGCTCTTATATTCGATCACATCGTATGCAAAAGGTTAAGAATTTAAATATATTTTCAAAGTTTATTTTTTACTTAATTTTTTATATACTATTTTTTTTAATTAAAAAAAAAAAACTTGGTACGAAAATTTTAAATATTTAATAATCTCAACTTAAATACAAAAATTCACAAGAAATCCACCCATTTTCAAAATAATGAATTGTAATTTTTTTTTTTGAAATCCAAAAAAAATTATTTTCTTGAAAATGTTGGTATGCAGTATCATTTATAATTTGAAGAAACTCTTATATACATTTTTTTTTATCGAAATCCGTCAAGCCGCTTATTAGAAAGTTCAAATTAAAAAAATGGTTCTATGGCGGGTACTGTTCATAACAATATATTTAAAAATATTTTCACCCAAATGTAGAGTATACCTAAAATAGTGCACACAATTTTTCTTATACAAATCGTTAGAGCCGTTTTCGAGATAATTGAGATGGTAGAAAAAATTGTATGTCAGGTACCGTTAGTTTTGGACCTAAAAAATCGATTCAAAAATCTATTTTAGACAATCACCTAAAACGTTTAAATACTAATTTTGAAGAAAATTGCTTCAGCGGTTTAGGCTGTACAGACAGACAGACAGACAGTAAACATGGGGATTGAAGCAATACGAAGAAATTGAAAAACTACTTCGCTTTTTTTCTAAAAAAACTTTTCCGCCTCCCTATGAACTCTCCTAACTACGTCTTCGCCCTGTCTCCCAAACCTATTTACGTTTTACTATAATTACATTTCGATTAAATAATCAAAGTGCTTAATTATCCGGCACATAGTCCACACATTCTTACCAAATACACATTTGAAAATAAATTGGAATGGGTTAATGATTGGATTTTTTTGGCAGAAAAATGCGATACAACCATTAATATTCAGTATGATGATCTTTTCATTTTAAAGCAGCAGTTTTATAATCTTTTGGAACTGTCTGACATTCATAGTCGCAATGACAATATTGTACAGGCAACATCCTCTATTAATAGACCAAAATATTCAGAACTTAACTACGATCTGGGAAGCAAAAATTATTTTAATGATTGTCGTAGCCTTAGAGCTATATCTATGATATGTAGAGCCAGATGTGAAATCATTCAAGCTTTTGTACATTATGTAACCTTAAGGCAAAAGAAGATACATTTCACTTCTTGGCAATATGTCCAATTTACAATGATATAAGACTTATTTATTTCGGAAATCGTTCATTGACAATGGAAAAAAACAAAGAATATTCTTAACGGCGACAATTGGGATTCACTTCATAAATATTGAAACTGCATTTACATATCGCAATAATATCATTACGGAGTTCATGTAGTACAAAAAAAAACAAAAAAAAAAAATCATGTTTTAAAATTAACCATGGCATTTTTCTTTAATAGTAAAATACTTTTTTAAAGTGTACAACAATCAAGAACATTATACATTTCAGAGCGTCAATCAGGCAGACGGCAATGCCATTCATGTAAAAATTGTTTAATAACATGAATAAAATTATAACTATCTATCTTTCAGACAGACAGACAGAAGGAATTGTGAGACCCATTTTTTGGTGGTCTCTATCATCGTTATGACAAGTTTGATTAAAATCTCGATTTCGATATTTTTTCCAAATGCAAAACTTGCCCTATAGTACCTATACCGCAAGTAAAAAATTAAGTAAAAAAGCCAAAAACATAATGGCGCAAATTTTAAACAGCCTGATGTTCAGGGCTAAGCATGATACTACTTAACAGTTTGCTAATACTAAAGCACTTTACTAATATTTTCCTAATTTTAAACACTTTTTAACTAGCTTTATATTAAATCTATTTTCTTAATAAACTACAACTAAACACGCCTAAAATAATGCAAAGAAGTAAGCGAACATAACTTTTTGACGTTTCTAAATGTCTAAGTGGCATATGGATTTAGTACGATACTAAAAAAGTAAAGTACCCATTTTGTGATTTTAACTTTAGTAAAATGTTAAGAAAATAGTACGATACTAAACTGGTTTTAAATTAGCAAAATCCTGTTTTTAGACTAGTATCATACTAAAAATGATTTAACATATTATTAAATCGACTAAAATTTTGCGCCATTGAGATGTTTCTAACAAAAATCTTGTGCGATCCATTTAATGTATTAAAAAATTTAAACATATATATTATCGCAAGAGACACAAAATCTAATTTGAGACTCATATCCCACTTAGGTGGGTCCCACAAAAAATATTTGGGAATTTTGTCCCACTTTTTTTTTTTTTTTTGGTATTTGTTTGAAGTGTTTCTTGCCACCGTGAACTTAGGTGACGTACAAAAAGCTCGGCAAGTAAGTTTGCCCCATATAGGAATGGGGGTAGTTAAAAGTTTGGGTCGGTACATGCACATTTTTTTTTATATATTGGGTGAAGTAGGGGGGTTTTAGGCAGGCAGCACGCCCCCTAATGCGGCGAGCTTTTTTCCAATTTAGGAAATGGGAAAAAAGCCAGGAAAAAATTCGGGCTTGGGTGAAGTTCATGGCGTACAAAAGTTCACGGCGTACAAAAAGCAACTCACCCTCTTCGTGTTGTTTGAAAAAACCTTAAAACATTTTACGGCCTATTTTCCAAAACGTTATTTGGAAATTAGGCTAATAAACAAATTTTCTGGCTTAATTTGCATTTTGCTTTCAGGCTCTTTTTCACACCTATCAGGCATAATTTCCAATATTTCTGGCTTATTTTTCTTCTAATTCTAGCGCAATTTCCTTGGCGTAATTTCTACACCCAGAGGAGAAACAACGTAAAATCACAGAAAACCACTTTGATTTAAGTATATTTAGGAATGATTCGGGGTTAAAGATGAAAATTTTAGAATCAAAGCGGAACATCATTGATTCAACGTTTTTTCCTATATGAAAACAAATAGTTTTCATGCTTGATTTAAATACGTTTTCCTATGATTTAAGGTGGAATCATAGTAAAATCAATATCACCCAACTTCAAAACGAAATGAAACAACCTCGATTCTGGAATGGTGCATCGTATTCGAGATTAAAAATACTACGAATACGAACCAACTCTGAAATTACTATCTGTCAATTTGAATTTCACTACGTTTCAATGTTGTTTTGAATAAATTCTAATAGAAATTATTTTGAAATGGAAATGTTTTAGTTTTAATCTTACCAACCATAAAACGTTGTATTTACTACTTAACGTTTTTAAAATAACAACTTGTATGCACCCATGATTAACGTCAATCTGAATTTAAAAAAAATCTTCCATTTAAAAAAAAAAAAAAAAAACGATTCATCATTTTGAAATATAAGCATTTTATTTTTCTTTTTTTAATAAAGGTACACTTGTGCTTTGCTTCAAACCGCAAGAAAATTTTAACGGTCCACATTTCTTAACTGCATCAGGAAAAGGCACCAGAAAATGGTGTTTTGTCGTAAAGATGGCTCCAAATAATCTAATGTAAACAAACTTCCATCAAACTAGGACTAATTTTACAAAACTTACTTTTCAAATTTTCCATTTTAATCTGTTCATCTTTAAAATATTCACTGAAAGACACAACACGAATGACAATATAAATCTAAAACCACTCCATTCTGCTTTCATGATGCTACATGGAACCCACTTACGATCAACTATGAATCCTTTTGATTTTAGTTCGATCGTAGTTTGAAAATGAATACGTTTCACTTTGTTTCTACATCCCTTCCATTTTAAATTTCTGTGTTACATTGGGTCCACTTAAAATTGACTATGAATGAATTCATATTAAAGTTGATCTTACATTGAAAATCTTTCATCAATGTTTGTAGAAGAATAATTTAATGTATAAGTGTTATTTGTAAGTGGCTGCAATTTCGAAATGATGTTGAATAAAGTAGAATCAACTATGTTACACTTTGAAAGTAACATTTTAGTATTTTCCACTTTAAAACAACGTTGAACGTACTTAATAATTTAGGAAAGTTGTTTCACTGTTGAATCGAATACAGTTCACTTCAAAACACGAATGACAATACTTAAAACAACGTTGCGTAGTTAATTCAATATATTTTCACCGTTAAATTAAATACGTTCATGATACTACTCGTATTTTCTAACGTTAAATCAAATACGATTTCTTAGATTTTACCTTGCCTTTTTTCGCTCAGTGTAGGAACCGTTAAAAGTGGACATTCATAAAAATAATCTGTGAAAATGCCATTAAAATCTTTCGAAAAAACGAAGCAGTAAGAAAAGTTGGAGTGGCAGTGGATGGAGCTCACTTAAAATTTTCTTTAAATTGTTTTTGACTCATAAAAATGAACTCTGAAATGCTCATTCAAATCATTAGTGACATTTCCATTAAGCCAAGAAATGATAAAAGGTCTGATTTACTAAAATATTTTTTTTTTAAATTTATCACTTACACAAAGATTAAACTCTGAAAATGGCATCAAAATCAAGTGAGCCGTATACAATAAATAGAATCATTTCCGAGAAAACATTAAATAAAAAACTGGGCGTGGCAGTGGGTGGATACCATTATTTAAAATAGTTTTTTAGTTTTTATTCTGACTCAAAAAAATAAACAGAAAATTTCATGAAAATCGTTAGTGTCATTTCCGAGAAACAATTAAATAATAAGTGGGCTTGCCATGGGGTGGACTTAAATTAATCAATTTTTTCATTTTTTTTTCTCTTGCTCTATAGCAAACTGTAGAAAATTTTCTCAAATCGATAAATTTAGAAAGATGTGCATGCGGAGAGAATTTTAGACTTAGTGAAAAGCTAAATCCTCCGGATAATGTAGAAGGCACAGCAAAAGAGTAAACATATAAAATTTGATATCACGGAATTTTTGATCAATTCCATTGAACTTAAAGGAATCATTAGGTGCTTGCGGCTTCAACAGGTATGCTATACATATTGGATATAAATTAGCTTTTTTATATTTTCCTAGAAAACAAATCACTCTAGGTATGTACATACCAGAGAATCCATAAAATATTTTCAATTTGTATTTTAAAAGAAAATCAAAATGTTTCGCAGGAGCTGGATTCCTATTACATATTATTTCCTGTGAATCAAAGAAACAATAATTAGAATTTTCTTGGTATTTTTTAATGAATGTATTCTATAATTGAAATGAGACAAAAAAAAACATACAACGTTTCAAACTTTTGATTGAAAAAAAATCTAATCAGAACTTAGGTCGTTTTGTCCTTGATTCAAATAGTTACCTATCCTATTTCCTTTGTCTCGCAAGTTTTCTAAGTTCTCTGAAATTATGTTTGTACAAGACTTTATTCTGACTACAGAAATTAATATCTCATTCCAAGGACAAAACTATCTGATTGACATTAGATATACGAGTAGTATAGTCGAGTCGTCCCAATTCTAATTCCATTTTCTATAGGTTTCCACCTTCAAGTCACAATCTCGTTTTTAGGTAGGTAGGTATATTTGCATTGATCTACAAAATTATAGAAGTATCTAACCTCTATACCGATTTTTCCTGCTATTTAAGAGCTACCTTCATGTATACGTATATGTCTATAACGACAAAAACTATACTAACAACATTGATTACTTGAGATTAAGTTATATTATTTGCTTAGCTGTTGTGTTTCGAAACAATAATTGCTTTCTTCAACAACCCGCTTAATCTTTTTCCATGCCATTTGATAACCAAAGCTTTCTTAATATAGATGTTTCTCTGGGAAAGTTTAACATTTCAAACCAAACTACTACAAACCACATACACGTATTGTGGTTATCCCATATTCTAGGCTTAGATACACTCACACTCATAAGTATACAAGGGGTTGTTTTGGTTAGAATTAAGATAGGTAAATAACATACCTACATACTCGTACTTTATAATAAATTGTTTCTAAGAAAGTGAAAGCGGCCAGCAATTACGGCGAGTATGTGTTTACGAATGCTAAATTTTGTTGTTGGCTAATAAAACGGTATTTAGGGTTGCAATATAATAGCAATAAAGTGTGTTCCCTTGTTGAAATATCGTAGCAATGGGATTGAGCTATATATTTTTTTTTTTGGAGAATTAAACACTAAAACCGGCTTAAATTGCTTGATTTCGGGAAGTTAAGGGAATTTTATAGGTGCTCCAGAACTTTTTGTCATACCTAGTCGGAAAAGGATTTTGATGGAGGTTTTGAAGACATCTGGCAGGCATTTATTGATCCATTGACCCCAATATATTAATAATAAAAAGGCAGCTTATGGCGGATATATATCATAGTATGTCCCAAAGGGTTGCATAAACTTGCTCTTATTTTCGATCACATCGTAATAGCAAGTAGAAATTCGTTTTTAACTTAACTTATTGTATACCATTTTTTGAATATTTTTTTTTCTAATAAATTGTATGTGGGGCAATTTTAAGATTTAAGCAATTTTAATTTACAAACATTATTTCAAAACAAAACAGTCGCCCATTAGTTTTCGAAATATTGAACTTTTTTTCAATAATCCAAAATATATTTTATTCGAAAATGTTGATATGCAGTTTTCATTAGCATTAATTTTTAGTTGCGATTATATGTACTATAAGGCAAGTTATGTATTCGTAAAAAAAAATTGTTTTTCTAACAATCAAACATGACATTACGAACATAGAGAACACCAAAAAAGTGGGTCCCCCAATTCCGTCTTTCTGTCTGTCCCCGAGTCTGCAGCCTAAACGGTTGGATGGATTTGCTTCAAGCTTTGTACATATTGGTTTTTCGGTAATATGCCCACACGTTTTTTACATTTTTTTAAGACAACAAATGACAGTAGCTCCCATACATTTTTGTTTGCTAAAAACAAAAATCTTATTTTCTTAAAAAACGGCTCCTACGATTTTTATAAAAATAAATCAGTTCATTAATGAAGGGAAAGGGTAACTTTTAAAAAAATGTTATTTTTTGTACCTCTTGTACAACCATTTTCTTGTTTTCCGATTTTCTGAAAAACAGTTAATTTGATTTTTTGAATCTCTTTACGCAGAAGCTCCTAGAAAACTTAAACACTGTTGTAAACCAAAATTTTTGAAAAAAAATTTTTTCTTGGAAATTAATTTTTTTTGAAAACTCAAAATTTGGAAAACGACTTTATAGATTTTTTCGAAACTTCGTAGTTGTAAGTTTTTTGACACTATCTTGAATAGTTAAAAAAATTATTTTCCTAAAATAAGAAAACAAGGGTAACTCCCATACAAATTAAAAAAAAAACTTAAGAAAAAAATGAATTTCTGAATTTTTATACAAAAATTTTTGTGTTCTTAAATTAGTACAGCCCACTTTTAGTTATAAAAATATTTTGTTGGTACTTCCCATAGAACCACTTTTCATATTTTCGATTTTCTCAATATTGGATTAACTGATTAAATTTTTTTTTTATACAAATGCACCCTAAAATTTTTAATAAGCATACGAAAATTTTCAAAAAAAAAGTTTTTCGATTTTTAAAAAATAAATAATTTTTTTTTTGAAAAATCGATTTTTCAAAATTTGAATTTTATATGTATATTAATAATATCTTCAAAATGGCGCTTCAAATTTTTTTTGTAAAAATGTTTTCAAAATTTTATACATACAAAATTAATTTATTAAAAAACCGCTCCAACGATTTTTGAAATTGTTTTTCGATATATTCTTATTTATCCATGAATTCAAATTGCATCTTTGTTTTCCCCCAAACTATAACGACTAAGCAATATAAAAACATTTAATAATGTGTATTATCCATTTATTTCTACCTCATTATTATTCCCTTTTTACGAATTTTTGCGTACGTCACTTAATACTAAATACAATGTAGGCACTCATACATTTATATGTACATATGTGTCTTTAAAAATCAAATGAATCTTATGTATGCATAGCGCACCTAAGTGATGAAGTCGTATGTATATAGCTACCTACCCATCTACTTCCTTCATTTTCATTATTATATGTACATGTTTACATACTTAGGTTCCGTCTATATATATGTATATGTAGATATATTTTACTCTCCTAACTTACATTATTAAAATCCATAACTTAGATTTAAATATACATTTGTAGGTAGGTGCCTATGTAACTATTTCTTGAATCATCCATTCGACAATTAATTATATGTACTAAGAATCAATGTAATCTAACCTACATAGGGTTTAAACCTGCATAGGATAACTACACCTAACTAACTTAACCTCAATGGTTATAGCTACATTAAAGTTGTTAGCTACAAGAGCAAGTTCGGACGATCCAGTCGTGCATTTTATTTTTTACCGAAATCCGTCAAACCGTTAATGAGAAAGTCAAAAATCTGAGAAACGGTTCTTTGACAGGTATACTGTTGATAACAGTTTAGTATTTACATTTTTTTGACAAAATGGTTTTTAATCAAAATCGTAAGAATCGTTTTTAAGATAATTAGGATTGTTGATACGATTGGATTTAAGGAAGAATCTAGGGAATCACTTCAAAAGTTTACGTTCCGCAAGTTTGAAGAAGAACAGATAGACGGAATTAGGCCGTTGAAATTTCAAGTTTGATCAAAATCTCGAGTTCGGTTTTTTCCAAAAAAAATAAAAATGCAAAGCATGTACTATAGTAGTACATTATTGTTATTTTTTGTGAATCTTAAGAGATCTGGAGATTTTGGTAAGAAAAGTTTTGTTTAGGGATTTCATCTGATGTGCCTATTTTCCCAAGTTAATTTCATATTTCACAGATTTAGTCAGATTTAAAAATTAGTTCTTGGAGATTGCGTACAATACTGTAAAATGTTAAAAACGGGATTTTGAAACAGTGTAAATTGGTTGCATTCAATTATTTGAAGTTATTAGTATCAAAATGAAAAATTAAAAATAAATGGAGGAAGACAAAGTTTCTCTAAATTCAGTTTTTGTTTTGTTCAAGATCTGCTTTCCATAATTCAGGGCCCATGTTCTGTAACTCAGGCGATAACTTTTCTTCACTTAACGCTTTTGAAAAAAATGAGTTTCTGGTAAGTTGAGGTGATACCTTAAATTTTAATTTATTTGACTGGGATTTTCCAATGCAAGACCATAAATTGAAAAAGTAATTTTGGCATCTTAACAACAAAACAAACATATTTTGTTTTGTTTCTCGACTACTTTTATCGATTCGAAAGTTACAGAACATGGGGCCAATTTTTTTTCATATTGTCGTGCAAAATTCTGCGCGGTTTTTAAAATTTCTTAAACGCTTATATTATTATTTTCAGAATAGTGAAAAACAAGATTACATAAATAACAAAATTATAAAAGCAGAATTTTGAAAACAGAATTTGTATTCACTCACAATTTTGACTCCAATTCCAAAATTTGTCAAGCCATGAAAGAGGCGTTAATAACCTAAAATGCACACATTGTTCTTAAAATCTCTATCTTAGTTGTAATTGCTTTTGACAAGAATAGAAATAAAAAAACAAATTCGGTTTTTTGTAAAATTCTACTGAAAAATTCAATTAATTTGATAGTGGTGATTTTTAACGTGTTTTTTATTATAAATTAAAGATTTTATTTTAACAACTTGAAACATTAATTATTTTTTGTTTGTTTTTTGCTTACATGTACATTTCGAAAGCTATGCTTCCATCGTCAGTAAGATCTATTTAACTAATAATGACATTTTGATATTAATATTAAAATTTAATACAAACAACAAATATAATACAAACAAAAAATTACACAAACAAATTTACAGTGAATTTAAGGTCTAATATAAACTTTTTTGAAAATTTGATTTCTTATTGGTCCATCGTCACTATTCATTAACTTATTTTTATTTTTAAATATATAGAGATTTAAAAGCATCTAGCTCATAAGGATTATTTGCATTACTTATTAATTTCAAATTTTGGAAACTAAAATTATGGTTATTATCTAGCATGTGTTGTGATACACTTGATTTTTCTGGTTCATTGTGTTTTAGATGCGCAAAATGTCCTTTAAATCTTTTGAGAATTGGTCTTCTTGTCTGCCCTAAATATTCTTTATAACAATTGTTACATCCAAACTTAAAACAAAAGAAAATTTTCAAAGAAGTAGATCCAGTGCAGCACTTTGTCAAAAATTTATCAAGTGTTCAATTTACACCAATAGTCACTATAACAAATTTTAAACATAACGGTTTATTCATGCACCGTTCAAAACCATACCCTTCAACAGCGTAAAAATACAGGTTCGGACTTCCGAGACTTTGAAATAATAGTCCTGGGTTAGTTATGGGGCACTCTCCATTGGTGCTCAGTAGATTTATATTTGCAAACGCTATTTTTCTTTATATTTGCAAACGCTATTTTCTCTTAAGTTGTGACTAAATTTTAGTAAATATCTATAAACCAGCGCCACCTGTCTGTAACTAATTTTGTTAAGCTTTCCCTTTATTTGAATATTATACAGTTTAAACTACAATAAAATCGGTTCATAAATAAGAATTTTTATTAGAAGCGATCGCAGCGACTCCTAGAGGGCAAAGAAAATAAATATATAAATATATAAACAATAAATTACTCGTTACAACATCATCTATCTACCAGTGAAATTTCCTTCAAAATAAAAAAATTCTCATAAAACTGAGCTCCTTAATGATACACAGTAAATAAAAGGTTGTATAGGACTCAAGAATAGGTACCTCTTGGGGGCCAACACATATATTTATAATACATTTAAGATAGAAAAAAAATAATGCAGATGTAACAAACATTACCGCCGGGAAAGACAACATTTCTCACCGTGGCCATTCCTGAACCTCGTTGGGTTAGTCCGCCACTGAACAAAAACCAGCAAAGTTTCAATCAAAATTTAGAAAAGGATGATTGAGAAAAAATTCTACAAACTGGATCGCACATACTTGCTTCTCTTTTCCAAAGCTACTCGTATAGACTTATAATGGGTGTTTTTTTCTTAGAGGCATATAACTATAAAATGATGTAAAATACAGACACATTGCCATAAAATTGACTTTGGTTAAAAGATAATTCCCATTATTTAAATATTTTTTCTGGCATAAAGCGGTCCAAACTTGATCACTCTGTGCAGCATTTGGGGTAGTATATATTGGCAATAACGCGGCGAATGTTGTATTCAAAAACGTCAATCACATCGGGCTTATCGGTGTAGATTTTACATACTTCCACAGAAAATGGACTAATGGTGTGTTAAGTCGCACGATCTTGGATGCCAACTCACGTGGTCCAAAACGCGAAATTTGGCGCTCTTGAAACGTTTCCTTCAACAAATCAAATTGTAGCACGCGCTAGGTGACACATTTCACCGTATTGTTGAAACCACGAAAAATAGAGATCAACAGCAATCTATTTTCGAGCCCATTTACCGAATGTAGCCGCGAAGTGTGAATTCAGGCGCCAGTCGATTAATGATATGGCAGATGAAAAAATGGCGGCCAATGAAAACAGAGCTGCCAACATAAAATTTTTTAATTATGTGTTTCTAAAAGAAAACACCCTCTATAACTGCAAACATATAAAACATTAATTTATTTTTCTCTGATTAAGTAAATAATTGATTTAAAATAATATTGCTTGGAGTATTCAGAAGTAGCTATGTAAGAAGTGTTATCAAGTTATTTTAGCCAATAACGAGATTTAGATAAGTAAAACAATTTTCTCAAAATCGTATTTCCGAAAAATCTAAAACGCAAAAAATCAAAGAATCACATAACATTGATCTGTACTAAATTTAAAGCAAATCGGATCTATTTCTATCATCCAAATGTTTAAATTTATATGTTTGTATACATGAATCCAATACTTGCCCTATAGAGTAAGTAAACATATCATTCCTACTTTTATCAAACATGAACCCAAACGAGGCAAGACCTATAGTTAGAATTATCACCCTTCAGCAAAGAGGTATTGAATTGTTAAAAGAAAAAATTCTTTTTGACTTGTGATTTTAGATTGATTTAGAAGCAAATTTTCGTTATACTCGTCCATATACATATTTTTGTTTTGAAACATATTTTTTTTGAAAAGTATGTCGGTAAACTCTGTTCTGTCACGACAGAACCTACATCCTCAACCGACGTTAACCCTTTTCGACTTTCTTTTGAAAGCTCAGCTCAATTTAACTCAGAGCGTTAATAGCTATTGCAAATTCAATATCCGCTAAGAGTTATACCAGATATATGTACTCAAGCTCACGCTTATAAATATCTACATGTATACCATCATCTGACACATCATCAACATATGCTTTCAATTGATTCTATATGTTTATTCACAATTTCTATACCACCTCCAGGCATACTCGTGCATATGTTTGTAGCAATACCTGTGCCACTAAAAGCTGGAGGGGCAATCAATATATTCCAGATCCTTCGTTTCAAATCATTTGATGAGTCTTATATTGCCTTTTATAACCAATGCTAGTGACAGGTGTCAAAATTTTGCTTGTATGGAAAGGTAGGCAATTCAAGTGGTGTTTGGTCCTTGAGAGGTTCCGTATTGTTTAATAAATTCCTTTTTATTTACCATAATAATATCCTTATACCAGATATGAAATATAATTTCATATACAAAAAAAAAAAAAAAAAAAATATTGAACCGTTTCAAATTGACAAGGAGCTTGAGATGCCCGGACCCTAATAATATACCAATAACAGAGACCACTTTCGTTTTATATAATTTATTTTTATTTGGCTGTGCTGCTGTGCTTCGAAGAATAAAAGTCTGTCTTGATGAGTTTCTTATGATGTTTGGGCGTAAAGTTAAACACTCGTTATTCACCTGAAAGCACTTGGATAAACTTTTGTATTTCAATGGGTGCGAAAACGAGGCGTCCCCAACTGAATTGTTAAAATTTTTGATAAGGTAAAAACGACAAACACAATATATATATATATAAGTATACATAAGTACGATAGGTAGGTGGGTGTATATCTGAAACTCTCACAACTCAAACACAAGATGCGGAAGACGTGAGATATAGAATTGCTTTCATTTGAGATTTAAAATGCGACAAGGTCATCTATTTAAAGAAAAAAGAAAAAAAAAACAAACAAAAAGTATCCAAGGCCGCAACGGTCTCAGGGAGCGCCTTGACTTTGGATACGTAAAACCTATGTCTATGGATTTAATAGGTTGAGTGTAATAGCTGTCAGTATTTTAATTTAAAAAAAATAAATTGATATGTGATTTAGCATTTAGTGTAGATGTGCTGAATGTAGTGACGTATTTTTTTAGTTTTTAATCATTTCTGAAAAAAAAATTATAGCAATAAATATTTTTTTCCAAATTGATTGTAGGGTGCTTGTCATGTTAATCCTATGAAATTACCATTCTTTCGAATGTAATTCATCACTTTGCAGCAATGATCAATGATTTGAAAGAAATGAGGCCGGTCTTGAAGCCATTCGCCCGATCTGCAGTTCAATTATCGTACTATGACACTGTGAAGTGATTTTCAGTTGCTCATTTCACAAAATCCCAATTTATTTTAAATTTCTAAAAGTATGTACTAAAAAGTACTAAGTGATATAATGTCAATTGTCTGACATATTTTAGATTCATTCAATTCAGTAGGCGTTTTTCTTGTTTTAGTTCAGATCAGAGTCTGAGTTGTCGGAAAAATTGTTTGTGTTTCTTTTTCATTCAGAGCGTTTAGCTTAGAACTCCGATTGTGTGTTTGGATTTTCGTTTTGAACATGTGCAGAGTGTGCTCGATGTGCTTGAACATAATCGTCTGAGCGTTATGAGTGAATAAATAATCAGGATCTATCTTGTAATTATAGTAACTTTCTTAATGTTTTTTAAGCAGATAAGAAAGAACTGTTAACCTTATTGGTTTAACAAAAGTTTATCGCGTTTGAAAAATGTAATGATGAAAATGCAGAAAAAAGGCAAGGTTGATGTTGGCTGTGGAAGTGATTATTGTCGTTTGCGCCGTGAGTACGAGTTTTTAAAAAAATTCTTAGATAATCAATTCAAAGTGCTTTTGGCAACACATAAATTCAAAACGAAAGTCATTTGGAATTCCAGCTTGTATGAACTATAATGGAACTATAAGTAGTGATTGTAGGAAAATTTGTAATTTATTGGCTTGGTTTTTTCAATCGAATTTTAAGTTCAGTTCATTTAGTTCTGAGTTGGATTTAGAAATTTCAACTATTACTGATATGGGACACCTAGCTCTAACTGAGGCTGAAATTCTGTTGGAACTGGGTAGTTTATATAGCAGTTTGAGTTTGCCTCCTCACAATATTCCTGCAATATTTTTGAAGAATTGTGGATCGAATTTGTCGAAAACCCTTCTGTTCATTTTCAACTCTTCTCTTTGTAATGGTGTTTTGCCTGACTGCTGGTAAAGCTCTTATATAACTCCAATTTTTAAATCTGGCTCTAAGCAATCAGTAGAAAACTATAGACTCATTGCTAAGATTCAGTTGATTCCAAAAGTTCACTAGCTAAGAAAAGAATGTATGAGGCTGCAAAAGATTTTATTTACCCTTTTCAACATGGATTTGTCAGTGGAAAATCTACTGCAACCAATCTTATATTGTTCACAAATTTTTGAGTGAATTCAATGGAAAGTGGCAGTCAAGTAGATGTTGTGTATATTGACTTTTCGAAAACATTTGATAGAACAACATATTGTTAAAAAAACTTAAGTTATTAGGTTTTTATTCTCAACTATTTAAGTGGATCAATAGTTATCTAACAAATCGGGTTCAATATGTGAAAATAGGCCTAGAAAAATCAGAAATAATTTTAAATGTCTCTGGAGTTCCTCAAGACAGTCATTTAGGACCGCTTTTGTTTTTACTATTTATATATTCATGTTTAATTTTTGCAGATAAAGTGATTAAATCTTTAACAGATTTCGAGTAACTTATCTGAATGGTGTTTTCTGAATGACCCTTTATTTAATACCAGCAAATGTAGTATATTTTCTTTTTCAAGATCTTCTTCTCCGTTTTTTTTGTTATAAAATTTTAAACTACAAGCTTCAGCGAGTTTTTAATCATAAATATTTAGGAGCAATATTTGACTCTAAGTTAGAGTTTTAGATGCATATTTATTTTATTGTTTCTAAAGGCAACTCTTTTCTTGGGTTTCTAACTAGGAATACTAAATATTTTAAATGTCCATATACGTTGAAGTCTTTTTATTTTTTATGTTAGCTTCGTCCGTCCTGGTTTGGTGTTCCTATTACAAAAACGCTTCAAATCGAATTGAAAGGATCCAGAAAAGATTCACGGATTTTCGCTTCGGCACCTAAACTGAAATTTGCCGCTGCCTCCATATGAAACGCGGTGTATCTTAATTGATCTAAAAAGTCTTGAAGCGAGAAGGGTTTACTTCCTCGTTTTTTTGCGAGGGATATTGTGACGGAACATATAAATTGTCAACTTTTAATATTGTTGTTTAGACCATACAGTTCAGCTTGATTTTTAAGACCTAGGGTAAACAATTTTTTTTAATCCCGCAACATTTGATAAACTACGGTTGTAATGAACCAGTTACAAAAGCTTGTAAACCTTTTAACAAATATGCTGATGTAATCGATCTTAATTGTTCTAGAGATGTTTTTAGAACAAAAATAATGAACTTTGTTTTAATCAAGTAACATTAAGTAAACCTATGTAAATTATTTATTTATAGTAGTTATACTTTTATTCAGTTTTTTTGTATAATCAATGAAAAAAAAAATTGCTTAGAAAAAATTTGATTCATATTTGCAAGGTATGTATAGACATGCCTACTGTCAAATTAAAAATATCTCTGTTCTTCGATCTGTTCAACAACGTTTGGTCTTCCATAATGTTCTGGTTGCTTTTAAGTGAGCTTACCAAAAAGGTTTTAAAAGAGATTTTTTTCCTTATTTGCTTTCAATCGAAAACAAGTTATAATTTTTACTTGCGATATATGTTGGTACTACAGGGCATGTTTTGCATTTGGAAAAAAATTGAACTCGAGATTTTATTCAAAGTTGACATTACGATGATAGAGAACACCAAAAAAGTGGGTCCCGCAATTCCGCCTGTCTGTCTGCCTTAACAGCTGAAGCGATTTTCTTCAAACTTGGTATTTAAGTGTTTTAGGTGATTGTCCAAAATAGATTTTTGAATCGTTTTTTTAGCCCCAAAAATAACGGTACTTGCCAACCATCTTTATTATCTCAAAAACGGCTCTAACGATTTTGTCTACATTTTGGTTAACATTTTTTTAAAAATATTTTGTTATTAACGGTACCTGGCATACAACCATTTTATTGATTTTCGACTTTCTCATAAACGGCTCAACGGATTTTGATCAAAATTTTTATGCAGGAGCTCCTTCAATTCTAAGTAATACAGCTTTTCAAAACTTTTGAAAAATATTTTTTTTTGATTTTTGAAAAAAAATATTTTTTTTTTTATGAAAATTCAATATTTCGAAAACGGGTGGACGATTTTTTCTGACATTTTGTTTTTGTAATCATATTATTAAATATTTAAAATGTTAATGCCATTTTTTTTTTAGAAAAAATTTATTAATTTTTATAAATACAAAATTAAGTGAAAAACGACTTTAAAAATACATTTAGCCGTTTCTATTGAAAATATTTTGCATATAATGTGATCGAACATAGGAGCAAGTACGTGCGATACAGTCGTGCATTTTTTTTTTTGATTTTGTATCAAATTTGCATCAAATGCAGCATTTAGTTTGACATCTACAAGTTTTCCAGGCACGAGTATTCCCCAACACCATTAACCAAATTAATCTATTCAAAATGCGTTCCATTTGCCACAAGAAATATCAAATTGTGCATCAAATTCTGAATTTACCAATGGAAAGAGTCATAGTATAAAATCAAAATCGTAACAAAAAGTTGTTTGAATTTAATTGGTGATTCCGCTAGCAGTTTGGCCCATGCATAGTCACAACTTGTCACTTGTGGTCTTGACAGCTGACAGAATTCTCCAGAAATATATTTCCCCTGTGGTTTTCTACATTCAAAAACCAATAAAACATTTCACAACATAACTATAGCACAAATTTCGACTCGACTAAGCTGCAGTTAGTTGTTCAGTTCTGATAAATTTTGGGTCAACTCAATACAAAAAAAAATCAAAGTGCGATATTTAAGCTTGACATAGAATGCATACCTTTCTAAAAATGAGGAATTTAAGTGCTGAAAACGTCTAATCAACACAATTTTGCCCTAGGACTTAGTAAAATACGTCGCAGATAACATCCATAATAATATTCTGAGATCTTTGAAAGGTTCTTTAACAAACTTGAAAATCGAATTTCATGCTTTTGCACATTTTCCTCTAATTATATTATTTTTAAGCCACTTGAACTAAAAGATGAAGTACCTGCGGCCTACAATTCTAAAATATTATTTCTGGGAGACAGAGAAGATGTCTCGAGTTGCCCCCGATGTTGTGGCGCCTAACTTGCGCCCCTTACTCATAGCACACCATCCATATCCTTTCCATCATCCACGTATAAGTATATTCAAGATAAAAAAAAAACTTTGGCGAAGAAACTGCTGAGCTTCACTTGGCAAAGCATTACAAATTCGTTGCCAGAAGAAGATGGTTGGTTTGTTTCATTTCATTTTACACCGAATGACTTTCTTATTGCCAATTGATTTAAAAAACAAAGCACTTGGATTGGAAAGAAGAATACTCAAAATACATCTTCTGTATGAGAGATAACTGAATGAATTTGAGCAATATATGTACAAGAAGTTACCTACCTACGAGTATACATCTTTCTTGATCAAAAAAAAAATTAAATACAACTTTTCTCTTGTTTTTTTTTTGGTATTCAATTCACTCTCCTTTTTGTTTTTTACAAACTCATCGATTTTAGAAAATATAAAATCAGACTAAATGATAAAGAAACTAACAACATCAGCACATTTTTCGTTATGATGGTGGCTCTTATATTTTGTTGTTTGTGCCATCAATCCAACCGACCCTCATACCCTTATTCATTCTTTATATAGTCGATAGACGGATCGGAAGAATTTTTGAATTGAAAAGTAGAAAAAAGATAATATGATGAATTTTCTCTGACAGCGCAAAGAAAAAGGGAATAAGGGTTGAAAGAATCCTTAATTTCATCTTGGATTTACCTAATTCAAAATCAAATGGTTTTTTTCTCTATTCTCTTTGCCAAGCACCCAAAATGCGGTAACATAATGTATCCACTTTAATAAAGTAGGTTATAGAGGGTTGTTTTTTTTTTTGTTGCTTGAGGTAGAGGGGGACTTTATGTCTGTTGCCACTTGCCACTGCCACCCTCTCTTATTTATTTGTAAACAAGCAACAACTCCTGATGAAATGGTAGGCCTTTTTTCTGTTCTGTCAGAACTTGACAAAGAATTTAAATCCTAATGTGCCGGTAAAGTTTGACGACTGTTCAGTTTTCTCTTTTTATTTTATTATATTTTATTTTTTTTTTGTTACTAAGATGCTTTTTGTGAGTTTCTATTGTGCATAAAGTTTTGACTTTAGGGTTCCCTTTGTTGTGTTATGTTTTCCTACGCTTAATGTTGAATTAATCTTTCTTGAATTTTTATAATTAATTATGTTTAATGATTTTTTTTTGTCTTTTTTTGGGTACATAATTAAATTATTATGAAAAAATATATCATTTTTGCCAGAGATGCTATTTGAGAATACAGTGAAATCTCCAATTACGTATAGCGTTCTTATAGACGGAAGACATGTCTTTTTTGTTTCTTATTCAATACATTTTACATTCCCTTAAGGTAGCCATTCACAATGCGACGGTCAATCGTAGTATCATAGGTCGCAAGTACCCATACACTTTGCGACTGAGTTCGGCGGTTCTTGCGTTGATGAATCTACCAAAAATTATCTCATTCACTTAAACATAACTTAAATATGTGAAGTTGTGTGTGTGTGTGTCGCAAGCATTCACATTTTACCCTACCACCGATTGGTCTTGTCGCAAGGCCGTAGAAAATTTCAGCGGACCATGCTACCGTCTATTGTAGCGTAGTCCGATGTACGACCACCATTCACGGTAGAACTTGTCTTATTCGACCAAGATTTTTGCGACTGTCCGTACGACTGTCGCATCGTGAAGGCGGACTCAAAAATAAAGGTACCTGCTAAAAAACCGTTAGAACGGCTGTTAAGATTTTGATAAGAAAATCTGAGTAATATATTAGATATGTTATATATTTTAGTCCAAAAAAAATGTGCGTTAAGTTTTTTTTTTTATTTTCGACTTTCCCATAAACAAGTCTACCGATTTCAATCAACATTTTCACACAGGTCCTTTAAATTCCAAATAATACTGCATATTAAAATGATAAAAAAAAAAACTTAATTATTTACTATAGAGATGGGTATATTTGTCTGGTGTTTAGCGAGTATTATGGCTGATATATTTATTTGTCTTGATCTTTTGTGTTTATGCGTAGAAGAACTATACTGTTTTTATTAAAGCTTGGACATAGATATATATAATTGATTAAAAAAACGTTATTTTCTATCCATTGGCGAACAGCAACAAATCAGCAAAAATCATGGCACAGTCACTGTCCGCTTAAGGGAGCTTTAACTGTATCGAAAGTAGGTTTTTGAAGGGCAAACGAAAATATTTCTCTTTGGGAGACGCTTTGGTGGTCTAGACTACAGTACATGTGCAGTGAAACCCCAAACTTAATAATATACTTAGGTAGACACTATCTTGTAGCTTAAAAAGCTTGTATTTACGTTATACCATACGCAATGCCCATAATTAGTAAACAAAAAACTCAGTTAATAATTGAATTGATCATCTTTGCATATATAAATAAATAAATCATCAAAATTATCAAAATTCACTACATTATCTGACTTTTCGTAAGCTCAGAAAAACAATTCATTGGCTCAATGAACACTAGTCACTGTTTAATGTATTTTACTTGCGATTATAGGTACTCGAAAAAAAAGTTTTGAGATAGCAATCAAATATGACGATGACAGAGAAGAAGAAAAAAGATGGTCTACAAATTTTATCCGTCTGTATGTCTGTATGTCAGACTGTCTGTATGTATGACACCTACAGCCCAAACCGGTGGGCCGAATTGCTTCAAACTTGGTATAAAGAGTATTTTAGGTATTGTACAGAGGGTAAATTATTATTTTTAGCTCAAAAAATAACGGTACCTGCCATATAACCGTTACGTTAAGGCCTATTTTTCTCGAAAACGGCTCAAATGATTTTAATTTTTAAAAAATCAGTGTAGCTTTTATGGTACGACAGAAAAAAAATTTAAAAAAATGTCTAAAAACGGTACCTTCCATAGGACCGTTTTTTCTTGCTTTCGAATATCTCATAAATAGCTTAACCGATTCTTATAAAATTTTACACATTATATAGGTTTAGGTTGCCCAATTTATACTGCGTACCAATATTTTTAATTAATATTTTTTTTGTATTCTTAAAAGCATTTAAAAAAAATTTAAAAATGTATATTAAAAAAAAAAACGTACATTAAAATTATAGTTATATGTATTTTCAGAATACCTATTAATTGGCGTTTTTGATTTTTTTTTAAATGTTTTCAAAAAGCTTAAAAAATAAAACTTTTTTTCTCAAAAACTACTCCACAGATTTTTAAAAAAATTTTCTCATAAATTCAAATTTATCCAAGAAATAAAATGGCGAACTTTTTCTTGAGCTCAAATTAGTTTAAGTATTTATTTCAGAATTTTGAATTATTTTTTTTTGATTTAGCCGAGTTAATCTTTTGTTTTTAAGTTCGTATTATTAAATATTTAAGATTGTCAAACCAATTTTGTTTAGGAAAAAATTAAAGAAATTTTGTATATATACAAAATTAAGTAAAAAACGAATTTAGATTTTTAATAGAAATCTTTTGCACACGATGTGATCGAACAGTTCGTGCATTTAATTTCATAATATCAATGAAAGTCTCATTATGACACAAAAAGGAGGTTTAATATCTACTTAAAATTCCAAAAACCAATTGCAAATTTTAACGAATTCTATTCAGGAAGAAGTATACGACCTGTCAACTTAGCTCTCTTTGAAAAATTCGAATTTGGTACGAAATTTCTTTTGACGAAGTTCCGAATCAATTCATATTTAACTTGATGGTACTATAAACAACTATAAACATCTGAATGTCCCAGAACACTCAAGTTTGGTTTATTGCTGTGGGACTTATCATTCTCAAACCCACTTTAATCCAAAACAAGTTATGATATCAAAATGGCTTAATCCAGCTCAAATTGAACAATTTATGTTGACTTTTTGTAGCCGCCATTTCTAAACATATTTTCGACCAAATAGTTATTATGTATTGTATGAATTGTATCTTCCCTATACATATACCAACAATTAAAGACGAATTAAAATTAACGTAAAGTAATAAGTCTTAAATTGGCCCTGGGCTCTTGGCCCTACCTACATAATACAAAATTTTAAATATTTTTTTTTCCAAAAACCAACAATTTAATATTCTCTTACGATATGTATATTTATACCTGAGCTTTAACACTTAACACAATTTACATTGAACCACAAAAAGTTAATTGAAAATGTTACACACACACAAATTTTGTAAAAGCAAAAACCTCCAGCATCATCATGAGTAAGTGTAATTTTCTAGAAAGACGAAACTCATTAATTTGGTTTTTCTTTAACGTTTTTTTTTTGTTTGTTTGTTGAGAAAGAACGAACAAGTGTTGAGTTGGTATTACTAAATATCCGTTTTACTTAAGAAGATTGATATTTTGTAGAGAATGAGATTTACCAGCGTTATTGGAGTTTCTTGAAATTATTTTTTTATTTTTCAATGGACAGGGCACACAGTCATGAAAATTATTGTCACGACGCTCGTCATGAACATTAAATTTACCTATTTCATATGTGTTTGTGTTATGAAATTGCTTACCTAAATGTAAGAAAATAAAATACATGAATTTGCATCAGTTTATTAATTAAAGTCTGTGAAAATGTCAAAATTATGAAAATGTTTCTCTCAAAACCTAATCGAAATTTTACTACAATTGCCTTCCATATTACACATATACTTAATTTATTAGAAATCGCATGAGTCATTTTTGAGAATATGTTTTTTGTTGTTGTTGAAAATTTTGGACTTTTCTGGATAATCACATAAAGATACTTTCTAACCAATTTGAAGCAAAATAGCTTAACTACTCGGTTAAGCTTGATGCACTGCGAACGTACAAACTACGGATCCGGAGGTAGACGGTATGAACTCGAACTCCATATAGATATAAAGATTCACTACGTGTCAACTTAACGGCCAACCACAGTGAAAATGTCTGAGAAAAGACTTATTCTAAACCATACCGTAAACTGAATATTAAATACTGAAGAAATGGTTAGGAAAGTTTGCATACTTTACTAAAGTTGCGTTGTAAATTTGGTTCACAATAAAATGTTGTCGATACTTATATTATCTCAACTAATACATAAATATCTCAATGTGTTTTGTAAGTTATTTGAGCTTCGATTAGACCTTACAGAAACCGTATAGAATTTGAAATGTTAGCTAAGATCACTACTGCACTCTTACTTTGAACTGCAGCTACGATTTTAAGGTTAAATGTCAACCAAAAAAGGATTGGGATGAAGACATAGCGCGACAAGGATATTCGACATAGAATTCAGAGAACACTTCTGAGTCTTCAAATATTATTAATTCCTTGGAGCTATACAACTTTGCGAATGGGTTTTAAGCAAAACTACTGAAAAAGCATGAAGGAAAGCATGAAGAACAGTCTAACAAGATCCAAACCAAAACCAAGAACACAGCTATCTTGACAGAGAGATAGGCAGCAGTTAAATCAATGAAGTCGTGAACATCATCCTCCTAAAAACTGGCTCAGAAATGTCGGAGCGAGCCCGCAAGTCTATGCACTAACCTCAATGTCAGTCTTATGAGGTTTGCGCGTCATAGTATGCTATTGAGGAAAATGAAGGAACCGACGAAGGTGGCGGGCAAAGGCCAGTCCATCATAACGCGCTTGCAGTAGTAAAATTTTATTATTTCAAAAAACATGTGAGACTCGAAACGCCCGACAGAAGTGATGACTTTACCTAATGTAAGTCGAACTATTTAATACCTATTGAAATTGAGAGACGGACACAATCCCGAAATTCTGAATCCAGAAAACCCAGAATCCCGAAAATCCAGAATCCCGAAAATCCAAAATTCCGAAAATCCAAGTTCCCGAAACCCCAAAATCCCGAAAACTCAAAATCCCGAAAAGCCAAAATCCCGACAAAAGAAACAGAAAAGTAAAAAATCTCTTCAAAATTGTCTGTTCACTGAAACTTTGATGGAACAAAATGTCATATATAACAAATAGAATTTAACAACAAAATTTAATAACAAAAAGTATAAACGAAGTATAATAGTAGAAGGTTAAATTACATAACATTATCATAGTTAACATAATTTTCATTTATACTGGTATGAAATTGCTTTTAAGAAATTTATTTGTGCATGTTTAAGGAGATAAAACAGTAATATTGTTTTTACGCATTTAATTCTTAAATTTACACTTATTATTATTTGTCTAAAATCGAAATCCCGAAATATTATATAAAATTTGCGAAATTTTGCATTTTATAAAATTTGTCGGGATTTTGAAATTTCGGGATTTTGGGATTTTGGATTTTCTGTTTTCTGGATTTTTGGGATTTTGTGTTTTCGGTTTTCGGGATTTTGACCCCAACCCATTGAAAATGTTTAACTTCATAAAAGCTTCAAAAGTTGTTCGTTAATTTGAAAAATTTCAAAAGTTCTCCGTATGCGTGAGAGATAGGGAAACCAGACAGAATGTTAAGTAACGAATCGGCTTACCCTCCCATAAGACGTTATCGCTTCAAAAAAAAAAATTGTCTTTCTGAGTCCGAGACTCAGATAAAAAGATTCTCGTGCATTTAGCTGCTATTTTTTACTTGTGATACTTATTGATGGGTACTATATGACAATTTTGCATTTGGAAAAAAAATCGAACTAGAGATCTTAGAATACTAAAAAAGTGAGTCGCGCAATTTTGTCTGTCTGTCTGCCTGTCTTCAAACTTGTTACTTATGTTTTAGGTGATTGGCTTGATTCTTTTTTTTTAGCACCAAAATTATGTACCTGACATATAATATTTTGTTCCAAAAAATGGTAAATCTTAATTTTCTCCAAAACGGCTTTATCGGTTTTGATAACAAAAAATTCAGTTCACAACTATGGGTATAGTATATTACATAACTAAATATGTAATAGTTATTAATGGTACCTGCCATAGAAACATTTTTTTGATTATCGTCTTTCCAATTAACGGCTGAACGGATTTCGATAAAAATATTTTTACAGGATGGTCCTGTGGATTATAAGTAATACAGCATGCCCACATTTTTGAAAGATATATATTTTTTAGATTTTTGAAAAAAAAAATAATTTTTTTTTGAAAATTTAGTTTTTCTAAAACTGTTTGCAAAATGGCATATTCAGCAATTTGTCAACCAACTCAGCTCAGAACTTAAAAGTTCCCGAAATATGTCTTCTTAATCGATGCTAATAAAAATTGAATAATTCCTAACTGACTTATTGGTGACTGTTCGACAGCTGTCCTGACTTACAGCTCATTTTGCGTGGCACTTGTAGTTCTCGTTTTTTTCACTGATCTAGAACTTGTCATGTGCCAAGTTCCTTTCGAAGCACCAAAGCAACGTGTGATTGTTTCATGCAAGCGTATAGGGTCATTTTAGTGGTGACGATAACTAAGAATCCTAGCACCATAAGTCGGATGAAAAATTCTTCAATGTGGGGTGTAGATACCTCACCCTCGGTTTAAAAGTCATATTTAAGTTAGTAATATTTTTTTTTTGCTAGAATTTTAATTGAAAGCATTATTTCGGGAGCTTTTTGTCTCTAACAAAATATGGAATGTAAAACCAATTTATTTCAGAAAATAATTTATTGTACGAACTGCTATGGAATAAAAACCCAATATTAACGAATGGATGATTAATTCTTAAAAGTTTCTTTAAGTCAGTAAATCCATGGTACCCTTAACGAAAACTATAAAAAAAACCGAAATTATAAATTTAAAAAATCCAAAAAAGGTTGTGGCCAGAGGAAGAAAATCAATATCTTCTAAATGCCTTCATATACCAATTTACAAAACAAAAACAAAAAATTAAACGAACTCAGTAACATTCCAATAAAAACAGAAAAGCAAAGAAGTTTTCCCTCGATATCCTTAAAAGGACAACAAAAATTCAAAACAAGTAGTGAAGCGTACACAGGAAATACAAAAAAAAAAATGCAGAAAATTTTTAATTCCATTCCCCTAAAATCCAAGCGGGAATATCTCTATAAATCAAGTAGCAATGGCATTTTTAATGGGAAGACTAAAGGTATTGCTATGCCACAGAATATATTATGCCTTTTAAAAATGAAATGGACACCCGAAATCTAACCCCAGTAATAAATATTTCCCAACAAGAAACAAGGTCAACAGCAACACCAACACAACACAGAACAACTTTAATGAGTTTGAGGTTAGGTTGCTCTTGTGCTCTATTGCCACAAGCTACAACATCACTGCTGAGATTTTGTAGAAAACGCTACAAATAAAATCCTTATAACTATAAGGATGGGCATTGGCTATACTATAAGGCTTGGGGCGGCATATCGGCTACGGCAACGGTCGGTGGCGGCGGGCAGCGTTTTATGGCAACAGCTTGGTTTAACGTTACTGTGGTGGCAAAAGTTCATTAAATCTAATAAATCACGTTCATGTTGTAGCTTAAAATTATTTTGAGATTTTTCGTTTAAGCTTTTTTTCTAAATAGGATCTCATTCTATTTTAGTTTTTTTTTTTTAATTTTTTTGTCAGTGAGTTGTGTTTTGTGTATGTTTAAAATGTTTGGCTTTTATGATTAGCTCAAGGCAAAGTTAAATTGACATTTAGCTTAATTGAAGGCTTAAAATCAAAACTTTAAGGCTTAATCACAAAAGACGAATAAATGTAAAACAAAAATGGAATAGATTTTCCTTAAACAAAAAAAAAACCTTATAAGAGGCATCTCTAAACTCTAGTGATTATCTTAGGGCATTTATTTTAATTTGATGTTGTTGCCAGTGCGTCTCTGTAGGTCCTCGGAGATCTGAGATCTTAACTTTATAGAAATGTATATTACTCGAATAAATACTAATGGTTTGTGAAGAGGCCACACTATCTGTTAGACAATTGGCGGCAGCATTCTGGTGCGGCTCCAACTCGTTTGGACGACGCACGACTGCCTGATGAGTGGTCAGCAACCATGGATTGTGTTCGGGTATATTTATTTTATTTTTAACACGTTTGAATAGTTTTCACAACATTAGATTTGAAAATATATTTTTATTCAAATTCTTCAAAGAATTGGTGTTTTGAACGCTTTACTGACTTGGGAATGTTAGCACCCCATTTGTGAAATTTTCAAAAATTAAGGACACGTGCCATGAGTAAGTTCAGGAAGTGGTTTTATCATTCCAGTAATTAGACACAATATTTTATTCATACGGTACCCACACAGAAATCCTGGCCCGATTCCAGGGAACATAATGTACTCAGACACAGACTTTTGGAACTGCGAGATATTCGAGATGGAGTACCCCCCAAGACTGTAAGAAGATGTCTTACTTAAGGAATTTGGATTGATACCGTTGTATAGACCAGTAAAGACTCTAAGACTGAGGTGGTATACGATTGGGCGTCCGCGCAGAAGTATTGTTTGTACCATTAGCCCCATTATTACACAGTTTTGGAAACAAATACATTTAAAATATTAAAAACTGAAAACTATTACGCAAAAATATTGCGTCATGGGAGAAAAATATCATGTGACATAATATATCGCTAGAAATTATCAGATGAGATGAGATAAATATCATATCAGAAATATCCGAATTATCTGAAAATATCAGAAAAAACCATGACAAAAATAGATCATTAGAGAAAAATATCATGCGAATAAAATATCACTGTATCAATTGTCATATGATATAAATATCATGTCAAAAATTTAGAACAGAGTAAAATATTTAGCAAATACTTTTCACACGCGAGAAAATATCACGCGAAGAATTATCATTCGAGATAAATATCATGTCAGAAATATACAAGCGAGAAGGCAAAACAAATTTCATGCCAGATTAAAATGAGAAATGGATCTTGCGAAAACATATATTACGAAAGTATATCAGGGCAAATTATTATCACAAAAAAACCGATGCAAATAAAATATTATGTAATAAATCATGCAAAATCATAGACAGATAATATAACTCTAAGACTATTATGCAAAAAAAAATATCACTTGAACAAATATAACCATGCGAGAAAATTATATTGCGAGAATATATCCTACGAAATTAGTTTAATGGTAAGAAAATATCGAATAAACTAATATCATGGGAAAAATATCATGCAAGCCAAATTTCATGCGAAATTAATATTACCGATGTTAGAAATATAACATGCGAGTAATAGATCTTGCGGGAAATTTTATCATGCGAAAATAATATCACTCGAAAAATAGCACGCAAAAAAAATATCATGCGAAGAATTCATAGTACGGGAAAATATCATGCAACATTATTACTATGCGAAAAAATTATAACTCTAGAAAATGGCATGTGAGCAAAAAATATCATATGAAAAATATGCGAAAAATAAATCACGCGGGAAAATATTATGCGAAAGAAGTGTCAGGAGGAATATATCATGCGAACTATTGAGATTGGTTGAACTCGAGGTTACTTCCAGCGTCATCCTACATCATATATTAAGCCTTTGTAAGATCGTGAACAATTTTAATGTGGGGTCCTTTATCTCAAAGTTGGGCATTTGTCCACTTATTTCAGAACTAAACAAATAATTGAAAATAAAATGCACGATTGGATCGCACGTACTTGCTCTTACAATCGTTGTGGTCGACTGCAAAAATTCTTAATAGTAACGACTAAACATATTTTCAAGTCGTTTTTTTCGTATTTTTTATATACAAAATTTATCTTTAAAAAAAATGGTATTACAGTTTTAAATATTTAATAACAATAAATTAAAAAACAAAATAATTTTTTTTTTCAAAAAATCCCCAAAAAATATTTTTCGAAAATGTTGGTATTAAAATAAAAATTTTCATTGAAATCCGTGGAGCCGTTTATGAGAAAGTCGAAAATAACAAAATATGTAAACAAAATTTTTGACTTAAATGTTGATTCTACCAAAAGGAGTGCACATACTAATTTTTGTCAAAATCGTTAGAGCCGTTTTCGAGACAATTAAGATGGTCGAAAAAATTGTATGGCGAATACCGTTATTTTTGGGGCTAAAAAATGATTCAAAAATCTATTTAGGACAATCACCTAAAACACTTAAATACACAAGTTTAAAGAAAATCTCTAAAGCTGCTTACGCTGTGCAGCGTTGAACAGACATACAGGAAGGAATTGCGGGACCCACTTTTTTGGTGTTCTCTAACATCGTAATGTCAAGTTTGATTAAAATCTCGATTTGGATTTTTTTTCCAAATATATACATGTATCGCAACTAAAAACATAACACATGTATATAATATGTAGTTCTCCTTTAATGTTCCAACCAAAGTCTCTGGCCGTCCTCGTCGGCGATTGCCTGGTCTTTAACCAGGATCGAAAATGTTTAGTCTTCCTTTCTGTCACGTCACCCGAACCCAACATGGCTGGTGTTTCCTGAGACCTGATTATAAAGGTAGCGTGGTTGCAGTTGCAGAAAACGAATTTAGTATAACAGATTTTTGAAAGATCAAAGAAGTGAAAATAAATTTAGAACGATAACTTAAATATTTGTCCAGTCCCTTTCTCTAGCCAACTAAGCTCTGAAGTGCTCTTTAAGTAGATACTCGTATGTTTACTTCCTAATCGATGCCAGTTCAAACGATGCCCTACAGTCAAGTCCTTTCGCAGTAAACTGCCCTCTTATTTGATTAGGGCTACCATAAACCAACAGGCCTGACATGCCAAACAAACTTTTGTTTGACATAATACGAGTATGCATTTCCATTTCCACTCGAAATTACGTAACAATTTATCCCAACTTAAGGTAATGAAAATATTTCAAAACCACAACTATTTAAGCAGCAAGTATTTAATCCTGCCGAATCAAATTAAACGCTCTGCTCGATGTGTATTTCGGTTTGCGAATACTAACTCGTATGAGTATAAATGCAATGAGATGACCCAACTAGATAATTGAACTTCAATTACAATCCACATATCACATGCGTTGACTAAACTTTATCAAAGGACATATATACACGCTGCTGAACATTCAAAATGGCATTACATCAAAGGATACCCTTCTGCCTCTTTTCATCTGCCAATATATATATATTTATGTACGAGTAGTTAATTACACCACTCTCTCTCTTTCTGTATGTTAGTCTGGTTTATCTTCTTGTGGAACACAACGTCCACTTAAACATACATACATATACTAAAAGGCACGCATTGACATTACAAAGGCATTGAAATTCTTGTCCTTAAATGCCATTTCAACGACCAATATATGAATGGGATGGATGTCTCATGGATGTAGTTGCTAAAACGCAATACAGGCTTAAAGCTAAATCGTTTTTGATTAATTACAGTTCCTCTTCGGTAAAGTCCTTCTGCTAAGGGATTTGTTTTTTTCTGTTTTTTTTTTTTGGATTTTTGTATTTTAGGTATTTGTTTGTTGTGCGAGTTTGTGAAGTATAATTTGACATTTATCTAATATGCGGCTTACAAGGTTGTTTTTTTCTTTTGTTGCACAGAGTAAATCTGGTTGATGCTGATGGCAGTAATAAATTTAGAAAGAAAGTGGCTAGGAGTGATTTTAAGTCAATTTAAATTTTTTCAAAATAAAATATATTGAAGTACGTATAGGTACTCCTAAATTTGTACATAAGAGAACCGCAAGCCTTGTGGTTTTTCTTTCGATTTTCTTGTTGACTGGTCTTGTCTATGAGGGTATATTCCCGGACCTGAAGTAATAAGTCTGAGTATATGGCCCTTGATGGAAAAAATGCAAGACAACTTACTGGGTTTCTGGGCCATTAATGTATGGCTAAGGCGGGTAGGAGAAGATTGAGTGAGGTACACACGTATGAGACATAAGGATAATGTCGTACAAGCTTTATGATGACTATAGGCATTCGAGTTAACCCCTTGTACAAAAAACAGGCAGCGGAGCGCAAGGCCTCTACGAAGGTGTCATAAACGTAACGCAAAAGTGACGAGAGGGATCTTATATTAGTCAAATTAATTGCGCGACTGGAAGAAAAGGAAACTTGCATGGACAGGAGATGGAAGGGCTGCGGCGTAGACCGTTAGTACAATCCAAAGTTGGAGTAAGAAGTACAAATAATCTGTTTCTTTATACTTTATTTTAAGAAGCATGTTAATATAATTATCAATTTGACATAAATATCTACTTGTCTAATAGGTTTCTTAAAAATAAAGAAAATGTTGCTTTCTAATTTTTGGAATGCAATAATGTCAATAGAAGGTACCTATTTACAAGGCCTTGTGTAGAAAATTTTAACAAAATCTCTGTATTGGGTGTCAGCAATTCTAGAAGAAGAGGTGGCACCTTTCTACTAAAATTTCAACTTCTATAAGGTTTCAGTAAGGTCTTATTGAAACTAAAACGACTTACAGAAGCTTTATCGAAACATAATTTTTAGCTCTTCTCTAGGAAATCCAACATGAACTTGAAGTTAATCAGAATAACCAACGTTATGATGAAAAAAGCCAGTTTGCACTTCTTCATTAATGCAATCTTATTATTATTATTATTTACAGCATAACTTTAACATCTTGGTTGTAACCGCACAATTTACATACAGAGAGTTATGACAATTGTTGCTACTGAAAAAATGTTTAATAAACAATAAGATTATAGTGAAAAGATGTATTTCGAATGTTAGACTGATAAAATCTTTCATTTGATGAAAAAAATACAATTTAATTTGATTAAAAAGGTTTAGCTTTTTATAACACGTTTCTTAAAATCCCGCTTTTTTTAATCCCACTTTTTAAAATCCCGTCCAGCTTTGGAATTAACACAAGCTACAAAAAGGACGGTGCATAAGGGGTGGGGTGTATGCAAAGTTTTTTGTGTAACATTTATCAAAATACTAAATGTTCTATACGGCTTTAAACGGGATTTTGAAAAGCGGGATTATAATTGGTCGGGATTTTGAACAAGCGGGATTTTAAAACTCGGAATTTTTAGAAAGCAATATTTTAGAAGAGGGCATTTTAAAACTTTTGTTTCGGGTTTTTCGAAAAGTGGGATTTGAATACGCTACCCCAACATTTAAAAATAGCCAATACTTATACCCTAATAACAATAACAATAGAGTAATCATTATTATTGATCGGTAGTGCTCTCCATTGATGATGATGGCAATGCTGTCATTATTTGCAAATAAGAGTGTAGTCCAATTACTTCAGCGAATGCATTGCAAATTAGTGGACCTCTTGGAGATTTTCATCGTTTAAAATTCGGAATTTTCCGGTAATCCGCTGAAGAAATTTTTTGTTGGTAAAATTGAATGTCAATGATATTTTTGGCTAAAAAAAGGATTTACAAAAGAATTAAGTTCCAACTTTGAAAAAATTCGCTGAGGCTGTAGATCGACCTACAGCCGTACATACGAACGGAATTGAGGAATCCACTTATTTGGAATTCTCTATGTATATACAGGGTGTCCGCCGGGAAGGTTTACTACTTTGTTTGTTTATAATTTTTGTTGAAAGAGAATGGATCTTATATTGATAAATGTATTAATTAATGTCGGCAATTATGTATGGAATACAATATCAGGTAAATGTCCGCCTCTGTTAGTCTTACAAATGCGAGCCCTTTTGAGCACATTTTTCATTAAATTCTCACACATTTCACGCTTTATTTCATTAATTTCATCACGAATATTTTGATTGAGTTGCTCAAGCGTTTCTGGTTTGCTTGCATAAGCCTTGCTATTCAGATATCCCCACAAAAAGAAGTCCGGAGCAGTCAAATCCGGCGACCGTGGAGGCCAATCGACATCACAATTTCTTGAAATAACTTGTTGTGGAATGAGGTCTCGCAGTAATTTCATTGTAATCCTGGTTGTATGCGATGTGGCACCGTTTTATTGATACCACATCAACAAAAGTTTTCAATCATATCACGATATCGCTCCCCATTCACAGTTACCGTCACGCTGTTTTCATTTTCAAAGAAGTATGTGATTCCTCCAGACCAATTTGCACAATAGACTGTAACTTTTAATGGATGCTAAGGTGAGTGATGAATAATTTGAGGGTTTTCCATTGCCCAAAACTGACTATTCTGTTTATTCACATATTCATTCAAATGAAAATGTGCCTCGTCACTCATTATGATTTTTTCATGAAAATCGGGGTTGAAATGGGCTGGCTGTAACATCCTATTGGCATATGTACGGCGGCGTAAATAGTCTTCTTGAAGAAGCTCTTGTGTCAACTAAATCTTAAATAGAAACAAATGCAAACAAATGCAAATTGTGGCCAAAGTTGTTCTTTGAAGACCAATCTCCTGAGCACGCCGTCGAATTGAGATTGACCGATTGTTTTGCACACTTCCCTGAGCAGCAGTAATGTTTTCAGCCGATCTTGCAGTACGTTGTGGTCCGTGCTTGGGTCTAACACCTACAGACCCTCTTTCTTCGAAATCATTCACTACATGATAAATAGTCCATTTTGTTGGCACGCTGTTTTTCCCAAAAATTTCACGCAACTTTCTCATCGTCACAGTAATCGATGATTGATTTTGATAAAATGCTTTAACGATTAAAACACGTTTGTTTATCGAATATTTCTCCATAATAAATTTGTCTACTTCACGACTGCCAAATATGAGCTGTCAAGAGCAAAACAAAGTAGTATACCTTCCCGGCGGACATCCTGTAATATCGTAATGGCAAGGTGAATACAAATCTCTAGTTTTTTCCAAAACTAAAATGCAAAATCCAGAATTATACGAAATTCCTCAAAATCTTGATTTTTTGTGAGAAATAATATTTTACGACTTTTTATTACATCATATCCTTCCCTGTGCAACCAGGGAAAAAGGATACTACATTCTTCGTTTTTGAAATGAAACAAAAACAAAATAATAAAACTGAAATGTAATAAGCGCAGAAATGAAGGAAAAGCAAAACTACTCAGTCATTTCTAGATTGGTTTCTTGTATTTTCCAGCAGGTGGCCATGAATAGCAAAATTGAAAAGAAACCCCAAAATGAGAAAAAAAAATATGAATTGATTTCTTTTCCGACACATACAACAAAAAAAAACAATATTTTTCTCAAAAGAGAACTATCTTTTCGAAAAGACATAAGAAATGAAATGTAACTGTTATGTAACTGTGCTCATTTTCATTAATCAACAATTGTTCTGGTTCTCATTGGTGCATGATTAACGATTCATTTTTCCTTCTGACATTATAGCATTAGTCTTCTTTTGGACATCAGTTGCTTGTATAAGGGTTTTATGTGTATGAAATAGTAACGTATTATTATTGTTTGAATTTAATTACTACATGTGTACAGACAGTGTGTAAAAACCTTTGCAAATTTATATAATTTATTGTTTATAGAATATTTCCATTTATTCAATTAATTTGTTTGATCAATGTTGCCACGATACGTACGTAGATATTCAAAGAAAATAACCAAGACGATTGAGGATAACTAGATCTTGATGGCCAATTTAAGGGTCAATTATTACGTGAAATTATTTATAACATTTGTTTTCCTTTAGATTGTGATTGAGCCTGCCTTAAATTGATCTGCAAGGTGTACCAGATTCTTCAGCTTATCCGCTCAACTGGGCGCATCTATTTTTTTTTTATTATTTTATAAAAAAAACTTTGTTTTTATTATTTTATAACAAAATAAAATGCACGACTGGATCACACGAACTTGCTCTTGTAGCTAACAACTTGAATGTAGCTAACCATTGAGGTTTAGTTAGTAAGCTGTAGTTATCCTATGCAGGCTTAAAGCTTATGTAGGTAAGATTACCTTGATTCTTATTATAATGAATTCAAGGAATAGTTACAAAGGTACCTACCTACAAATGTATATTTAAATCTTAGTTATGGATTTTAATTATGTAAGTTAGGAGAGTAAAATTTATCTACATACATATATAGATGGAACCTAAGTATGTAAACATGTACATATAATAATGAAAATGAAGGACGTAGGTGGGTAGGTAGCTATATACATACGACTTCACCATTTAGGTGCGCTATGCATACATAAGATTCATTTGATTTTTAAAGACACATATGTACATATAAATGTATGAGGGCCTACATTGTATTTAGTATTAAGTGACGTACGCAAAAATTCGTTAAAATGGAATAATAATTATGTAGAAATAAATGGATAATAAACATTATTAAATGTTTTTATATTGCTTAGTCGTTATAGTTTGGGGGAAAACAAAGATGCAATTTGAATTCATGGATAAATAAGAATATAGCAAGAAAAATCAAAAATCGTTGGAGCGGTTTTTTAATAAATTAATTTTGTATGTATAAAATTTTGAAAAAATTTTTACAAGAAAAATTTGAAACGCCATTTTGAAGATATTATTAATATACATATAAAATTCAAATTTAAAAAAAATTCTGTGACTGGTTTTTGAAAAATCAATTTTTCAAAAAAAAAAAATAATTTTTTTTAAATCGAAAAAGGTTTTTTTCTGAAAATTTTCGTATGCAGTTTTATTAAAAATTTTAGCGAGCATTTTTATAAAAAAATTATTTTAATCAGTTCATCCAATATTGAAAAAATCGAAAATATGAAAAGTGGTTCTATGGGAAGAACCGTTAATAAGTACCCAAAAAAAAATATTTTTATAACTAAAAGTGGGCTAATTTAAGAACACACAATTTTTTTTCTAAGAATTAAAATACATTTTTTTCTTAACGGATTTTTAACATTTGTATGGGTACCATTGTTTTTTATTTAAAAAAATAGCTTTTTTTAACTATTCAAGATAATATCAAAAAACTACCAAATACGAAGTTTTGAAAAAAATCTATTAGTCGTTTTCGAAATTTTGAGTGTTCAAAAAAAAAATTAATTTCCAAAAATTTTTTTTTTTTTGAAAAATTTTGGTATACAATAGTGTTTAAACTTTCTAGGAGCTTCTGCGTAAAAAAATTAAAAAAAATCAAATTAACCGTTTCCGAGAAAATCGAAAACCAAAAAAATGGGTGTACTAGAGGTACCAAAAATAACAATTTTTTTCCAAAAGAAAAATTATCAAAAGGTTGCCTTCATTAATGAACTGAGTTTTTTCTTATAAAAATCGTTGGAGCCGTTTTGGAGAAAAATAAGATTTTTGTTTTTGGCCAAAAAAATGTATGGGGGCTACTGTTATTTGTCGTCTTAAAAAAAAATTGAAAAATTGTTATCTCAAAACTTTTTTTTTCGACGAATGCATAACTTGCCTTATAGTACCTACATATAATCGCAAGTAAAAAGGTATAGTATAGTATTTTTCAGTTTTAAGTTACTTTGCCCCTCCCGCAACCCAAACAATTTTGTTTGCCTCTACCCAACATACACGCTTTATAGCTTTTTGTCACGCATTATGCGAATCACCCTTTATATTGCTCCAACGGAATCATTAAGTAAAAAACTAAAAATGCACCTTATCTTTGTGTGAATTCAAAATCTTATCTTATTACATCTTAAAAGTGATGAACTCAACACTTTCACTCGCATTTCAACGCTCGTTCTTAGAAATCAAATAAGTACATTAAATTATATATTAAATCCCATTAGATACTTAAAGATCTTATACACATCACTATCCCCACCAAACTTCTATATCTGATAACTTTTCCACTGTTATACAATTTTAAAGGGGACATTTAAAATTATAAAAAAAAAATAAGAAAAAAAAGGACTTTTCATTCCATGCCAAATACACCCTGAATATTGTTTCATTCAGTAAATTCATTTTCCTATGAGATCTGACAAGTGAACAATGGCTAAAAGTATTTTCTTAGACAAAAAAGATCTCAGATAACATTATGCAGAGAGCGACCTCTTTTAAAAACTTTTCTTTTCATCAAACCCAGAAGATTGAATAAGAAGAGTACAGAGTATAATAAGATGCAGTTTCTTAAAAGCATCCCCATTTCAAGTTGACATTTGAAATAACATTAGTTGATGATGAAGGGGAGTGGAAGAAATTCAAACCAAACCAAACCACCAACCACCCCAATGTCATAGCATATGGCGATTACAAAAGCAAAAGATTCCATTTGACACATTTATTGAAATAAAAAAAAAATAATAATAATAATAATAATAAAAAATAGGAGAAATATTTTATGTTTGATTGTAGTTCTGTTCGATTTTTTTCTTTCTATTTCATCTACTCTACAATCTGCATTGGACTAAGACTGAATTCACCCTTTCATTCGTCTTCTAACCATGGTTGTTTGCTTTTTTTCTATATGTATAGGTAGATATGTAGAGATACAAATAGATAAAGAGAGTAGTCTTCTGTACGCTTCAGTTATAACATGGTACCATAACCATTATTCCAGGACCATCAGGATATACCCTAAAAATATCTGACCTTTATACATTTCATATTTTTGTGGCTTTCAGCATATGCAATTTATTATGGGATGCTCTTTTGCAGGCTATATAAGAAACGAAGTGTATATGCACTCTAGTCGAGTCGAGTATCCTCTATAGCCTAGCATAGCAGATAATATGTACACTGTACAGAGTGTCCAAAGTTCGGCTGAAGTTTTTGTGAGAGACGTGCCAAGAAAATGCACTGTTGGTTGAAATCTCTTTTGCAAATTGAGTTTCGGAGTTTCAGCGCAGACATGATTTATTATACAAACAGTTTCAAGCTTTACTTGCAGCGGTTTTTATTGTTTTGACGTAAAAGGTAATGTTAGGTTAAACTCTCCTGAAAGACTGTACCTATACCGAGGGATGGTTTGCTTTTAAACACAACCATGTTTGCTTTGCAATATGAAAGTTTTTAAGGAACGAAAAAATAACAAAAGAGTTTGTTAGATAGGCATAGGCTTATGGTCGTTTGTTTGGCGTTATGCAGCTGCAGGATGCAAATCAACCATAAATGGGCTGTTGCAGTTTTTTGTAAAGATTTTACGTTGTTCCTGGCTATACATTTTTTTTTTACTAATATGTGTTTTTAGGTATATGACTTAATACGTTTTGATCCTAGTACTTTTAAGTGGCACAGAATATTTAGGTTTTAGGGGTTTGGTGAAAAATTTAGAACTCATGGGATTAAGTTTGAGTTTCGAATTACACAGGTGATGCTAGGGTAAGCCGCATCTTAATGTTTCCATTTTGCTGGCCAGGATGTATTTATACTAGATATGAAGATTGGTATAAGAAAAAGTTAAGTTGAAGGCTTTCATGAATCTTAGGATGATATTTGGTGGCAAAATCAAAGCATCACTTCTGTTTAGCTCATGAAAACATATACCAACCTAAAACGACTAGGCTTTTGTGTTCACGAAGAAAATAAACATGGTCATTCTCGCCCTCGGTTTATTCGTCCTTATAAAAAAATTCATTGGTTAATATTTGCTAATGGTAATGCAATTTTTTTGACCCCCAATCTGCCTACGTTCGCGACAAATCCACATTTGATGGAAGGTCTTTCGACCCATTTCTTACTTGCGATTTTAGGTATGTACTATTTACAAGGCAACTTAAGGATTCGTAAATCAAAACAAACAAATCTAACAATCAAACATGACTTTACGGTCATAGAGAACACCAAACAAGTTGGTCCTCATTTCCGTCTATCTGTCTTTGAGCCTGCAGCCTAAGCGGTTGGATGGATTTGCTTCAAACTTGTTACATATAATTTTTTCGGTAATATGCCCACACGTTTTTATAATTTTTTTAAGACGACAAATAACGGTAGCTCCTATACATTTTTGTTTGGTCAAAATCAAAAATCTTATTTTTCTCAAAAATGGCTCCAACGGTTTTTATAAAAAAAATCAGTTCATATTAATATTAATGAAGGGCAAGGGGACCTTTTCGTATTTTTTTTTGGGAAAAAATGGTTATTTTTTAAAAATTGTTATATTTTGAACCTGTTCTATACTAGCCATTTCCTTGGTGTTCGATTTTCTAGGAAACGGTTAATTTGATTTTATTGAAATTTTTTACGCGGAAGCTACTAAAAACTTTAAGCACTATTGTAAGCCAAAATTTTTCCAACAAACATTTTTCGGAAATTTTGAAAACTCAAAACTTAGAAATCTACTCCTTAGAATTTGCGAAACTTCGTATTTGGTGGTTTTGGCTACGAAAAAAAATGTTGGAAACAAAATTTAATAAAAATATATATTTCTCAAGAACGACTCCACGAGTTTGTATACAAAAAATTTGTGTGTTCTTAAATTAGTACAGTCCACTTTCAAGTATAACATATTTTTATTGTGCGTACCTACATATTAATGGTACTTCCAAGAGAACCACTTTTCATATTTTCGACTTTCTCACTATTGGATAAACCGATGAAAATTATTTTTTTACGAAAACGCTCCCAAAAAGTGATAATAAAACTGCAAACTCAAATTTTCAAAAAAAAAAAAAGTTTTGCGGTTTTTAAAAAATAAATAACTTTTTTTTTTGAAAAATCGTTTTTTCAAGAACCAGAAACTGAATTTTTTTGAAATTATAATTTCATATGTATATTAATAATATCTTCAAAATGGCGTTTCAATTTTTTTTTGTAAAAATGTTTTTAAAATTTTGTACATTAAAAAATATTTTTTTAAAAACCGCTCCAACGAATTTTGATTTTTTTTATATATTCTTATTTATATAGGAATTCTAATGGCTTCTTTGTTTTCCCACAAGCTGTAACAGCTCAGCATAATAAAAACATTTTATTATTTATATTTAATCATTTACATATATTAATTTCTACACTAATATTATTTCCCTTTCACTGAATACTACACACAATGTAGGCCCTCATACATTTATATATGATATGTGAATTCAAAAATCACATGAATCTTATACATATATGCATATTGGACCTAAATTATAAAGTTATATGCATATATCTACCTACCAACCTAAATCCTTCATTATCAGTATCAGAAGTACATATTGAAATACCTATGTTATATCCATGTATGTAGGTAGGTACATACTTCTCTCCTAACTTACATAATTATATAATAAAATTCATAACCTAGATTTAAATATATATAGGGTGATTTTTTTGCTACTTGGTTTTTGACGTTTATATTTTTGACAGATCACACATGACAAATTCCACGAACATTTGACATTTCGATTCAGTATTGTTTGCCATTTCATCATGAATAGACTTACGCCTGAACAACGTTTGCAAATTATTGAAATTTATTATCAAAATTCGTGCTCTGTGAAAAATGTGTTTCGCACGCAAATTGTCTTCAGCGACGAGGCTCATTTTTGGCTAAATGGATACGTGAATAAGCAGAATTGCCGTATTTGGAGTGAAGAGCTGCCAGATTCAATTCAGCAGCTACCAATGCATCCCGAAAAATGCACTGTTTGGTGCGGTTTATGGGCAGGCGGCATCATTGGGCCGTACTTCTTCAAGGACGATGAAGGCCGCAGGGTTACGGTCAATGGAGAAAGGTACCGTTCGATGATAACAGATTTTTTTTTTGCCGAAAATGCAAGAATTGAACTCGGTCGACATGTGGTTCCAACAGGACGATGCCACATGCCACACTGCACGCGAAACCATGCATCAATTGAGAGGCGAATTTGGTGAGCAGTTGATCTTACGTTTTGGCGCAGTCAATTGGCCACCAAGATCATGTGATTTGACCCCGTTAGACTATTTTTTGTGGGGCTATGTTAAGTCTATTGTCTATGGGGACAACCAAACACGATTGCTGCCTTGGAAGCCAACATTGAACGCGTCATTGGTGAGATTCCGGCCGAAATGTGTGAAAAAGTTTGCCAAAATTGGACCTTCAGAATGGACCACCTGAAGCGTAGCCGCGGGCAACATTTAAGTGAAATTATTTTTAAAAAGTAAATGGCAGAAATTGATTTATCGATCCAAATAAAAATTTCATTCACTTGTTACAAGTTTCTGTGTTTTTTTGAATTTTCAAAAACCAAGCTCTTAAAAAATCATTTATATGTACGGCGGCGATTCATTATACTAAAAATCAAGTTAGTATTACATACATCGGCTTTAAGTCTGCATAAGATAATTTAACTATACTACCTACCTACTAAACAGCGTCAGTGGTTAGCATTGTTAGCTACAAGAGGGCGGCCAATCAAAATAATTTTTAAAAATTCTGACCTGTCAATTTTTCTTTTTGAAGTAAAACTTCTTTTGACCCCCGGGGGTAAAAAAATGTCTATGGATCTGTCAAACCGACCGAAATCTGGTCTGCCGTGACCCTACAAATGAGATGTTTGCTCATTTTGTGAATTTTCATAGACGAATGCAGACATACATAGGTATATGTATCTGCATTGTGTGTATTCGTTGAGAATTTTGTGTTGTTGGTACAGGGTGGTACACATATCGTGCTACAATAAGAAATAAAATCAAAAATAACTTTTATTTTAATCGATGTATTTCATTAATTTTTTTTTATTGGATTAAAAATTTAATTTTATTTTAAATATCTAATGGTTTTTAAAGATGATAGACCGCAAATGACCTCCACGCTCATCCACGCATATGCGGCACCTGATCAGAAAATTGTTCATTGCGACCTGAAGGGTTGAAATTGGGATCGCCTCAATTATTATTGTAATGAATGGACTGCTTCAATTCAGTCAAATTCCTGGGTTTCCTTTTGTACACTTCCTGCTTGATATAACCCCATAAAAAAAGTCTGGTGCAGTCAGGTCAGGTGACCTTGGGGGCCAGCGGAATGTGCAGTTTCTGGATATCAATTTGTTTGGGAATTTTCGTTGGAGCTCCGCCATAAATTGTGTGGCTACGTGTGCACTTGCTCCATCTTGTTGAAACTAAATCCTGCTGAAAGGGATACGTCTTCGACGAAGTTCTGGGAAAAAAAACTTCTTCAAAATCTTTAAATAACGGCAAATTGACAGTTTGTGTTACACCGTTTTCTGCAAAGAAGTATGGCCTGACAATACACCTTGAAGAAACTGCGCACCACACAGTGACTCGTTCTGGCTGCAGTTCCGTCTCATGGAGCATTTCTGGATTAGATTCACTCCATATACGGCAATTTTGCTTGTTAAGTCAAAATGGGTCTCATCAGACATGAACAAACAATTTATCAATGTGTTGTCTTCTTCGGCCATTGCAATCATTTTTCGGCAAAATTCCAGACGAACAGGCAAATCCTGAGGGTTTAACTTGCTTGTAATTTGGACTATGAACGGAAACAAGTTTAAGTCATCATGAAGTATCCGTTGTAATGACCGTCTGCTAACTCCAATTTGGCCCGATAAGTTTCGAGTCGAAACACTTGAATTTGCCTGTATTGCCTATGCAAATGCCATGATTGTATCCTAAACCCGAACATTAGGATCTCGATGATACGGTCTTCGATCGATGTTTCCAGATTCGGCAAACATGTTCACCAGCCACTTAATGGTCCATCTACTTGCGGAGTTCCGCCAAACTCCAGCCTAAATTCCCTTTGGACGGAAATGACGGACTACAAATAATGGTATCGCTGCACTATCCAAATACTTTTTTCAGTATCGCATTCATTTTGATAAATCTAAATAGTAGCCTATAAAATAAAAAAAAAATAAGCCAATTACTCACACTGAAAAAAAGTTATTACGTTTTATTTTTTATTCGTGTGCCACCCTGTGGATGTTGTGGATTTTCATTCTGTGGATACATGCATGAATTGTGTGTATTCGACGAGAAATTATTTTTGTTTGTTCGTTTTGTTGATAAGAATTAGTGCGTATTGTGTGTATTTGACGGCAGTTTTTGTTTGTTTGTTTTGTTGATTCTAATACATTAGTGTATATTGTATTGTCTTAATGTGTGTAATGTTTAAGTCTATGGTCTCGTTGCCAGTGCTTTAGTGTATCTACTATGTAGATTTCTATATACGGAGTAGTATTATGTATGTAATGTAAAATTGCTGAACCATGAATCAAACTTCAAACGACTCGGTTTCATTTTGCGGTTTCAAAAGTAAACGTAAATAAAACACATATAAAATATTTTTTTTCATGATATTTCTTTTTTATTATAAAGTTTGAACGTTGACATTATGTGTCAAACACTACATCATTTAAATGATTACCACGCGAATTGTTGGAACCATCGATTCTTTTGAGGTAATTTTTGACCACTTTTTGACACATATATTGGCGGATCTCAGCCATAACTTGACGAATGTTGGTTTTCAAGTGCTCAAGAGCTAAAGGTTTATCTGCATAAACACGGTCTTTCGCGTAGCCCCAAAAAAAAGTCCAGCGGTGTCAAATGGCATGATCTTGGTGGCCAGTTGATATCGACACGACGAGAAATTACGCGGCCAGGAAATGTCTCTTGCAATAAAGCCACCGAGTGAGAAATGTGCTTCGCCGCTGACGAAAGTTTTGTTCGAAAAATCGCCGTCCACCGCCTGTTGTTCAAGCACCCATTCGACGTATTTACGACGTTGTGAATGGTCAGCTGGCTTCAGTTGTTGTGTGAGCTGGACTTTATATTGATGTAGGTGTAGATCTAAATGCAAAATACGCTATAATGTGCCGTAAGACAGTCCTAATTCCTGAGAACGACGAAGAATCAACACATTCGGGTCTTCGGCAACACTTTCACTTATAGCAGCGATTTTTTCAGTGGTACCAGCGATACGATGATGCACAGGCCTTACAATATCAGAAACCAATCCAGTCTCTTCCAATTTCTTCACAATTTTGCCAATTGCTTGCGTAGTTGGACGATTATGTAAACCATAATCTCATCTAAAAGCACGATATGTGGCTGTGGCAGAATCACCATTTTTGTAGAAGGTTTTAACAATTTTTATGCGTTGTGCGATAGTTAAGCGATCCATTTTCGTAAATTTCAGACTTTCAACTCAAAAAAAAAAATTGGTTTAACAACTTAGTTTGACAGATGTCGATTTTCAGCAGAAGATGTGTTCGTATTAAAGCAAGTACGGTTCTGGTATCAAAAAATGTCAACTTCGTTGTTCTTTGACCGGCTTTCATAAAATTGAAATACATATTTTCGTTGTAGCTGACATAGAATTACGAAAGAAAAAAATTGTTTCAAATTAGCGAATTTTTACACACTCGTTTTTTTTTTAATATGTACATCATATGGTTTTTAATTTAAATTTAAATAAAAATAATAATAAATTCGTGATGTAATAAAAAGTAACTCTATTTCAATATTTGGAATGAATGAATCCTAGTCAATTAAATTTTAAGCACATTAATCTGAAATTCCATTTTATTCATCAGTAAATTCTTATCCGGGGATCAAATTAAACTAATTATTTTTATTTTTGCAATTGACTTAAAAAGTACATTCCATCAATTAATTGTTATTACCAACTGACCTAAACTTGTTACGAGAATATCCAATTTCAGTTTTCAGATACTTTTGAATTTTCAAATTGTATAAATGTCAAAAGCATTTCTAGTTATGTATACTACGCGTCCTTATGACCAATTGAATGGATATGTATGTATTTAGATTTAGATATATGTATCTATATACATGACGATTTTAACTTGAATTTTTTTTAACGATATACCTATCTAGTTATGATGGTTTTTGTCGTTGCCTTTCATTTTTGCAAGTTTGTGTAATATTTCAGCAGCACATTCAACTGAACTGGAATAGAGATAAAGCTTCAAAAGGTTATCGGAATTCATAATTGAATTTACAAAATAATAGCTGTTTCCTTCATTCCCGATGCAACAACAACAAAACCGGGCTTCATTCAAATGGACATGCACATACATTCAAACTGTTAATGTTTGCATTCCATGTACCTACATGTATGTGCACACAACTATATTGGTATTGGTATGGTATTGAAGGAATATAAGCATTCAATAGCAATTATCGTTCCGCGAGTGCAGTGCCACGGAATAATCCTGGCAGAATTTTTTTTTTTTTTTTTTGTAATTTTTATATTTTATTTGTACTCGTTGTGCCCTTCTGCGTTATGGTCTTATAGAGATATCGGCACTCAGCAGTTATTGTGTTGTGGATTTTTAATTTTGTTGGTGTGTGGGCAGGCTTTTGTTGTTCCTATAAATTGACCTTTTTTTATCATTGCAATCGGCTTTTGACCGTTCATGTGAACTTTTATGGAAATTATAAAATAATAAAGCATTCGATATCGTTTTTTTTTTGTTTTGCACATTTTGAAATTGGACCTACCTAGGTATAGGTAACGTAATAAATACTTTTGAGTTAAAATTTTTGGTAAGGCTTGCTTAAAGGATTAAACATATGACTGAGTCGCACAAACTTGCTCTTTTTGGTGGTAGACATTTCTGAAGATTAAGTATTAATCTAAGTTATGCCAATTTTTAATGATTGCATGACAGCGAATTAATATTTTAAAAAATGAATAGGTATGCTGGTTTTTGAAATATAGAATAGACGGCACGAGTAGGATAACCCAGGCGACCCAAAATAATAACGGATTTTTTAGAGGGCCTTAATGCAAGTATTTTTTAATATGGGAGGGGGGAGTTTGTATCTCCCCACGTTTGGCCGGGAGGGGCAATTTCATAAAAAAAAGTACTGAAAATAACGGTAATACTTAAAAATTAGTGTTATAACTTTTTTTAAAGCCAATACCTTAATCTATTGGCTAATTTTTAAACCAAGTGGAATCTATGCATAGTTTTTGAAAAAAAGGGTTTTAAACTCAAAATTTGGGTAGAAAATTATATAATATAATCATATAATATTTTTTTTTCAGAAACTCGATTAATTCTTAATCAAAAACTGAAAAATATATGATTTTATGTGTTCTAGTTTTTGAGAAAATTGAAAATTACTAAAACTACTTTTTTCATGAGATTTTTTTTTGTATTTACGGTGATCTCACTGTGAGTGGAAAGTGCCATAACTACGGTGAGGGAAAATAATAACTGAATTTTGTAGAGGGGCTTAATACAATCAGGAGGTCTATCTCCTTCCTTTAAAGCAGGGGGGTCAATTTTCTAAAAAAAATATTTTAAATTAAAAAAAATAAATTTAAGAACAACGGCAACACTTACAATAATAAAATTATAGGTTTCTTGAAGCCAGAAACTTGAAATATTTGAGGGAAGGAAGGGTAATGAAAACACAAATGATAATTTCAACACTTTTTATGATTGAATTTTGACGTTTTTGATTTGCCAACTGCATGCTTTTCGTTGAAAGAAAAATTAATTTTGTGATGGGACTTATACTTTTACTTTTTGTGTTTGTTTTAGTTTTAGCCCCACTCTCCCCTAATATTAGCAAATATCGGTTTGTACGAAATATGTACATATCTAAATATCAGCACAAAGAAAAACTTATTAAAATCGTCTTAGAACACTAAGCTTTGAATGTGGATAAAACAGATGATCCATTTTCAATTGTTGGACATTTGGTAGTGAAACGAAACAAGCTACAATTTCTATACATTTATTTCATTATTTTTTGTTTTTTATAATACTTACATATGAATGTGACTTATGTTAAATTAGTTAGTCTGATAGTATTTAGAATTAAATGTTTTTGTTTATGTTTTGAAAGTATGTATTTTTATCATACAAAATAAAATAAAAGTCGTACCACAAATCTAAAAGAATTTTTTTGATTTTCAAAATCTATCATTTTTTAGCATCTGTAAATCATTTTAATTTAACATTGCGGTAATACTGTAAAAATACCAAAAGAGTGGGCCCGCAATTCCGTCCGTCTGTCTGTCTTTCTGTCTATCTGGAAAACTCTACAGCTGAAGCGCTTTTCTTCAAACTTGGTATTTAAGTGTTTTTTAGATGATTGTCTAAAATAGATATTTTAATTGTTTTTCTTAGGCCCATAACTAACCATTTTTCTTGATTTTCCACTTTCTCATAAACGGTTCGAAGCGATTTCGATCAAAATTTTGGATGGACGATTTTTGTTCAAATTCAGTTTTAAAATTTATATTATTATATACATAAAACTGTGCTACTAAAAATTTTCTTAGAAAAAAATTTACGAAATTTTGTTATTAACAAATTAAATAGGAAATACTAAAAACATATTGAGCTTTTTCTACTAAAAATCTTGTGCTTAAGATGTGATCGAACATAAGAGTAAGTACGTGCAATCCAGTCGTTCATTTTATTTTCTGAACACAATCGAATTATTTCTTAATAAGATCTGTCCAATTAAATTTTGCGTTTTTAGGCATCAGTTATAGCTTTCATTGAAACTCATCATTGAAAACTTTGACTATATCAATTCTGAGGCACTTAAACAAATAAAACTGATACGACATCATAAGTACCAAAATGAAAGTATATTTGTCAAAAAAATATTTTATTTGTTCTACCACTTTCTTGTAAATTCACTTTTGATTTTGCAATGATCATTGAAAACGCTTTCCATCATTGAAAAATCAAAAGTGAATTTAGAGCAAATAAAATATTTTTTTGATATTATCTTATATTGATATCTTGATATCTTATTACCTTCATTTTGGTACCAAAACGACATCAGTTTTATTTGTTTTTAAGTGCCTCAGAATTGATAGTCAAAGTTTTCAATGATGAGTTTCATCGAAAGCTATAATTGGCGCCTTAGCAAGATTTCATAGGCGTTACATGCACGCTATTTTTTCCAAGTTCCTTACAACAAACAAAGCAAAAATCGATTTGAAATTCGATATAATTTTCAAACGCGGAAACAAAATTGCCGGAGATTTTTTTCAATTTCAATTATTTCGACAATTGGGAAGCACAAATTTGTTTGGAATCAAACACAAGTCAAAGTTATCTTAACAAACATGAAGTGAATTTAATTTTTGTAGACAATCGTTTTAAATTTTTAACTGCGAGATATTTTATAGATGTTTTCCCTTTGATTTTTTTTCGATTTCATTTTAATGTATAGCATTTAACTATAATCACTTTGAATTCTAAATTTCTTCTATTCAAGAGAAAGTGGGGAAATGAACCAACATACCTATTTTGTCTTTATGGATCTTAACTTCCCATAAAACTGTCTCTTAGACAAGTTTACTGTTGGCAACCTTAAATATTTAAGGCTAAGCTCGACCATCCAATGCTACAATTTTTCTCTTTGCAATGACATAATAGTTTTTATGCTTCTCTTGATATTAAATATTTAAATTACATTCCACCAAATAGGCCTAAGTAACCCAACAATTACAAGATTACGTACAGTAAGTTTGAATTAGTGTTAAATTACGATAGGCATCTAAATTTTAACTAAATTATGTTATTATTATCAAGAATTTCTGAATTATAGGGAGAAAACTCATTCCCTAAAATAATAATGTCGAATCGACCTACTCGTATAGTACATCTGGCTAGAAAGCTTTAGAGATGTTTTATTTTTTAAGAAGATTATGCTACTTTACCAAATTGGTTAAGTTAAAGCTTTTTGAAAATGTAAAACTTGAAGATAATATTTGACAAAGAAAATTCACTTGAAATTGGTTATGGTTTGTTGTGAAGGCGACAGCGAGGGCGTATTGTCAGATCAGATTAGTGTAATAATAAAATTACGAGGGTTGAAGTTCTTTAAGTTTGTGTTTACTTTATTGGGTGAGTGGCTCATAGTAATAAAATGGAAAGACCAAACGAATGTCAAAGTCATCTTTCTTGTGTTATTTATATTTGGTTAAATAAAAAATGGACTTTTTTTTCGTGTCAAAGTGTATTTCAACAACAGGTAGTCTTAAGTTAAGAGCAATGACGTTTTAGGAGGGCTAATTTTTGAAAAATGTTGATAAGATTCTTATTCTTTTGGTCAGTTTTGTTGACAACTTTATTTCGTAGACAAATTTTTGACTTTTTTGTTTGATAACAATTTTAAACTTCTGTCGCCATCAATTGAATATTTCGAGGCTATTAAAGAACTATTAAATAACTCATATTAACGCCAATTGATTATTTCAATAATTTTTTTAAAGATTTTTTTCTAATATAAATGTTAAATTTTTGAAAATAAAATTAAAACAACGATTTTTAATTTTTGAAAATATAACAGCTAACATTGTAAATTTTAAACAAATTCGGCTAAACGGGTTCTCGAAAAAGTTGGAAATATAGAAGATGGAGTATACTTATACTATTATACTCTGTTCAATTTATATTTTCAGTACAGGGCTGCTAGGATTTTGGACACAATAGATCTTTAGGACGCAGGGCACTAAGCCCCCGTTCATTAATTCAGCTAGGATATTTGCTTTTACCCTTACTATTATGGATTTCAAAAAGCTATTTCTATTTCTATAAAGCTTTTCCATTTTCCATGGTTGCCGCAGTGATCATTAAAATTTGCATAGTTCTCTTACAAATTTAGGTAGGGTTACCAACTGTTAATTTGGATTTCATGAATAGAATCATGTAGATCGTAAACTAAATTTAAAAAAAAATTAAATCCAAATAAAAATAAATCTATCTTCTTCCACACCACCAAGAGGTGAGATAGTAGGCGCGTTTTTTAAGACTTCCCTCGAAGGCCTAATTTATTTTAACGTTAAAATAAATAACGTAAAAAAAAATAAATAAACACTGCACAAAAATAATAATATAACCTCAAATTCCCCTTCACTATTTTAATTTTGAATAAAATAATAAACTATAAAATATAAAAACCAAATATTTAATAAAATATATTTTTTTTTATTTTTATTATTTAAAGCTCAAAGACCGGTCGATGATGTGACACATAGTCGGAAACGTGTGGCTAATAATAATTTATGTTGTGATATTTTTAAGTTTTATTATACCTATAAATAAATAATAAAAATTATATTTTATTAAAAAAATATATTTATAGTTTATTATTTTAATCAATCAACATAACATGGAGACTAGAACAACACAAAATTAATTTTAATATTTACCCGAAACAATCTTCTTTATTTAGATCTATATTTATGAAGAAAAAAACCATTTAGTATTTTAAAGTTGAAATAAATTACAGAACCGAATTCAATTAAAAACTTGCTCAAATAGTAATTTCTCCTTAATAAAAATTACCCAACAAATATTGTATTGCTGTATTTTAACTGTGGGCTGATTAGGGAATACGAAGCTAATTGTTTTTAATTCGATATCTCATTTTCGACTCGCTTCGTTTTGATCAAGTAACGAATTCGAAGCGAATCGTAAATGCTACTTCCAAGATTTCCAGATAATTGACAGCTGATTGCCAGTGAATATTTATTAATTCAATCAAAATTGTTTGTCCGAGGTACATTATTTATTTAAATAAAAAATGGACTCAAATGTTATTAATATAAATGCTTAAGGTGAGGAAGAAAAATAATCTTAAAATTCAAACTTGAGAAGAAAATTATTAAGAAGTGCTTCTTCACCTTTTGATCTTCCTTGCTTCGAGTCAGTGTTTTTGCTTAACGTGTTTATTATTCATTAAATTAGCTTTATTTTATAAAAACTTGGTTCGATAAGTTGTTTCGCCTTTCAAAAGAAACATTTAAAATTGTTTTGGACGAAGTAAAAGACAAATATAGACCACAGATCAACAATGGGACACCACCAATTATAAAATTAGCTGCAACATTGAGATTCCTTGCAGACGGATCATACTAGAAAGTGGTTGGGCAGGATACAATCATTGGAATGGCGCAACCCGCAGTATACAATTTAATGTCCGAAACGCTAGACATATTGCAGAGAACGTTGTATGTTGTGTCCTTTGGCTATCCCCTCGTTTTCCCTCATAAATTCGATGAGCGGAATAAATTGTTGCTGGTTGGTGTCTTGCTGTCTTGGGCGCCTACACGCTTATTACAAAAAATGATTGTTTATTTCTTTAGTTTGTTTTTATAAAAAAAAATAATAGTAATAAAGTAATAATGATTAGAATTTCCATCAACGGACGAATGTAACTCTGAAGTCTGAATCAATGTGTTTTTTTTTATAAACACAAAAAACGAGAGTCAAATTGGCGATCAGTCTCCTCAGTCCTCACAGCCGGAAAGCAGATAGGTCAGGGTATGAATGCACGTGAATTTGTGAATTATTTCAGTAGTAATTTCCTAAAGCTTAGTGTACACGATTGGCAGATCTTAAAATATTCTCAGATCTGTCAGTGAAAAAATGCTTACAATTATTGTTTTTTTTTTTTTTTTTTGTTAAAATTGTTATTATAAATATAAAAAGGATTCTGATAAAAAAATCATATTTTTGCAGTTATTTTTGTAGCATAATTTAATATAACTCTTTCAAAAAGAATTAAAGGAAAACAGTTTTTTCGAGTGTTTTTTATCTCTGTGAAAAGTGGTCGTATTGAAATGAAACAAAAAGCGTTCTCAAGTTTTGTTCATTAGTTTTGATATGTATATATAATATTAATAGTTGTTCCTTCGTTTGAATCCTTCCAAAGAATAAATATTGTTCCAAGACTTAATGATATCCAAAACAAAACTCAAAACTTAATTTCTTGGAAAACGTTACAATTTTATTTTCTGAACAGAAAAACATAAAATGAATCATTTGATTAATTAGAAAAGATAAAATAACTTACAAATTGGGCTCAGGAACACTTTTAAAAGGACAACGTGAAAAGAAATTAAAAATTATAAACAGATTCATACAACATATATATATATCGTTAGATGCAAAACTTTAAAATGAGAATATTATTAGAAAAAAATAGAATTAAATTAAAAGGATATTCAAAGACTCTTAAGATTCGAAATAAATATTCAGAGTGTTTTTGAAGTAGAGTATTTTGAAGGCTTGATGACATGCATATACATTTTTTTTATTGTAATCCAATTTCGACTTTTACATTCTGAAAACTCAACTGGGAATAGTTTGAAAAGACTGACAATTAAATATATGTGTACACGGTTGGTAGAAAATCTACCAATCTCTTACAATTTATTGATATGTATTCAGCCAGCTACCTGACAATAAATTGTCAGCCACTTCTGACAATAAATTGTAAGAGTTTGGTAGATTTTCTATCAACCTTAATTGTCAGCTCATTGGCAGATAATTGACAGGCATCTTTAGGTCTGACAATATTGTAAGATCTACCAATCGTGTACACTAAGCTTAAGTTGAGTGTCATGCAAACACCAGCCGGCAACAGCGTGTTTGAAAAAGCTCTCCCATAAGGCCTGTACTTTAAATATAAATTGAATTGAATTGAGTCCTAAGCCGCCCATACACATAACACTGATGTATGAAACTAGTTTCAGTGTTATTGAATGTGGAACGTGTGTGGGCTTGTGTATACACACATTTCTGGTGTCGAACACGGTTTTGACAAAATCAAAACATTTTGATTTTTCGTGTCTGTGCCACTGTCTGTAATATGTGAGTGGGAATATGTATAACACATTCGTGGAATATTTCACTTGCATTCTGATCGTGTGCCAGTACAGACGTTAATACGGATATATGTAGGTGTGAGTTTTGGATATCATTTATTGAGCTCTATAGGGATTTGCCTTAGGCTTGTCTCATTGATCGTAAATGAACAACTAATGTGTGAGAATTGGTGTTGCGTGTGTGGCTGAATGGATAGTTTGTGTTATGAAACCGCTGTCGACACAAGAGTCATGTGAATGGTCCGCTTTAGACCGCTTTTCTCTGTAAGATACAGAAATGCATGAGAAGTGAATATTTCATTCGTGGAGAGTATGGCTGGCAATGAGACGAAATCAGGCGAGAATTTTATCAGTCTCGTCTCGGTATGGTCAAAATCAAAAAATTTGAGTCTCGTCACGGTTTAGGCTAACAAAGCCTCATGAAAATTTGAATTTGCAGTCTCGTCTTGGTTATTGTCTTTGGGTCATTCTTTGTCATACAAATTTCAAATTTTCTGAGTTAAAGTTCGAGTTTTGTAGAGGGTTTTTCATCCATTTAAATCGGAGCCATCCTTTAATGGATTTTAATAGGTCATTGTTTGATAGGTAGGCAACAAAGTATATTTTGACGTTTCGAAAATATTTATTTCCAATAGTGTCACCTAAATGTCTTAGAGTCACCTTTTACCGGAGGGGGAAACAAAGTTTGAAAATAAGCGAAATGGGGCATTTATAATTGTTTCAGAAATGTTTTTTTTTTCGAATTTCTATTCGAGTCACTTTTTTGAAAAAAAATTCGGTCAAAAACAGTTTTAATTTTATTGACAATATTTCCCGGTTTTTGAATTAAGATATGAAAACAGAATCCAGAGGAAATATCCAACATTTTTTTCGCTCGATGAATAATAGTTGGTGCATGCATTTAAAAAAAAAAGAATAGTGGCCAAAAATTGTTTTTTTAGCAAGTTCAAAGTGATAATTCTGAAACTCTGATAAAACTACGAAATAGCAAATGATTGGAAATGACTGGTAATCCCTCTGATGAACAGTTCATAAAAGGCTACTTAAAAAAAGTTCATGCGTTATTACTGATGGCTTATAAGATAAAATAAAACAAAATAGAATATTGTGATGAACTGATAACTATGTTCTCCGTGTGCAATATGTGTCGAAAATTCAGGAAAGTCAATGGAATAAGTTTGTTTCATTGCAACACGAAGTGACCAAAAAAAGCCGAAGAAGAACAAGATTCTTCACAGTAATCACAAAAACTCAAATAGATAGTTTTACATTAAATAAAAAAAACACGTTAACTATATCTACCGATCCCATCATTTGCAATCACTTCTTCCACAAGCGTAACTCACTTTTCTATTTATATTTATTTTATTAGCCTATTATATTATAAGAATCGAATTTCAATCATTAATCATTATTATTTCCTCTTCTTTTCCAATTTTAAACGCAAATATTGTCCCAAAATCAATAGAGTTTGCTTATACCAAACAAAGCATTTTGGTATTAAGAAACTTAGTTAAGCGTATAATTCACAATGTCCAATCATCTATTTCTTTATTGTATGTTTACTATCGCTTGCTTGGGTTAGCATCATCCTGAAGATAATGAAAGTATATCGGAGATAAAAAAGGATACTTTATTCTTATTCGAAATCCTGCCCAAGCCATATGCTTATACCTAACCCAAAGCTTGTACGGGTGCCTGCATAATATTATTTCAAACAAAATAAATAAAATTTATCTTCTATTGGCAGGAAGTATTCAGTTTTCATAATATACTCGTATAGGACATAGATTCTGAACGATCAATTGAATGTTTACTATTTTGTAATTATGCTTTGTAACAAATAAATTGAGGAGTTCTGTCCTTTGTTCAATTTGTCTGCTATGTTTTATTGAAAAGAAAAAAAAAATGAAAATGGAATGAACTTTCTTATTTATTTTATTGTGTCGTATGTAGGTATTGTTATAACATATTTAAATATTTAAACAAGGATATGTAAATATCCCCTAAAATGGGTGTTGTACTTTATATCGAGCGAAAGGGTTATACAAAAAATAAGTATTTTTCAAATTTTTGCTTGTACACACACACACACAAGAGCATTCAACATTCGTGTAGTACGGTAAAAGAAAAAATAACCGAGTATAACAGTTGAATTGTTCAAGGGGAGGAATTCGACTGTGTATTTCGCTAGTTTATTGGTTTTTTTCACAAATATACTTATATCGATACAAAAATTAAGGACATAAAACATTACTGATTTCGTCAAAGCAACAGTTATTTAAAAATATTCTTTACATTGTTTGTCACTTCAGTGACTTGTGTTTATAGTTTTTGCATATTTTATATGGATTTTAAAATAATTTTAAAGAAATTATTTTCTTTTTTGGAAAATGAGTTATTAAAATGTATAAACTCTTTTAGAACATTGTCTTCTCAGAATGAAAAAAATCAGCATGAGAAGATTAAATGTTTAACCACATGGTAAAAACTGAACTCACTCCACACGAAACATGTAGATCAACAATTCTCTTCTCTTCGACCTCGATAATGTGATGAATGCCAATAAAGTATATGAAAGGGTCGAGATTAAGCAGGACCGATAATTAATTTGTGGGATTCAAAAAGTAATTTTTTTTTGAAATTCAATATTTCAAAAACCACTTATTCTATTTTTTAAAAACTTTGTATTTTGTCTGACATTTTTTAGAATACTCAAGAACTATGTTCCCAAAACCAAAAACAACGGTGGATGACTTACGAGAGTCACTAGACGAGGAAAAAGTTACCTTTTTGTTATTACTCAAAAGCCTTGGATACAGTTGACCACACCAATCTTTATAATAAACTTTCAACGATCTTTAGTTTTTCCAACTCAGCAGTTGCGCATATGTCATCTTATTTATGCTCAAGGTCTCAAGCGATCTCTATTGAAAATAAAATGTAAAATTTTCTGTGTAACAGCAGAGGTGTGCCACAAGGCTCTATTCTTGGACCTCTTTTGTTTTCCATGTATGTGAACGATATTCCGTCATTTGTAAGCTCCTCATTACATATGCATGCAAATGACGTACAGCTTTAAAGGTGCTGCTCACTGGGCCTGATAGAAGACTGTGACTTTGAAATTAATAAGGATCTAGAAGAAATTTATACCTGGTCTGAGAGAAATAGACTCTTTCTTAATCCGAAAAAGACAAAATGTTTTGTTATCAGCAAAAAACCGTATGACACTACCTATTTTCCGGATATCGTTCTTCATGGCTCAAAAATCGAGTTCATTGATAAAACTAGAAACTTAGGAATTATATTCAATAGGACGCTTACATGGAATGACCATATTAATGCTACATTAGGTAAAGTATATAATACAATATGTCAGCTCCGAGTATCACAGCACTTTACTCCATTAAAAACACGTATGCTGCTGGCAAAAACACTTATTGTGCCGAATTTGATTTATGGATGCGAGATTTTCTGTAATTGTGACTCAAATAGTAGAAGAAAACTCAACATAGCATTTAACAATATCGCACGATATGTTGTTAAAGTAAGCCGTTTCGACAGGATTTCTCAATTTTCTAGATTGTTGTACAATATGTCTTTCGATCACCTAATTCGCTATAGATCTCTTATCTTACTATCTAACGTCATTCAAACTACTCAGCCTACCTACCTTTTTAACAAATTGCGATTTAGTACTTCCACACGATATCACCAACTCATTATACCTCGCTTTTCGTGTTTAACCTCAGAAAGACAATTTTTTATCAACACAATTCGTCTGTAGAATTCACTGCCAAGATATGCTCGGGAGGTCGGTGGCACTGTCAGTTTTCGGCGGGAAGTTAAAACATTTTTCATTCAAAACAGCATCTAATTAAATTAATAAATATAAATATAAACGTAGTAATATAGAATATAATTTTGAAGTTCAAACTCTCAAAAAATTTCAATTGTTTTTTTTTTCTTTTGTCCTGTTAAATAATTTTTCACAGTCGTATTTTTTCGAACATAAAATAAAATAAAAATATGTACATAATACAATTTATAATAACAGTCAAATTAAAATAACATAATTAATCATCACTATCTATAAGAATATCTATTTTCTTAATGTGTATGACCCTTAATAAATAAATAAATAAAAAAAAAAACAATGATACAAGTCGGTTTTTTTTCAAACCCCGCTAGAACAATTTCGATAACTAAATGTGTTTGTTTCTTAAAGTTTTTCTTAAGTGTACATTTAAGTAAAGAAATTTATTATTTTGCGTTCTTACTAACAGTACTTTCTACAGAACGACTTCATATGTTCGTCATTCTCGCTTAGTGGATGAACCAATTGAAGATATTTTTTTACAGATGCTGGATGGTATATATAATTTTACATATTCGAACATCCATTTTTCAAAAACGAGTTAATTTTTTTGTAATTAAAATTTTATACGCACATTAATATTTTTACTTGCGATTATAGGTAGTATAAGGCAAGTTATGCATTCGCCGAAAAAAAAGTTTTGAGATAACTATCATACATGACATGACGATGATAGCGATGAAGAAAAAAATGGTCTAAAAATTCTGTCCGTCTGTATATCTGTCTGTCAGTCTATCTGTCAGTCTGTCTGTCAGTCTGTCTGTATGTATGTATAGACACCTACAGCCCAAACGGGTGGGCCGAATCGCTTCAAACTTGGTATATCGAGTTTTTTAGGTATTGTACATAGGGGAAATTGAAAATTTTTTTTTAGCCCAAAAAATAACGGTACCTGCCATATAACCAATACGTTAAAGCCTATTTTTCTCGGAAACGGATCTAACAATTTTGATTAAAAAAAATTAGTGCAGCTTCTTAGATACGACCGATAATATGGTTGAAAAAATATTTAACAAATGTCTAAAAACGGTACTTTCTATAGGACCGTTTTTTTTTGCATTCGATTGTCTTATAAACAGCTTACCCGATTATTTCGAAATTCCACACATATATAACCTTAGGTTGACCAATTTATACTGCGTACCAATATTTTTAATAAATTTTTGTTTGAATTTTTAAAAGAATTTAAAAAAAATTAAAAAATTTATATTTTGAAAACTGCTCAATAATTATTTTTTCAAAAATGTTAGTTATATGTATTTGCTGAATGCCTTTGAATTGGCCTTTTTGATTTTTTTTAAGTTTTTTAAGAAAAACTTTTTTTCTCAAAAACCGCTCAACAGATTAAAATTTTTTTTTTCTCATAAATTCAAATTTATACAAGAACCAAAATGGCGTACTTTTTTTTGAGCTCAAATTAGATTAGGTATTTATTTCAGAATTTTGAATTATTTTTTCTTTGATTAATCCGATTTAATTTTTTTGTTCTTAAGTTTATATTATTAATATTTATTTTTTAGAAAAAAATTAAAAGAAAAATTTTTGTATAAAAAATAAAGTTAAAAATGACTAGAAATATATTTAGATTTTAAATAGAAATCCTTTGCATACGATGTGATCGAACGTAAGAGCAAGTTCGTGAGATCCAGTCGTGCATTTTATTTTACATTTATAAATGAAAAAAGTTAAACTGTAATTGATCCAACACAAAGCCAATTAAAAAGAAACTTCAAGATTGTAACCCTAATTTTGTCTGCTAAACTTTAAAATAAATATTTATAAAAATACTCTTTACAATTTAAGTGGTAAATACATCCTTGAATCCACTTCGAATAAGACACAAGTTTTGTCTTACAGAAATATTCGCCTTAATTTACAATCAAATCATTATCTCAATAGTACATTCGAATAAAATCCTTCCCCAAAGGTCTCTTTTACCTTTTATTTAACAATTTATATGCATATGTATCTTTATATGTCTTTAAGTCTATACTTTGCATTTGCACGAAGCCATAAACAAACAAAATGAATACATCTCAAAGCGGATAAACTAACCCGAACACACCTATCTACGAATATGTATCTTTATGTATTTAGAAAATTTTGTGTGAAAGAAGTTCAATATATTTATAGGAAAACCATGACAAATGGGAATACAATGTCGTTTCTTAGATTAATGTGACATTCCGAACACATGTGGCCCGGATTTGTTCCATAATAGGATTTTAAACCGTTTACAATATCTTCAACATGCTGCTATGGGTATTGGGTATAGGGTTCGACAAAAACTGCCAAAGAAATCACATATATGAAGGTACCATCGCCGCTCACCCTTTCTTTTCTTGATTCATTTCTATACATATCCATATTTTCAATCTTGCATCATCGGTCTTCTTCCATTCGCTACAATCATGTAGAATAAGACCTTCGGCCAATTCTGAAGAAGAAGCTGCCCTTGCCGGTTCCCGGTATCCTGGACCAGGGCTCAGTTTAGTTCGGTTCGGTTGGTTTCTATATAGATATCCCGCACAGATGAATTTGCACACACATCCTAAACCTTAGACGAAGACGAAGACGACACGACACGACCGACGAATATATTTAAGTTCAGAGAAGTTCGTTTACAAAGCAAGAGAATGAAATTATTTTGCCTGCAAAAGTTGTTGCATTCGAAAGAAAAGTCAGAATTTGATTCAAATAAACTTATGGATGAAAGACACAACGCGACTTGATTCATATATGTTCGAAATAGATACACCCCAAGCCCAAAGCCAATATACGAGCAACAATCGTTCACATTTAGTTGTGTATTAGATATCTAACCAACCCCAACATACGAGAGAGAGATGCACAAAATATATCATCCTTATGATTAAAACTTAAATTGCTTAGCTTTTTGTTGCAGAGCTCTTTAAATCACATACCATATTAGACTGTCCGATGTTGTAGGGAGTTTTAATCCCCAATTAAAAAAGGATTTGTCGTTTGCCCAGAGGAAATCATGGCTGCTCTGTTTTGTTCAGTTCAGCCAACACTCTAAGGGGAAACTGCTGGGAGTGAAAGAAGATGAATGTCTAGCTGCAAATGTGCACAAAAGGCATTTAGCAAAAGAAGAACATTACAACAAGTTTAGTCTGAAGTTTCAAAAAAAAAATGTTTTATAAAAAAAGATCTAAGCCCTACCTATAGATAGGTACGTAGTGCACACATTGTTCGACAACTTCATTTTCTGAATCCGGACAAGCAAAGGTACATATGTATACGAATAACCATCACCAGGACTTCTGTAGACAAGTTAATTTAAAATCTTCCTTTTTTTAGTGTATCTTTTAGCATCAACTTTTAGATATACCAGTGAAGACGAAGTGGCCATAAAGATTTTTAATTAATTTTGAAGACAGCTCGATTAGAGTGTTTAAACTTGGCTTTATTTTAATATCTTCGATCAAACATTGCTGAAAAGAAATGAATTTAGGGAAAATATAAATTTTGTTAGATGGACTACAGGACTATGTCAGCAGAGTATTCATGTGCATTCAGCTTTCCCAGTAACTCAGACCAAGCTCTTTGTCATCCGCGATGGCTTGATAATTAAACCGCAACAAGCCTGAGGGCTGGGATTCGAAGACTCTCTTGGCATGATTCTTGTTATTTTGATCATCATCTGTGTACATCTCATACAGTTCGTGGTTGAAGTTTCTCAAGTTTCGCCGTCCTCAGTCACCGGTCCAAATATTCGTTGAGAACTTTTTATTTGTGATACTATAAGGCAAGTTATGGATTCGTGCAAAAAAAAATTCTAACAATCAAACATGACATTACGACCCAAAAAAGTGGGTCCTCCAATTCCGTTTGTCTATGTCTGTCCTCGTGTCTGCAGCCTAAACGGTTAGATGGATTTGCTTCTAACTTAGTACATATTGTTTTTTCGTTAATTTGCCCACAAGGTTTTTTTTTTCGTTTTTCATAACAGTGGCCCCTATAGATTTTTGTTGGCCATAAACAAAAATCTTATTTTTCACAAAAACTGCTCCAACGATTTTTATAAAATTTTAAAATTGTTGATTATTGAAGGGAAGAGGAACATTTTGGTAATTTATTTTTTTGGAAAAAATAGTTATTTTTTGTACCTCTATAGTAGTACCATTTTTTTCGGTTTTCAAATTTCTGAAAAACGGTTAGTTTGATTTTTTATGCAAACGCTCCTATAAAGGATAAACACTAATGTAAACCAAAATTTTTCCAAAAAAAATAGTTTTTGAAATTAACATTTTTTTTTTTTTGAAAAGTCAAAATTTCGAAAACGGCTTAATGGATTGTTTTGAAACTTTGTTCTTGGGAGTTTTTTTTTCACATTATCTTACACTGTTGAGAAAACTGTATTCATGAAATAAAAAACAACGGTAGCTCCCACATAAATGTTTAAAAAAAAAACGTTAAGAAAAAAATGTGTTAAGAGAATTAAAAAAAAAATAAAATGCGCGACTGAATCGCACGTACTTGCTAGTATGATCGATAACATTATATGCAAAAGATTCTTAATAGAAACGGCTAAGTGTATTTTTAAAGTCATTTTTCACTTAATTTTTTATATATAAAAATGGTACGAACATTTTAAATATTTAATAATACAAACTTAAAAACAATATTTCAGGAAAAATCGTCCACCCATTTACGAAATATTGAATTGTCAAACATAAATTTTTTTTTTCAAAAATCCAAAAAAAACTATTTTTTGAAAATTTTGAAAAGCAGTATTATTTAGAATTTGAAGGAGCTCCTGTCTAAAAATTTTGATCAAATTCCGTTTAGCCGTTTATGAGAAAGTCGAAAATAAATAAAATGGTTGTATGGCAGGTACCGTTAATAACAAAATATTTGAGAAAAAAATTGTCCAAAATGTAGACAATATCCAAAGTAGTACACGCAAAATTTTTTATTAAAATCGTTAGGGCCGTTTTCGAGTTAATTAAGATGATTGAAAAATTTGTATGGCAAGTACCGTTATTTTTGGGGCTAAAACAACGATTCAAAAATTCATTTTGAACAATCACCTAAAACGCCTAAGCACCAAGTTTGAACAAAATCGATTTAGCCGTTTAGGCTGTAGATACTTCTACAGACAGATAGACAGAATTATAGTTTTCCATCATCGTAGTTTCAACTTTGATTAAAATCTCGAGATCGTTTTTTTTTTTCCAAATGCAAAACTTGCCCTATAGTGCTATAGTACCTATATTGCAAGTAAAAATGGGTGTGCTCTTAGATTAGTACCTACAGTCCAATTTTAATTATAGACATATTTTATTTTGCGTACTGATTACCGATAGGTACTTCCCATAGAAACACTTTTCATTTTCGCCTTTCTCACTATTGAATGATCCGATTAAAATTAATTTAATTATGCAAATGATCCTTGAAATGGTTAATAAAACTACATACTCAAATTTTCAAAAAAAAAGTTTTTCGATTTTTAAAAAAATTAATGTTTTTGAAATTTGGCAAGGCTATGGCCAATGCTATGGTCGATACGTTTTTTTGGGAATTACTTACGGTACAATGGAAAAATTCCTGATAAAACACAGCTAATGCTTGTCCGCTGCATTTGGAGACCTCCGGTAAATATAATTTCCGACCAGAGGCGTACCAGAATTTAGATTAGATTTGCAAAGTGTCTGCTTAGCGTTGTTCTAGAAACGAGCTCTGAACTTTTGTTGAAGCCGTGCTGTTAACTGGACTCAATCAAATTAATGGATTGCCGAATGAGTTTTTGCTTTACCTCGATCTTGTCTTTACTGATTTCTCTGTTTCTTGTGAAATTTTGGATGTTGACGACTGGCTTTTGCATGGGTTTGGTCTACAAAAGTCTACAACAACGAATCTTCTCGAATTCAAAGACCAAATTAATATAAATATCCAAAATAAACTACAAATTGATGTTTTTTACGCTGATCTAAGTAAAGCATTTGATAGGGTCAGTCATTCATACTTTTTCTTAAGTTGGAAATGTATGGACTTCCAGTGTGGATCATTGATTGGATCAAATCGTATTTAAAAAAAACCGTATTCAATATATTAACTTTAAAAACTGCTTATCTAAAATTATTAATGTGCTGTCCGGAGATCCTCAAGGTAGTCATATTGGTCCACTTCTCTTATTCCTGTTTATTAATGGCATTGGTATGAATATTCTCTACTCAAAAATACTAATTTTCGCAGATGACTTCAAAATGTTCTATAGCTTTTCGAACTCAAATGGATATTTGTTTCTGCAGGATGATATTGACAGAGCCTTTGAATGGTGTGTTTCAAATGGAATGGAACTGAATACTAAAAAGTACAAAGTAATGTCGTACACCAGGATGAAAAACGCCATTGATTCCTTGTATTCAATTACATTCAAAAACATTTAATGATTTGGGAGTCTTATTTGATGCAAAATTGTCATTTAAGTCCCATATTGATGTTATCACTAGTAAGGCAAGAAGTCGTCTTGGATTAATTAAGAGGTTTTCTAAAGAATTAAACGACCTTTATATATCGAAAACCGTTTACTGCGACCTCATCAGTCCCATCTTGGAGTATTGTACTTGCGTATGGTGTCCTATGTATGATGTTTCAATAAATAAAATTGAAAGTGTTCAAAAACAGTTTTTGTTATTCCTCTTTGGTCAACTTCCATGGGATCCAAATCAACGTCTTGCGTCTTATGAAAATCGCTTGAATCTATTAACCCTATCTACGCTGAAGAAGAGAAGGGAAGTGAATAGCGTTCTTTTCCTGTTTCAATTACTATCTGTAACAATTTGTTCCTCTCACATCCTCAGTATGCTGAATATAAATTCTCGATACAGAATAAATCGTAACTGGACTTTTTCTTTATCTGATTTCGCTGTGTACATTGAACCAAATGCCGTAGGTAGTGTTGGCGAAAACATTTTGTTAATCTTTGATGAAACAATAATTCAAGTTGACAATATTTTGCAAATTTTTTCTTATTTTTGAAGATTTATTATTCAAAATCGGTAAAATTTCTTCCGTTTGCATCTAGATTAGTACGTTATTCAAATAGAAGAATTATTATATTTGAATCAAAAAAAAATATGTTTGTGAATGAAAAATAGTCACTTAAAAAAAGTGCCTTGGTGTTAACGAAATTCTATACAACCGTATTTTCCAAATGTCTAATTTCTTCAAATTGAAAAAAAAAAAAAAAAAAAATTTCATTAATACTAAAAGTATCCTGGTGTTCTTCACAAGTGTAGGCGAATTAATTTTTTTTTATTTAAACAAATTTTCATCAATTTGACGAAATCTCATCTGTAAATTAATAATCATTTTGACAAAATTTTATCATATTCTCCAAATTGAATAAAATGCGTTACAAAGGAAAGCATTTTAGTCATTTTGAAAAATTCTCTCTTCAGACAGAGGATTTTTTCAACCACACCAGTTTCTCAATTCTTCAAACTAAATGAATTTCGTTAAATACAGGAAAGCCTTTTCATCAGTTTACCAATTTTTTCTTCAAATTGAAGAATTAGTGTTTCGGTTGAAAAATAATTATTTTTTCATTATCCGTAAAGTGTTCAAAGTGTAAACATTAATTTAAAATTTGAAAGTGAATTATATATGAAAATTAGCCTACATTAAATTATAGAGATCAATATAAATTATTAAATAACACTCCATAAAGGTTAGACATTCATGTCATAGGCAACATTCTTAAAAAAAAAAAACAGGAACATAGGAGAATAGTGTAATTTGTAATTAATTTGAATGACGTTTAAAAATTAGAAAAAGAACGTCAAATCGTGTGCTTTTATATAGTGTGCATTTCTCGTGACTTTTGTTTTAACAATTACTCTTGTCTTAATTATGTAAATTGAAAACCAAATTTGGAAGTTTGTGCTTTCAATTGTTTATTAAACTAATGTTATAAATTAGAGAATATTATATAATTAAAAACATTTAATTAAATAAAAATCGACCACAAATATATTCATTCAACAGATTAATTTGTTGAAAGGATATTTTTAGATAGTATTACGTGTGATACTGTGCTTTTTCTAGTGTTTACATATTTTAAGTAATTTTTATTTGCGATTATGGGTACTATTAGGCAAGTTATGCTTTCGTAAAAAAAATTCTAACGATCAAACATGACATTACGATCATAGAGAAGCCTAAAAAAGTGATCGACAAAAAATGTCTGTCTGTCCGTCTGTATGTAAAGCGAGCTGCAGCCTGAACGGTGTAAGCGATTACCTTCAAATTTGGTATGTGTGATTATAGTGGCATTACTCAGAGGGGAAATTAAAATTTTATTTTTAGGCCTAAAAATAACGGTACCTGCCATATGACCTTGAAGGAAAACTTTACTTTTATCGAAAACGGCTGCAACGATTTTGATAAAAAATTTTGAGAATTTTTTTGTTGGTAATAGCTATCATTTGATATGAACCACTCTTACGGGAAAAATCTATTAACGGTACTTATAACGATTTTTTAAATTTGTGGCTTTCTCGGTAACTACACATTGGATTTCTGTCAAATTTTATATTTGAGAAGATCTAGGTACCCAAACTAATTCTGCATATTAAAATTCTTAAATAACATTTTTTATATAATTTAAATTAATTTTTGAATTTTTTTTTTGAAAAATCAATATTTTTAAAACTAATCAAAAAAACAATTTTAAATTTTATAGTCATATGTATATTAATAAGTTCTACAAAACTGCATACCAAAATTTCAAAAAAAATTTTGTTTTCAAAAAACTAAAAATGAAAAACCGGATTTCATCAAAATCCGTCCTACAATTTTCGACATACTTTTATAGAAAATTTTCATTGATCGGTGTCATCTAATGGTTTTCTTGGTTTTTTTGAGAAACCATGTAAAGTGATGGTTATGGCAATTTTTATAAGTTTAAAAAACGATTTTTACCCACCTATACAGCATTCACTTTCATTTATACATATGTACGTACATATCTACATACCTAGGTTCTCTATATATAGATAGGTATATAATATTCTCCTAATTTTTATAATTTTGAAATCCCTTCAAATATACATTTGTATATTCCTTGAATCATATGCATTCCAAAATTCATTATATTAACAATCAGGGTTATCTTACCTACATCGGCCTTAATCCTGCAAAGGATAACTAGACAACCTATACCTACTTACAGCGGCAGTTGTTAGCTATACTAAAGTTTTAAGTTACAAGAGTAAGTTCGTACGATCCAGTTGTGCATTTTATTTTTTCTTATAAACGTGTTCCTTGTATTCCTTTTTTTTTTTTTAATTTTACTATATGCTGTTAAATGCAACCAGAATTGCACGGCACTAGTTTTTGGCACAGTGGATTTGAGAACCAGGTATTGACAGTCTCATTTTTAACCCATGGGCGACATCCAATTAAATTTGGAGGCACGTTCTAGTTAGCAATCAAGCACTTTATCCACTGTACCATTGCCACCCTTAATTGACTTTACCTACAATTTTGTTTAAATATTTTAATTTTTTTTGAAAGACTACAATATTTAATTATAGAATACCAACAAGCTACATTTCCTCGCAATCCATCGGTCTGCCTCATAGCACTACCGACTTCCTGAAGTTGCAGAGTCTAAATCTACAGCAGAATATAGGAATAAGAATCCTTTGGGCTCCAAACTGGTAATCTTAAAATGCTTCCGTACATTATAAAAACTCATGAAATTTTGTACCTCATTACAGATTGATATCAAGCACCTGTTTCCTAACAGCTTGCTACTGAGCTTTAATGATTTTTCAAAAAAAAAAAATATACCAATTTTATTTTACTTCCAAAAGGAAATTCACTAGTGCAAAATTAAACTACACCCACATGTTAGACTTCTACCCTACCTAAAAACACATGCTTGAGTATTAAAAAAATGGTTTTAGATTAAAATCAAATTGGTATAGTTTTTTTAATAAAAGAAAAAGATTTGTTTTCAGGAGTTAATATGAAGATTTGTAGGTATGGAAGAATGAATAATTTTTCTTCGATTCGAAGAAAATTTAACGTGAAAGTGAACAAAACTCAGTGGCCACAATTCATCAAATTAAAGAAAATCTTTTCAGTTTAAAAATTTAGGTGTGAAAATGTGAAGATTTTTCTTTCAATTCAGAAAGGATTTAATGTCAAAATGAAGACCAAATATAGTCATATTGAAGAATATCATCTTAAAATGAAAAATACGTTTATTTAATTTGAAGAATCGTTTTTCATTAAATTTTAAGATTACGTATGATTCAAATTCACAAAATTATGTGGATTTAACAACTTAACTAAAAATTCTGGAAAATTAACGATTTAGTCGTCAAATTAACATAGTTTTTGTTGACCGTATATTGATCACCCTTTTTTCATTTCTACCTACATTTTCATCAGTATCGCTACCAAATTTGGTTCAGTGTTTTTAGCATCCAAGCTGCCGATCATAGCTTTGACATTATACTAGTAAATGGCTGCATAAGCTAACTCCAGGTTTATGTTCCTCTTACCATTTTTTGGAAAACGATTTTGATACCCAAGTATAACAAATTGAGCCCCGACCAGTACCCAATGGTTCCTACTGGGATGTCGAAATAAGCCCAATTTGTCTGTTGTTATACTTTTAGGTATGACACAGAACATCGCCATGCTTATGCCAAGCTTGCAAATACTTGCCATTTCCAATAAACAATTAAAAATTCGAGTTGGACGTAAGCAGTAACGTTCTAAGACTTACAAATCCTGGCGTAATTTGAAAATCATTTTTTAAACGAAAATCAAAAATATCACCAAATTCTGCGAAAAAAAATCAGTATTTTCATCACGCTTGTATTTATTTCGAATTATATATATGAAATGATTGCAAATTGAAATGTCAACTTCAGAACAGAATCCTTGTGCGGAAATTCGTTTTATTTTATATCCTCTCCCCTTTTGTATTTCCTTAAGTAGAAAGTTATTGACTTCGCTTAAAATAAAAAGAAAATAAGTCTTTCAAGCAATTTCGTGTTTCCCTTTCAAAAACACTATATTTTGTGTGTGCGTTTTCTTTTGTGAAACAATTTCAAATAAAATTCCTTAACAAAAGTAACTTACATACATATATACGAATATAAACCATGTACGATTTTGTTAAACAAAAAAATATCTGATCAAAGAAAGTAAAACACCTTGTTCAACTCTTGAGGAGAAAAATTGAAAAAAAGAAAAAAAAATATACGGAAGGAGTAAATGCTTCTACTAAATATATAGCGTGTTCACTAATATTCCAAATATGTTTTTTTTTTTTTTTTTTATAAAAATGCCATTATTATCGGTCCAACACTTCCTTCAGATCGTCCTTCATATTGCATTCATAAGCACTTCGTGCTTACAATTCATTTTCGGGAATCTGTGTTTTTTTTTTGCTCTCACTATTTTTCTAGGACTTCTTCCTTTAGATCCATAGGTTCATTTATTCGTTTATTCGGATTGAGATTGGGATAAAAGGAAGAACAAAAAAAGAATTAATCATTTTTCCAATTCAACTACATATATGTATGTATAAGCGAGCCTGCCGAAGCCACCGCACTATGCCATGCCATACCATGCCACTATGCCAGGCGTCCGTCCAGAGAGCAGCTCTTATATTGCCGTAATCCCATCTGCTAATTTGTTCGGCCATAAATCGGATCTGAAGCATGAACCGTGAAATTCAATACATTACGACGATATACACCAAAGTGGAGAATATACACAGGGAATATATATTTATGGAGGAGATTGTAATCTTTCGGATAAATTGAAATTGGCGAAACACAATGCCTATTGAGCGCATAACATTACTTTTCCCTTTTTTTTGCAAGTGTTACGATGACGCATTATGTTATCCTTTGACTTATTCTTATGGGATAAGTTATTTTTATACTTTTTCATATTTTGTTTTGGTTTCATTCAACAGATTTCCCAGATAAGAGCGAAAGCAGAAAAAAAATGTAATTGGGATTGCACGCGCCAATCTTAGCTAAATCATTTTTCTTTATCTCCTTAAAAAATTGGAGCTTTGTTTCATTTCACGCTATATTTGATGCGGGGCATTGGCAATCGAATAATGTTCCTAATTGTTTTACTCTATGGGCAAAATTTTCAACACAAGGCACGTCTTGCCAAAAACTTTAATGCCTTTGTTGTGATGCGCCTATCATCTAGTAATTGTTCCTATATCTTGATAGGACAAGTCACAGGTGTAATAGTGTCCTTGAGAGAATTATAATTAAATAGGTATAATATATTTTTTGCAGGGACACAATAAGGACGATTTTTTTGTTTGAAAACTCATTATATTCTCAAAAAACGAAAGATACTTTAAAAATTTAAGATTGAAATTTTTAATGGAAACATTTGCGGCCTTGAAATGAATGGACTATGTTGTTAGAGCACCAGGCTTCGGTAGCATAACTCTTTTCAAAACACAACGCTTAATTTTCCAGACACTAAAAATAACCTGCCCAGGAGAACAGCATAGTCATATTGCCATTTCTGCAAAAATTGGATTTCTGAAATAAATAGCATACCAACAAACAAAATAAAATCACAAGGGGTCAAATCATGGGCCTTGGGAACTGTGCCCTCAAAACCCCCATCGAAGTCCTTGAGGTCGAAGTCAAAATCCCCTAATTGCAAATCATCAATATGTCCTCCAATACGGGTCATAGTGTTATTGTAACCTAATTATTGTCTTCAAAAATCAAGGTACCATCAATAACCAGCAGGTACACCAACACCACAGTGTGAATTTCATTAATGAAATTTTAGTGGATTGGTGTCAAGCCAGTATAGACCATGTTGTGTTTTCTATCTTGCTCATCTATTAAAGTAAAAATGGTTTCCATGACTGAAAATAAAGCAAAAAAGTTTCCGAAAAACGCTTCAAATACGTTTCTCCGACATTTTCTTACCAATCTACAAATTGTAGTAATGTTAAAGAATTCGCGTCATCTCATATGATGGGCCGAAGGACTCCAGTTCTTCTGCTTATCATATTCGCACTCAAGCCGTGTCTGTCCGAATCTGAACATATTCAAAATAATTGTTGGAATGTATTTCATCAACAAAAAAAAACTAGATAAATCTCAAGACTTAGCAGACGTATGAATCTACAGTACCAATTTTGATTAAATTTCTAACTGACTATTTCTTAAAGCTTTCAGGATACCAAACTATTTTTTTTAATTTTGCGCGCACTAAAGGGATCTTGATTACCCTGCATATTATGTTCGAGCACAGTACGAGCGTTAGGAAAATAGGGAAGGATTTATTGTGTTTAATTGTATTTTATTTGTATTTATATGAAAATAGCTCATTTTCTGTGTTTTCTTTTGGTGTAGGTTGTCCAAGGTGATGCACCACAATTACAGCCATCTTTCAACGGAAGGGAGATTTCGATGGACTTTGTAAGTACTTGGTAAGTCAGAAAAAAAAATTATTATAAAAGTCCCTGCTCGGGCGCCAAAATGTGATGTAGTTTTTGTCAAAGGCTGAGGTTTTGCTGGCCGGTATACCAACGTTCTAACCAAAGTAGCACGAAACTTTAGCTCCCAGTCTATCGTGTCCTTATTATAATCCAAATTCTTCAAGTAGCTAATTCTCACAAAATATGACTTCATTTTTCTTTATTCCAAAAACTTAAATAAACAATACATTGTCTTAATTCTTAATGTTCCAAAATCTTAACTTTGTCATCCAAGTATCACCATTACCCCTTCGAGGTCGTATGCTCGTTTAACAGCTGCACGTTAACTTGATTTGTGATCCAACATCGGCCCCTTAGGATGTCCTCTGGCGTAGTACGGCACCTGGTTCTCTACCGCCGAAGCCGGTAAAATCAACAGCCGGAGCCGGTAAAATCAACGGCCGAAGCCGGTAAAATCGACGGCTTATTCTACTTTCCTGCTGAACTAAATGCAAGCTGTAAAGTTGAGAGGTGTAATTTAATATTGAGTGGCCTGCTGTTTGCCACGTCATCAAATATCGCGTGATTTATCATATTTTAATATCTCCCATTCTTTAAATTTGCCCACATGCGAAGTAAGGCGAGGGCGTCCACGGGGACAGGGATCCTATACCATTTGTTAATGTAACTCACCATCAAGGTTCTTGTAATCTAATACATTTATAATTTCCCCATACCCAGCACTGGATATTGTTGTTTTAGGAAGAGGTGTAAGCCGGTGGTCGATCGGCTGTGCTGTTTGTAGCTGTTGATCGCTGCTTGTCGTATGTCTTAATAATTAATTGCCAGGCACGTAGCTAGGTGGGTGCATTTGTTGGGTGTTCGTCTATTTGGTATATGTTAAATCTGAATAGTTTTGAAGTTTAGAATATCAAAATGGGAGCAAAAAATCGAGCATGGTAAAGCATTCCACATTCGTGTTGTACGGCTAAAGAAAGAATCTCTGTACTTGACAGTACGTCCTAAATTGGAATCAAGGGTAAACTGATGAGCATTCCTAGAAGCGCGAGTATTACGGTTGAATAGTTTAAGGGGAGGAATGCAACTGGCTACTTCGCTAGAACACTGCTTATAAAATAGCGAAATACATGAAACACTTCGACGATGTTCGAGAGATGTAAATATTTCTATTATAGTTCTATAGCCAATCATTCTTAGAGCTCTATTTTGAATTCTATCCAAAAGATTCAAATGAGTTTTAGGAACTGCTGCCCAAATGTGAGAGTTATACTCAAGTATTGGTCGAATGAAGGCCTTATAGATTACAGCCAGAGAAGAATTTCTTGCATCTTCGGAGAAAACTTAAAAACTTTGCAGCGTTTTTTGCGACATAAAATATGTGTTCATTCCACAAAAGGTGGAAGCGTCGCTCATGGATAGCGGCATGGGCGGCAAATAAACATTTTCGAAAATATTTTTTTTGGATTTTTGAATAAAATACATTTTTTTTTGAAAATGGGTGGACGATATTTTTTGAATTTCAGTTTTTAAATTTATATTATTAAATACAGTGAAACCCGCTTAAGCGGATAACTGAAAAAATATTTCAGTAAGGCAGACTTCGTGTTACGAAACAATTTTCACTACACACATATATCGGACTTTAACAGCTGAAAAAAAACCTGTTGTTAATGTTTACCAATTGCTTTTAGGTGTAAATAAATTTGGTTTATCTAAATACAAAAAACAGGACCTAGTTATTAACAAACAAATAATTTATTTTTAAATAAAACGAGTTTGTACTCAACCAACGCTACTTTGAGTTTAGTTTCTTTTATTCACAGATTCATTTCGGTTACAAAAACAACAATGTATGTAAGTAAATTTTAAAATTTACATGTGTCATGAATGCGGATGTGGTGGAGGATGGAGGTGAACATATACAAAAATGATTCAGCACCCGATTTTTTTCGATTTTTAATTTTTCACTTAACCGAGTTGTTTTCTTTAGAAAAATAGAAAACTTGAGGGAATTTTTTTTTCAGTTATGCGGGTTTTTCACTAAAGCGAGTTTTCAGTTCAGCGAGGTAGATTGTATGTAAATATATACGGGGATTTGTGATAGTTTTTAGGTAAGCGGGTTTTTCACTTAAGTGAGTTTCACTTAAGCGGGTTTCACTGTACATAAAATTGCAATACTAACAAATTTTTTTGAAAAAAAATTACAAAATGGTGAATATAAAAAAATAATTATTGTAGGTGTTCGAAATTTAAATATATCTCTTTTGGGTGTTTTGGTCGTAATGTTTTCTTAATGAAACAATTTCATTTCCTTTCCCGACGTTTCGACGGTGGTTGCCGTCTTCTTAAGGGGATCTTTTATTAACAAAAATAAAATGAACATATTATACACATTAGAACATTAAGTATAAAATGTTGGCAAACTTCCATTTAGTACGTATTACAGATAAATGTAAATAATACAATGAGAGACAATTATGAAGCAATGTTTAAAAAAAATGTTTATGATATAAAAAAAACACTTCGATTGAAGTTTAGTCGGCTTTAAATTGTCACGGATTCTGCTTAGTCACCAAAGAGCAGTAAACCGATGAAATGTTCTGGCTGTCTTGTTTACGGTTCATATTGTTTTTGTTGTTAATAATATGAAGCGTTTCTAGAGTATACCGCTTGGTGACATGTTTCTCCCTTTCCAGGATTTCCACTTTGTCAAAATCTGGTTTGTGTCCACGTTCAATGGAGTGTAAGGCCAATCCTGTCTTCCCAGTGCTTTTTAAATTAATGTCGGATTTGTGGTTGGAAATTCGTTGACGAAGAAGATGTTTCTTTGTACCGATATAGGAAATATTGCAATTTTCTTCCGCATTGCCACGACTGCTAATTTTATAGACTACGTCTGTGCATTTGTCCTTTTCCGTTTTTGTTTTCATGTTGGTGAAAAGAGGTGCCAGTGTCCTATTGGATTTATACGCTAAACTGACGTCATTAGTACTATTTTTTACCGTCTCTTTAAAGTTTTCTGACAGTTTGGGAGCATAAACTATACTCTTATAAATACCTCTCTCTTTTTGCCGATTATCAACAGGAGCTTTGTGTTTTTTTTTTAACTATAAAAAAATAAGTAAGAAATACTAAAAATAACTAAAAATATTTTGAGCTGTTTCTACCAAAAAGCTTCTGCTTAAGATGTGATCGAACCTATAAGAGCAAGAAAAAAAAGGATCTAGGTGTGATCCAGTTGTGCATATTATTTTAATAAACTAACACATTTATTCGAAGACTTCGCTTTCCAACATCAACCAGATTTTGATATACCTACTCATTCTGTCCTTGTGCCTCACATCCAGTATTTTAGTAAATTGGTAAAGATAATATTTCAACATTAACCAAAAATTCATAAAAATTAATATGGACACGTTTTGACCATTTCCTGATTTCTATTTCACAAATGTGGTGCAATAAGGACGGAGCCCAAAATAAGCTCTATTTTTTTTATTTTCTATAATTCGTTCTTGTTTAGAAATCGAAATAAGGAAAAATTCTCAAAACCTGAAACTGATCATTTGTTGAATAATTATTGGTTATAAATCAGGCTTAAGCTTTGAAAATTGATTGCAGGGTAAAAATGAGAATTTAAAAATAAGAAAAAAATGTTTCCTAATTCGGATTGTTATAATAAAATTCTGTTAATTTAATGTCCAATTAATTTATTCCTACAAATGCTAAATTGGAAGTAAAGAAAGAAATAACGAACATAAGTCTGAAATTCTATAGACCTTCTTGATCCTGTTGACATTAAACCTTAATTTCTGCAAACAGCTTAATATAAAAGCGATTATTTTTTTGAAAATATATCTCCCTAATTTGAAAGAGCTAAAGGTTAATACGATTTGAATGACATTTCTTCTAACCTCACACTATGTAGGTATTTCATTTTATCCGGTCAACCTACTTCAATATAACTTTGAGTTTTTTTTTTTTTGTTGGTCCTTTAATCTTTGCTATATAGTAAATTAGACTGGGTTCGGTTGTTTGCCCTGAGGCATTGTTATATACAGTTCCTTGAAATCAGATCTAAAGAATCTCAAAGCGCCTTACTAAAAAATAAAATAGCGATAACCTTATTTTGAATGACAAGAATCGCTTATCTCTTTTTGTTTGTTTTTCTAAAAATCATGGAGTAACAACATTATTGCTTGGGGCAAGAAATACTCTATTTCTTGCTTTGAAAAAAAAAAAAAAATAAATAAATAAATAAATAAACAAGGGGGTGGATGTTAAAGGAATGCACATAAATATTGTAATGGTGGATTTTTTTATTTGTTCTTCAAAGGTAAAAGCTATTAGGTTTTGTTGGATTAGAAGAGGTTTGTAATAAACTTTCACCTTTGTATTTATTTAAATTTTGTGAGTTTATTATTTCTTGTGTTTACTTAAACATCTTCCAAAGCGAAGAATCGGGACTGATGGGGAGTTATCGAATTCTTCTAAGAATTAGTTTAGGTCTTTTGAATTTTTTTGACCAGTTATAAAGTTTGTAGGACATTTGCATTTATAATTCTATGTTTTAGATATGAATATTTTGCAATGAAAATTATGAAAGAAGGGAAATATTTTTGTTTAGTTGTACTATCGGAGGACATGCCGAATAAATTTCTATCAAATAGTAACCATTCTATTGTTGCTTAGGATCGGGTCATGAATTTTAATTTCTTTCTTTTTTGAGAGAAATTATTTAAACTATGACTGACATGTAATTTACAATTTAAGTAGATTTACATTATTATACAGGGATATTCACTTAGAAAAGTTATATTTCAAAAATATCGGTCGTCTTGGAGATATATCGGGGTTTTTCAATAAGAGCGCTACAAAAGTTTTTTTTTAATAAAACAAAAACGGTTTTGGATATCAATGAAATTCTTTATTCCTGTGAAAGTACGTTTGATGCCATTATGTATGGAACTCGATTTCTTTTGCATGCCACCACGGGCACGCTTGCAGAAGTCCAGACGCTGAACCCAATTTTCGAAGGTTTTCAAGCATAAATCGGCCGATACTGCCGCAATGTCACGTTCGTTATTCGTACGAAGTTCATCAATCGTCGCTGGCTTGTTGGCATAGATTATAGACTTGACGTAGCCATACAAGAAATAGTCTAACGGCGTCAAATCGCACGACCGAGGGGGCCAAGCGACTGGACCATTTCGTGAGATAACACGTTCTCCAAACTTGGTTTCCAACAAATTGATTGTGACATTCGCTGTGTGGCTTGTGGCGCCGTCCTGTTGGAACCACATGTCCTCCAAGTCCATATCATTCAATTGGGCCCAAAAATATTCGGTTATCATTGACGGTAGCGATCACCATTCACAGTAACGTGCCGGTCTTGATCATCACGGAAGAAGTACGGCCCAATGAAGCCGCCGGCAGATAAACCACACCAAATCGTAATTTTTTGGGGATGCAATGATGACTCATGGAGGACGTGTGGATTGCTGCCTAACCACTACTGCATATTTTGTTTATTGACGAAGCCATTCAGCCAGAAATGAGCCTCAAGAGCCCGAAGATGATTTTTCGATGAAAATCCGAATCATTTTCAAGTTGTTGCTCAGCCCAATTCACGAACATACGACGCTTCTGGTGGTCAAGCGGCTTCAGTTGTTGCGTTAATTTAATCTTGTAAGGATGTAGGCCAAGATCTTTTCGTAAAATTCGCCACAACGACGTCAGAGAGATGCCCAACGCTTGAGAGACACATTATGGCTTTCTGTAACTGAAGCCTCAGCGGCAGCAATATTCCCGACACTACGGGCACTTCTTTGTCTCACTGGCACGGGAACATTTTGTACTGTGCCCGTGGATTCAAATTTTTCTTTTGTAGCGTCACTGTTGAAAAACACTTTACATTTTAGATCATATTTTTAATTTTCTCTGCAATATGATGTGAGGGCGATGTTATCGATTTTAAATCGTGTGGACTTCTTTTAAATGCACCATATGGGATTTTATGGTATTAAAATAAACATAAGGCGACCTTCGAAATAGATCTTAATCTATAAAAAAAACAAGTTAAATGCTAAAGTTGGAACAAGATCTATTACTACAGGTTAGATGGTTGGATACACTACCACATTTAAGAATATTCTAAGAACCATCCAAAACGTATGATTTGCGATGTATAGCCAAGTTATCGTTTCTCACAAACATTCACAAGCACGCATTTTTACATGCGATATATACATATGTAGTATGTACTGCATGTGGGGTAAGTTTTGCATTTGGAAAAAAAATCGAACTCGAGGCTACGCTTAATCAAACTTAACCTAACGATGATATAGAACACCAAAAAAGTGGGTTCCGCAATCCCGTCTGTCTGTCTGTCTTTAGAGGGATCTACATCCTTAACGGCTGAAGCCATTTTCTTCAAATTTGCTTGATACAGGGTGGCACATGAATCGTTCTAAAAAATAAAAATATAATAACTTTTTTTAGTGTGAGTAATTGGCTTATTTTTTTAATTTTATAGGCTACTATTTAGATTTATCAAAATGAATGCTTGAGATACTGAAAAAGGATTTGGACAGTGAAGCAATACCATTCTTTGCAGTCCGTCATTACCGTCCAAAGGGAATTTAGGCTGGAGTTTGGCGGTACTCCCCCGAGTAGATAGACCATTATGAGGCTGGTGAACATGTTTGCCGAATCTGGAAGCATCGAACGAAGACCGTATCATCGAGATCCCAATGTTCGGGTTCAGGATACAATCGTGGCTGTTGCATCGGCAATACATGTAAATCCAAGTGTTTGGACTCGAAACTTATCGGGCCAAATTGGAGTTAGCAGACGGTCATTACAACGGATACTTCATGATGATTTAAACTTGTTTCCGTGCAAAGTCCAAATTACAAGCAAGTTAAACCCTCAGGATTTTCATATTCTCCTGGAATTTTGCCGAAAAATGATTGCAATGGCCGAAGAAGACAACACATTGATAAATTGTTTGTTCATGTCTGATGAGGCCCATTTTGACTTAAACGGCAATATTAACAAGCAAAATTGCCGTATATGGAGTGAAACTAATCCAGGAATGCTCCATGAGATGGAACTGCGCCCACAACGAGTCACTGTGTGGTGCGCAGTTTCATCAAGGTGTATTGTCGGGCCATACTTCTTTGAAGAAAACGGTGTAAAACAGACTGTCAATGGGGACCGTTATTTAAAGATGTTGAAGGAGCTGAACTTCGCCGAAGACGTATCCCTTTTAGCATAATTTGGTTTCAACAAAATGGAGCAAGTGCACATGTAGCCACACAAGTTATGGCGGAGCTCAAACTAAATTAACAAACAAATTGATATCTAAAAACTAGACTTTCCGCTGGCCCCCAAGGTCACCTGACCTGACTGCACCAGACTATTTTGTATGGGTTTATGTCAAGCAGGAAGTGTACACAAAGAAACCCAGGAATTTGACTGAATTGAAGCAATCCATTAATACAATAATTGAGGCGATCCCAATTTCAACCCTCCAGGCCGCAGTGAACAATTTTCTGATCATGTGCCGCATATGCGTGGATGAGCGTGGAGGTCATTTGCGATCCATCAACTTTAAGAACCATTAGTTCCAATAAAAAAAAATTAATGAAATACATCGATTAAAATAAAAGTTATTTAAATTTCTTATTGTAGCACGATTCGTGCGCCGCCCTGTACTTAAGCATTATAGGTGATTTCCTCGAATAGATTTTTGAATCGTTTTTTTCCAGCCCCAAAAATAACGGTATACCATACAATGTTTTCTACAATCTTTACTATATCGGAAACGTCTCTAACGATTTTGATAAAAAAAATATCTGTGCACTACTTTGGGTAAAGTCTACGGTACCTGATATACAACCATTTATTTGATTTACGACTTTCTCATAAACGCCTTAACGGATTTCAATCAATTTTTTTTATATAGGGATCCCTAGAATTCTAAATAATACAACAACATTCCAATATTTTCAAAAAATATTTTTGTTTTTGTGACCGCCGGAAATTTCGTTTCACATCAGCATCATGCTAGGCTAAATTGGACATTCAGATTTTTTGAAAAAGTCTCCACTCTTTTTACCAACAGACTTTTACGTTGGACTCCATATTCTGCCATTACAGCAAGACTTATGTGATTCGTTTGATGTTTTTTTTTGGAATTGAAGAAACTCTCCAAAATTATATTTGTCGCTATGTGATTCCACAATGATAATACAACAGTAAAATCATAATTCAAATATTTATATATGCCTTTTTGTAGTTCGAAGATTAAAATTGTTAATTAAAATCCTACTAATATTATAAATTTAAAAGATGGACAGATGGATGTTTGTTACTCAATAACGCCAAGACGGCTAAACGGATCTGACTGAAATTTGGCACAGAGATAGAATATAGGTTGGAGTAATACAAATGTTACTTTTTATCCCGGTAAAATGTAAGGTTGACGTTGGATATATTTGTTTTAATTTTGGATAGAGCTCATACTACAAAGAGCCAAAATATGTTTTATTCACAAGAAGCCAAACAGCCCCCACACATACAACATGCAGCTGCCGTGTTTGGATGTTTGATCCTTAACGGATTTGGATGAAATTTCATAGTTAAATTTATTATCACATACATATGTCATATACATACATACCTATGTCGTTTATATTTTCATTCCTTAACGGTTCCTATGGGAGGGAGTTAAATATGAAAAACATATATACATACTTGTGTGTTTGTTTCGCATTCACGCCTGAACCATTGAATTGATTTTAATGAAATTTGAATCTTAGATGAGAAACTGAATTCTCCTACAAAAATTATCGATTCAAATTGGAGAGTTTGTGTATTTGTTTCGTTTTCATGCCTCAACAACTGAACGGTTTTTAATGAAATTTTCTAGGTGGATAGACAATGTCATCAGATTCCCGAGGGATGGAAAGCCCATAGCATCGCACGGGTATCTGCTAGTAGTAGGTATATATGGGGAAGTCTCCACTTTTTTCCTCATATAATTGAAGCCTTCTTTTTGTTTTTTTCCTTTATTTCATTAAAATATTTTCGTTTGCAAATTGGTGAAATCTCTGCAAAAATTTCTTTTTAATATTGGAGACCACCGAACAATTATTTATTTTCACATAATCAGCAGTGTTATTCTGCTTCGTTTAAAAATTTATAGATATTATTCTCCTCCACCCATTCCTTCTTAATAGTCACTACAATATCGTTGTAACTATCTGTGGTGAAATGTCAAACAAAATATTTTAATTTCAAAATGTGTCTGTTAATGTTTGTACGTAAGTCAAAGAGGATGAAATGAAAGAGCAATTTGCATTCGACTAAGCCATTTGGATGACTGATGAAAAAGGAAAATGGATTCACACAAACTACTTACGAGTTACTGCTTCCTCACGATAAATACAAATGTATCTTTCGTTCAATTTTCAAATTTCAAAATAACTACGACGATAAATAAGACGGACTTAAGTTTGTCATCGCAATCTTGACAACCCCTTTCCTAAATGTCGAGTGCGAGAATGCGATAAAGAGAAATTGACGCCACATTCCATCTTATTGGCGTTCGCACTCCCGTAGCTTTGGCTACCTTTTATTTTTCCAGTTAAAAAAGACTGACTGGTAAAAGTATTATAAACGCTTGTCGAACCAATTTAGCTGCTTCAATTCCTTCCAACTCTATTTTCATTCGAAAAAAAAAAAATAGAAAAAGAAACAAAACAAGGAGAAATCCCTTTGACAAAGCCAAAGCTATGAAGGTAGATAGGTAGATATATTTACATAGCCTTTTGTTACATCAATGGTGCACAGGGATAGCGACAGGCACCACCACACATCTTCGGAAGGATTGATGTGAAGCAACCGCACACGGAACAGCAGGAGCAACCAGAGCTGCTGCAGGATTCTTATCCATCGTTGCTGATGTACGTAGCTTTACATAGACCAAAAGTGGACGGACGGTCTATAAACGAAACGAACGGCACCGATAGATGGAAAGACTTCCCCCACATGGATATGCTCACCCTAGTGGTAAATATTCGTTTTAAGTCAGTAAGTAAACCAAGCGGAAGCACTACAAAGATCTATACTTTGAACTGTGGTCTAATTCATTTTTTTTGCGTATTTTTGTTTCCGTTTCCTATCATGCGGTTGGTTGTCTTAATTTCCAAAAAAAAAAAAATGTCCTCACATAGGTACAATATCTTCAAAGTTAACACAGTACGAGTATACGAGTATAAAACGACAAGCCCGAAACATTCTTAGTTCATCACATAATTTGCTGTTAACGGTCGGATCGGAGTTAATGTGATTTCGTTATAACTGGTGCGTTCACTAGTATTATTATACGTGTTCGAACATTCCTCAAAGTAAAAAGGATTTTTTCCTCAATCCAGATGAATATTTGGGTTGAATTCATTTTGAAATTATAAAATGGTTATCCTTCGTTTTTCTTTTTTTTTCATCATTTAACTATTCGAGCGAGTGAAAGAAAAGATGAAAGCAATTTATTTTAGTCATCCACATGTTCCATACTCCATAGAAAGAGTGTGTATTTTATGGGAATGGGGAGGACAGATTATAGACAGGTCAGAGGGATTTGCAAGAAAAATATTGAGAATATTTCTTAAGCTATTTGCAATGTATATGTACGAGGTATACATATAATCTACCTTGATACGATGGCATTTTGATCAAATTAGAAACGAATTCAAGAGTTTTATCGGAGCTTAATTTATTCAATGCTCTTTGTATTCAGTCAGTCATTTGGCAGGGACGCCTACCTATATACAGTTTTTTTTCCCAAACAGAAAAAAAACCTACGGGAAATGTAATATTCTTCCTGATAAAAGGGGTTATCTTTATTATAGTATCTAGCTGTATGAGTGTATAAGGTAAGCTTGTAGATTTTTAAAGGTCTGAACTCATTGAAGTTTACCTTTTTTTTGATACCTACACTACACAATACACACATGCCTTTCATTTTTGTGGGGACAAGTCTTGCATCCAAAATTTTAATCAAAAACGACATCACTATTGGTATAAGGTCTAGAAAAGGGTAGGGTTCCGGATACAATTGTTTGTACGGTCTTTTGAAAATTGTTAGAAAATGTTGTTAAGGTATGAGGGAAAAGGGAGAGACTGAATTCACTTATTTTTAAATATGTTTAGTTCAAAAAGAAATTGCGCACCACACAGTGACTCGTTGTGGGTGCAGTTCCATCTCATGGAGCATTCCTGGATTAGATTCACTCCATATACGGAAAGTTTGCGTGTTAACATTGCCGTTTAAGTTAAAATGGGCCTCATCAGACATAAACAAACAATTTATCAATGTCTTGTAATCTTCGGCCATTGCAATCATTTTTCGGCAAAATTCCAGGCGAACAGGCAAATCCTGAGGGTTTAACTTGCTTGTTATTTGGACTTTGTACGGAAAAAAGTTTAAGTCATCATGAAGTATCCGTTGTAATGACCATCTGCTAACTCCAATTTGGGCCGAAAAGTTACGAGTCGAAACACTTGGATTTTGCCTGTATTGCCGATGCAACATCCACGATTGTATCCTGAACCCGAACATTGGGATATGGATGATACGGTCTTCGTTCGATGCTTCCAGATTCGGCAAACATGTTCACCAGACTCATAATGGTCCATCTACTCGGGGGAGTACCGTCAAACTCCAGCCTAAATTCCCTTTGGGCGGAATTGACGGACTGCAAAGAACGGTATAGCTGCACTATCCAAATCCTTTTTTCAGTATCCCAAGCATTCATTTTGATAAATCTAAATAGTAGCCTATTAAATAAAAAAAAATAAGCCGATTACATTGAAAAAAAGTTATTACGTTTTATTTTTGTAGCACCATTCGTGGGCCACCCTGTATTTGGGTAAAGTTTTGTACTCCACGAGTACAAAAATTATTTAACTCCTTTACGATCCTAAATAAGAAACACAAATTTCCTTTGATTTTGAAAAAAATTACGGTATCTACCATATAAAAATATTAAAAAAGTTGGAAATGATATTTTTTTTATTGACAAACAGTCAGGGTGGTTTGCTTAAAGTGTGATTAAAAATTAAATAGTATAGGCTGGGTCTAAAAACTAAAACAAGAGTCTTCTCATGGTATGCGACCGGTCCTATTTACCTCCCTTATAAATACGTATTATATATTATATTAATAATTTCACGCTATAGCTTTTTTAGGAAGATACATCTGTTTAATTTTTTTCTAAACAAAGTTGTTTCAATGAATAGTTATTCAAATTAAATTTTGAAATCAAAATTTTAAACAAAACAATGAAAACAGATGGATATAAAAAAATAAACAATATAAATATATAATTATTACAAAACTATTTTTTTCTAAAAAATTTAATTCCTTTACTGATTTAGGCGTAATCAATTCAAAAGTGTAGAAGTACAGATGAAAGAAACCAGAAACCGTTTTGCCCTTTTGGGTTGCTTTATTATCGCAATCGAAAATTTGCTTAAGATTTCGACATTTTTTGGACTACACGAAACCAAATACTCTCCCCAATGCAACAAGTACAAATCGTTTTTTTGCTTTTTATTTGTGATACATACGAGAACATACAAAATTTGAGGATCTGGTAGAACTGGAATTTATTTTATTATAATCAATTTTAAAAGGACATTTTTATTTTACTTAAATATTTATCTTTTCGATTAATTATACTTATTACATTAATGCTCTCTTATTACTTAACGTCATTTATTTATTTATTTATTTATTTATTTATTGCATCATTGCATTATATATTATTACTAGTTTTAACTTACAAATCCTGTAAATTTATTAAGCATGTACTCCCAAAAAGATGTTATTATGTCTTATTGTACTATGAATTTAAAAAAAAAAAAAACAATTACAATAACAATTATGAAGAATAAATTATATTTTATTTTATTTTATTTTATTTTACTTTGAAAAGCCCTATGAATATTGAAAATAATTGGTAAGAAAAAAGTTTAAACAACATTTAAATTAATTTACAAATTGCACTCCAAAAAATGTGTAGTAAATAAATGCATGTTTAGTGCCAGGACATATTATTATTCACTTTATAAGTGATCTGCAGTATCTGCATAACAAAAATTAATCGGTATCTAATAATGAGAAAGTCGATAGTTAAAAAAAATTATTCTATGGAAAAAACGCGAAATAATTTTTTTTTTAAGTGGACATCTCTAATTTAAGAACACACATTCTTTGCCAAAATTCTTGGAACTGGTTTTGATAAAAAGAGTGTTTTTCTGAACGGGTTTTTGCGTTTCTATGGTAGGTACCATTGATTTTGTTTTAGGAAAATTTGTTTTCAAACAAATGTAAAAAAAAAACAATTAAAGTGTCGCAACAATCGAATAAGTCGTTTTCAAAATATTGAATTAAAAAAAAATGTTTTTGTTTATTTTCGAAAAAAGTGTTTTGATTCACAATACCGCTTTAAAACATCTTCCCCATAAAAATCATCAAATAAACCGTTTTTTAAAATAGCTACAACAAAAATATATCTTTTTTTTGAAAAAAAAATCCAAGATGTACTTTTTCCCTTTAGTAATTAACTAATTTTTTTAAATCAAAATCGTCCAAGCCTTTTTGGAGAAACATGTGATTTACCTTAAAAACAATATGAAATTTACCTCATCTGACGATCCGCGGTGTACCACCCAAGAAGCAATACCAAAGGCTGTTAACCACCTCCTTAATGTCACTAGAATGAGTATATTTATAAATTAACATTTAGTGCCTTATAGTTCACATTTGCTTCAAGCTATTATAAGTTTTATAAGTAAAGTAGTAAAATTCCCCATAGAAAATGGAATCTTATCAAATCTTCATTATTAAAAGTAAATCCGGAGAAGTCGAATTCAGTAATTTCGACAGCTGAAATTTTTGGCAATTAAAAGTAAGTTCCTTTTCCCTTTCCTCGTCTAAATATAAGCGGTTCCTCTTTTGGACTAGCGAGTGTTGGGCGACCGCCTGCTCCTAATAAAATGGTTATTTATTAGTAGACCGTATTATTAAGCCATATTTACCTGGTTGTTAAGACTGTGCTTGATAAGAATTATATTATTAAAATATTTAATAATTGGAGAGAGTCCCTTTTTTGCCTGAGTTTTACTGTGATTTCTTTGGGAACACGCTGTTGAGATCCGTCGAACTTATTCAGCCTTTATATTGTTTTTGAAGTAAACCCATCCACCCGTTTAGACTGAGACATCAGAATTTGATTAAAATCTTGAGTTAAATTTTTTTTACAAATCCAAAACTTGAGATATAGTAAAATAAAATGCAGGACTGTATCGCACGTACTTGCTCCTATGTTCGATTACATTATATGCAAACATTCTTAATAGAAAATAAAATGTATTTTTAAAGTCGTTTTTCACTTAATTTTTTATATATAAAAATTCTTAATTTTTTTCCAAAAAAAATGGTATGAAGATTATAAATATTTAATAAAATAAACTCAAAAACAAAATTTCAGAAAAAATCGCCTGTACCTATTGAATTTTCAATTTTTTTTTTTCAAAAATCCTATTTTCGAAAATTTTGAAATGCAGTATTATTTATAATTCGAAGCAGATCCTGTATAAATATTTTGATTGAAATCCGTTCAGCCCTTTATGAGAAAGTCAAACATCAATAAAATGGTTGTATGGCAGGTACCGTTAATAACAAAAAATTTTTTTTGGCCAAAATGTAGACTATACTCAAGGTAGTACAGACACCAATTTTTATCAAAATCGTTAGGGCCGTTTTCGAGATAATAAGGATGGTAGAAAATTTTGTATGGCAAGTACCGTTATTTTTGGGTCTAAAAAACGATTCAAAAATCTATTTTGGACAATCACCTAAAACGTCTAAGCACCAAGTTTGAACAAATTTGATTCAGCCGTTTAGGCTGTAGTCGTTCTACAGACAGACAGACAGACAGATGGAATTGCCGGACCCACTTTTTTGGTGTTCTCTATTTTCGATTTTTTTTCCAAATGCATAACTTGCCTTATAGTATAACATCTGTAGTAGTCTTACTTGCGATTATAGGTACTATAGGTACTATAAGGCTTTTTAGGTAGGACTGATAATTTAAAAAAAAATGTCTAAAAACTGTAATTTCCATAGGACCGTTTTTTTTTTTTTAATTTCCACTATCTCATAAATGGCTTAAGCGATTCTTTCGAAATTTCACACATACATAGGTTTAGGTTGCCCAATTTATACTGCGTACCAATATTTTTAACAAATATTTTTTTGTATTTTTTAAAGCATTTAAAAAAAAATTAATTTATATTTTGAAAACTGCTCAATAATTTTTGTTTAAAAATTACAGTTATATGTATTTGCTGAATACCTATGAATTAGCGTTTTTAATTTTTTTATACATTTTTTTCAAAAAGTTTAAAAAAAACTTTTTTTTCTCAAAAACCGCTCAACAGATTCTTAATTTTTTTTTAAATAAATTCAAATCTATACAAAAAATAAAATGGCGTACTTCTTTTTGAGCTCAAATTAGTTAAAGTACTTTAGATTTAGATTAGATTTAGATTAGATTAATTTTTTTATTGATTATAAAATAATACATACATATATACAATTTTTATAAATATTTTAAAGCATGGCTATAAGCCGTCTGCCGATTTCTTAATTTGACTTTAAGAGTTTACAAAATTAAATCAGATAAAAATAATGAAATCAGTAAAATTTTTTGAAATACTTTTTTTATAAAAAAAAATTCAAATAGATAAAGAAACAAAATTATATTTCAAAAAGAAAAGAAAAAAAAACGAGCTTAAAAATTGGATTTTTATTTTAAGAAACATGCTAAAGCAAGATTGTAATGAGTTTTAAGCAGCAAAGATGTGATTTTTTATTTCGTATTATTTCTGATGCAAAGAAATATAGATATGGATAATACATGCTACATAAATTAAAGATTAAGATTTAACAGATTTACGGAATATAAATATTTTAAATCAGTTAAGTGAAAAAACTGCACAATCTTTAATAGATAGGGTTTAAGAGTGCCCATATAAATAAGTCGATATATTTAAGTATTTATTTCGGAATTTTGAATTATTTTTTCTTTGATTAAGCCGATTTAATATTTTGTTTTTAAGTTTATATTATAATATTTAAGATTGTCATGCCAATTAAAGAAGCTTTGTATATATTAAAAATAAAGTAAAAAGCGACTTTAAAAATATATTTAGATTTTTAATAATAAATCTTTTGCATACGATGTGTAAGCTTTGGAGTGGTTTGCAGTCTATTGGAGTTGGTAGAAAAGAGGTTATTGATAATTTCCCTGACCCAAATGATCTGAACAAAGCTTTTACATCAGATAATTTCCAGATTTCAAACTTTGCACCCATTAATAACATTATGTATAGAGGAGGTGAATTTGATTTTGAAGTCATCAAACAGTATGAATTACTTATGAGCATTAATTCCCTTAAGTCTAATTCGGTTGGTGAAGATGGAGTTCCCATAAAATTCATAAAGATGATATTACCCCAAATTATTTCTACTTTTACACATATTATCAATTTTTGTATTACCTGCTCATCGTTTCCAGATTGTTGGAAGCTTGCAAAAGTAATTCCTATACTTAAAAAACCTAACCCATCATCTTGTGCTGACTTTAGACCCATAAGCATCCTTCCCTGCCTGTCAAAGGTCTTTGAGAAGATTCTAGCAGATCAGATATCTAACCACATCAGTCACCATAATTTGTTATCTTGTGCTCAGTCGGTTTTTCGCCCTAATCATAGCTGTTCTACAGCAATGGTGAAGGTACTCGATGATATTAGAATTCAGTACGATCAAGATAAATTGACTATATTGTGTTTGCTGGACTTCTCTAAGGCGTTAGACAGAGTAAATCACGAAATCTTGTGTAAAAAGCTGAATTTGCACTTTGGTTTTAGTGATAGATCGGTACATTTGATCAAAAATTACCTCCAACAACGAAGTCAAAGAGTTAAAGTTGGTGAAATTTTTTCTGAATCAACGAATCTACTAGCAGGTGTACCGCAGGGTTCTATATTAGGTCCTATGTTGTTTTGCATGTTCATCAATGATCTCCCCCAAATGTGTGCCGCAATGTCATGCTGCATCTTTACGCAGATGATGCCCAAATCTATCTCTCTCGACCATTCAACTTGTTGGAAGATCTGGTTTGCAGATTTAATGGAGATCTTTTGGGGATCTATAATTGGACCTTGTGCAATGGATTAACTCTTAATACTTCCAAATCTCAAATAATTGCAATATCTCATCGGAAATTTGATGTTAGGACACTTCCACCTGCCTATATATCTCGTTTCCAACTTGATTTTGTAGATACTGTCACGAATCTGGGCTTCAAAATTAATCGCATCCTTTCTGCTAAAGATCATATTAATCTTTCTGTTGGCCGAATCTATGGTGGTATTCGAAATCTAACTCCTACAGGCCCTAAGCTGAGACTTGTTAAATCATTTTTACTACCTAGTGTTGATTATGCTGCAGTAGTCTACTGCAAGCCTGATTCGCACTCGATGCAAGAACTACGAGTAGTTGTTGCTTTTAATGATATCGTTAGGTATGTCTATGGTTTGCGAAGGTCTGATCATGTGTCTCAATATCATCAACGTGTCTTAGGATGCTCGCTTGTGCAATTTATTGAATCAAGATGTTGCTTATTTCTGCATAAGATAATTCAAAAACAGGCACCGTCCCATCTATTTGATAAAATCCGCTTCGCGCAGTCAACTCGAACCCTGAATCTCATAACGCATTCATATTTTTTGTATATGCCATTAGACTCTGGAACTCCCTACCTGTAACGGTAAGACAAATAGTAGGAACTACTCAATTGAAAAAGGCTTTATTTCAAAATCTTGTATAGTGTAGGAATCAAACAGCAATTTGAAGGATAAACTGATTAGTTACTAATATATAAAAAAAAAAAAAAAAAACAAATTATCCTAATTTTTGAATTCCATACAAATGTATATACTTTTCTTATTATTTTTATTATTATTATTAATCTCAATCCGATGTTATCTGCTTTAACTTTAAGTACTGTAAAAGACTATGTCTTATTTGTACACCATAATAAATAAATAAATTGAAATTGAAATTGATGTGATCGAACATAAGAGCAAGTTCGTGCGATCCAGTCGTTTATTTTATTTTTTTGTGACCTGAAACAATTCAGTTTTCCACCAAAGAAATGGTTCTTAGGACAATAAGTCATCTTATGGGTACTTATATTTTTCCGACAATTGTCCAATATTGTTAAAGATTTTTCGTGATATAGAATAAATGAAAATCACTATTTACGACTAAACCCCTTATTACTCGTACCTGGACATGAGAGAATTCCAACAAAGGGACACATGTCAACTGCACGCCATTGCGTGTTTTTATCGACATGTACACCAAATATAACTCACTGAAATTTAAAGAGCTGATGTATTTTTGAAATACTTTGACATTTTCATTTTTTTTCCCAACAAAGTTTTCTTGTGGTTAAAAATTGCTTTAGGAATTTTCGCATGAAAAAGAAAGATTTTTGTTGGGGAAGAAAACAAAAATATACTCGTACTTACTTGTAATTTTTCTAAATGAATTATCGGAAGTCCAAGTGCTTGCATAATGGAGTTATCCTTGAAAAATATCTCTGCTGATTACAATACATACATATTATATGTATGTAAATATACAATACCCTCTTATGTACATGTTGGCAACTTCCACTCCAGCGGGCACACAATTTCTTAAGATTGCCCAACAATTTATCAAGAGATACTTAACAACTGAAAAGGAGAATAAATTGCATTTGCATGTTTTATTACAACACCCCCAGCAATATATTCAATAGAAAATAGAAATAGGAGGTTCATAGGTATAACGTTTTTATATGTTTAGGGTTGATTTGGCTTTTGTTTTTTTTTTTATTTTATTTTTGTATTTTATTTTATTTTATTTTATTTTTTTTGTTTGTGTTTGGTTCGTTTGAATAATGTCGTGCGTGAGCATTGTTATATGGTGAAGACATACCAAGCATATCAAATCTATGCGTGTTCTAGTTCAAATAAAATTACAAATGAATATGTAGCTAACGGCAATGACTGATTTCCTTTCAATTCATGGCGGCCATACATATGTAGGTATAATGTATAGACATACATCTTTTGTGATTGATATCGATATGGCTGTTAAGGAAAAAAATTCTTTTATTCAAATGCCAATAAATTGGGGGTGGTATTTTCGTTGAATCACTTATGGTTGATCGAAAACGAAAATTTTGCTTTGATTTCTGCAAACATATATCTACATCTGTATTTATACCTAAGGACATATACCTACATACTCTGCTGATTTCCTTTGTTTTCCAAATTATTATTTTTCAGCTCAATATACGAATAACGTAGGCAGGTCAGGTATTTATGTTTTATTCAATGTTTATGGTTCCTAAATTTGCTTTTTAAATAAAAACATAATGCACCTATTTTACGCATCTACCATCTTGACATAGAGAAATCTATAGATGGCATGTGGTCCTTTTTTAAGAATAGCTTTCTAGAAAGTGAGTACATTATTATTACTAGATCATTCAAAATGTACGACCTAACATTTAAACAAATTTTGAGTAACTAGGGCTGGTAACGAGACCGATACGACTTTAAAAGCATCCTAGGAGAGATCGAGACGAGACTATACTCTGTCCCAGAAAAATAGGCAGTAGCAGTACACGTCTTATGGGAAAGCTTTTTCAAAATCAGTAGCGTGTCATATTTTCGCACCATACTAAATTGAAAGAACTTCTTCATAAAAAGTGTTTCCCCGCCCGTAAATATAAAAATAATCAAAAAAAAAATTCATTGCATCGGGCGCAGACCCAACGTCCTACTCAGCGCACATCTGAGTGTCGACCAGTGCTGCTACTAAAAATTAAAAAAAACATAGTTTTAAACATGATTTGGAATTAAAAAAAAACATAACGGACCCATCTCGTATATAGATACGCGTTCAATGAAAAACAAAAGAAATAATTCAAATAGACAATTTTTCGAAACCATATCATGATTATGTAAAACAAATATACATATTAAATTAACAGTTTTTTATGTAATTGCTGAAGCTGAACACAATGTTCAAAGCAAAATGGTATCAGGAAAATAAAAAGGATTGAAAAAGGAGAGAACGATTGAAGCTTTTAATACAGTTTCATCCTCTGATCTCTTTTACTCATCATCATTGGGGGCGTTCGGTGGAGCATAGCTTTGCTTTGCAATACGTTCGTTATTGTTTTAATACGCGTTAAATAACACGCCATTAACAGCTGACGACCATGCCAACGAACAAAACATATGATTTCCAAATCGAAGCCAAGCTAGCGCTAAATTTCTGGTATACTTAGGTATCGTAGTGCACAGCTGACTACGAAATCAGCTGTCTTTTCAATTGCTGTTTCTGAACTTTAATTACGTGTCTAATACATAATCTTCTTTTTTTCGCTCAAGGGATTATGAATACCCTTTAAATGTTTCAACACAGCGCGGGCGTGAGGGTGAAGTTAAGGAAGAGAAAGAATGATAGGAAAGATGTGTGGCGCGATATTCGGAGACTGTAGGTGGTTGTTATCTCAGATTTTATCTCCATGTCCCTTATAATTCTAATTCTTATGTATAATTCGCATTAATTTTTTTATTCTTTGTCATATTTTATCGGTATACTAGTTTTGCTCAATCACCTGTTGCTAGTTCTATGCCTAAACAGCATGTAATGAGTAAACCAGCAACTCATTGTATGACATTTATTTTTAGAATTGGTTTTTAATGGAAAAATAAGAAGACATACACTACGGCAGGGATCGAACCTGTGACCATGAGGTTGACAGGCGAACACACAAATATCGCACCACGGCCACCCCCCTTTTGAAACATTTGTGGTCTTACTTCCTTATTCATTTAAAATTTATATTTTACCCAACAAATGTGTGTTTAATTCACTTTGAGCGGAAGCGTAATCGTAAGCAATTCGTTTTTTCTCTGTTTTGACTTTTGACAGAAATGGTTACCTATTGGGTTTTAAACGTTCACAATGCACAGAAAATTTGTCAGCAATGTATCAGAAAGCTGTGCGACATTGAACGTTCTCATAGCGTTATTCGAGGTGATAGCTGAGCTGTCAAAAATATTGCAAGGCCCGAGGCGAGTGAAAGAGTGCGTAGATAAAGTGTTATATTGAAAAATAATATGTGTTCTCTTCACTCAAAGACACTACCTTTATGAAAATAAAAAAAAGCAAAGAGTAGGTATACTTGCAAATGAAGTGTTCATCCTACTCTTTGCTTTAAGTTTCGTGCTTGTGCTTATGTAGGGTAGGTTTGGACATGTTGGGTTTTGCGATTATAGGGACAACATTTTTGTCAGAAAAAAACATAATTTTGGACTCAAAAACATGAAAACATTATTTGGGTCTAAAAAACATGAAAATCACGATAAATCATGATTTTTGGCAGCCCTGGTGTCGACTGACTTGTTTTGCTGTGGCTTGGGGCTGCTGCTACCAGGGTTGGCCGAATTAATTACATTCTATTTTCTACGTCAAAAACTACGCCTAGTAAATGGAATAAATATAATAATAAATAATATGTGTCTTACTTACTACAATTTGCTACGTCTGCTACATTAACGTAGTAAATTAAGAAAATCAATAGAATTTAAACCGGGTATGAACAAATTCCAAAATTTTCAATAAAAAAATATCTCACCGAAGGACCCACGTTCAATGAAACTGGATTCTGGCCAATAAAATGTATAGGCATAGGTTAGAGAAATAGAGGTATCCCAATTTTTTTTTTCTTGTGCCATATATAGTTTGCTTTAATTGGCCTTTTTTTCTAAATCGTGCCTAAGGAACAAAAAAGTAAAAATAAAACTCAAAAATACATTCAATCATCTCATTTATTTTTATTATTCATTTTCAACTTATAGTGAACGTAAACAAGTTATTTGGAGCTTCCTTGTCCAAGTCGGTTTCTTATAGCAAAAAACTGTGACAATTTCGTGTTTTTATTCCTTTTATTCTGATAAGAACTTTACCTTGTTCAATAGTCCCAAATACAAAAGTAATGATAAATGAATATGAGTTCAAACTTCAAAATGAAATGACATTTCAGACGATTTGACATTTGAAACTACGTCTGCTACAATTTGTTTCATTTACTACATTAACTGCGTTTAACTACATTGACTACGTAGCAGACGTAGTTAATGCGGTTTATACACATAAGTGAGAGTTGCGCCAACCCTGGCTACTGCTATTTAACCCCCATTAAATATTGATGTGCTTTCAGAGTTACCCGTGTGCGTTTGTAAAATCGTTCGGTTTTTTTTCCTTGGGTTTCTGTTGAGGTGCTTTTGATTTGAGGGCTTTAAAAATGTTTTAAATGATGAGTGTTATCGTGGAGTGTTTCATTTTTTGCACTTCTTTTAATGTGTCGAAAATACGTTAAAATGCATGAACGAAATTTTAAGCTGTTTTCTTTGAAGAAGAACATTATTTGCGTAGATTTTAATTAATGTGAATTAAAGTATTTTTGTATAAGATGGTATTTATTTTAAAGTTTTGTGCAATTTGTATTTTTAACTCGTGTACATTTAGAGAGGTGTGTTTTTTTTTAAGTTTTGTACAATTAGTTCGAAATGGCTTCGAGGATTTCAAAAGATTTAACTTCCGAAAAAGAAAAGAAATTGTTGACGCGACAAAAAAGAATTATAAAAAATTGCAAAATAAGACAGAAGCTGTGAAGCCAGTATCTGATATTTTTCCTGTAGATGAATGAACAGTGTACAGACTTCTTAACAATAACAGTTCTAAAGGCCAAAACTCGCCACCAAAGAAATACAAATCTGATAATAAATAATTTTTTTTTATTTTTGATGTTTTTTATTTAAAAGAGATTAGACCTACTGGGGAAACCCTTCAAAAACGCACCTTTTATCTTACCTCATGGTGGAGTGGAAAATATAAATGTGTTTTAATTTTTATAAACAAAACGATTAAATAAAAAATTCTGTTGAAAAAAAAGTCTTTTATATTTGGGTCCATTTAAAATACACACTACGAAAACTCTTAATTAAATAGAAATATTTTGCATACGATGTGATCGAACATAAGAGCAAGTTCGTGCGATCTAGTCGTGCATTTTATTTAAATAAAAATAAAAATATTTTTCGCTATAAAATCATAGTAGGAACATTCAAATAAGGATTTTAGAACTGTGACATTTTTTGCCAGGCCATAATGTACTACTAACATGTCAGCTTCTATAAGCTTTCGGTAAGGTTCTAAGGAAGCAAGTTAGCAAGATATGCAGGTTTTTCACTAAAGCGAGTTTTCAGTTAAGCGAGGTAGTTTGTATATAAATTTATACGGGGATTTGTGAATGTTTTCAGGTAAGCTGGTTTTTCAAATAAGCGAGTTTCACTTAAGCGGGTTTCACTGTAGTTTCCTGTTTCGCTCTCCTGTGTTTTATTGGACATTGGCTATACTCCGTGCCCCTTAAGCTTCTGTCTTCAACTAGTTAGATTTAACCCATCTCCCTGCATCTTGAGTCCTTACCACACCAAGATTTGGGTGACTCCTTTTCTTAAGAAGATGGTTATATGTATTGTTAGACGGTATAACTAGGCCCAGGCCGTATTAACCTAGTTGTTCAGAGCGTTTTTGATAAAATAAAAATTATATAATTGAAATTAATAATTGAATAGATTTCTTCTTCTTTAGTCCACTTTCTTAGAAAAAACCCTTTCACCCTACGAGTTATGTCAACCTTTGAAAAAAAGCATCACAACAACATGGGCGACATGAGATAGATCAAAATCTAATCCTGTCGCATTTTCTTTTGAACATTTTTTTTTTCAAAATTTTGGTACAACCATGGAGTCTAATATCTTTTTTTTTGTCAAGAAAATTGAAGACTTGATTTGAAATTGTTCCAAAAGCGAACAATTTAGTTTCCTGAATACGCAATCTATTGAGGAATATAATCAATTATGCAAAATCTGATTTTATTGCCGTTTGCAACAAAAGTAAAACAACATTGGTAATTTACTTCCACTTTATCTGACAGATCCTTTGATTTAGCAAAAATTAGACATTCCAATGTCCTTTCAATATATAACACTTCCAGCCTACAAAGCTTGTTCAATAAAATACCCCCAAAGGCAACAATTCGTGTAGAAAGTCAAATCAACTAATAAATCAAACGAATTAAAGTACACATCTGTCTACGTCCAATTCCCGAAAGGTTTAGCTTTGCATTTATTTACATTTTAAACGTCATTGAATGAAAACCAGAGCGAACCTACAATATTCTAGATACGATACGAGTAGAAGCAGAAAGAGGCTACGAGATATTCGTAGATATATCTATATTCGTAGGTACACAAAATTATTTCTATGGTGATGGAGAGGCTCTTGTGAGTTTCGTTAATTAAAGAGTGAAAATCCTGACATAAAACAGAATTTATTCGCATGGATGCATTAACGTTCCTCTGCTTAACCGTTCATTTTTCAATGTCAGTCTATAGTCCTGCTAAATGTCGAAAAATTACTCATCCAAAGCGAACGAGATTGCGAAAATGTCGAATTCGATAGCGCAATTAAGCCCACCCATACCAACACCAACCCCACCACCACCCATCAAAAGTACCTACACTCCTACAGTTCAGTCAGTTATACTCGTATAGATAGACTCTCGTTCTCTCTTTACATAACACATCCAACATGGATAAACGTCACCGTCAAAAAGCAATCAAGCACTCTTGTTAAAGGACAATGTCAGTTTGACTCCCTCCGCAAACAAACAATGTAGTCATATGTACAGTACATATACATATACATCCATACAATTGAGTTCGTCCTTAAATGGTCCTGATGATACAATATTGCTATAGTCAAACAGTCAAACCAGCCACCAGCCAGCCAAACAGCTATAAGGCACCTAGGTTTACTGTTGTATATTTATATATACATAGGTTTTCCAATTTCGCCCTACAAATGTAAAACTGTTGACAGGTAAGATAACAATAGCTTGTCGTTAATATCTTTCCCAGGGATAATAAAGTTCTCGGACGATACACAAGTTTTCTCCTGGTTAGTTATTCATGAAAACACGCAAATGAATAACGTATATTATATCCCATTTCCCATTCCAATTGACATCAAGCTTTTTACACAATACTCGTATAAAACATCACCATTGCCATATCGCATTGCCTCACCATCACCACAGCCAAAAAGCTTCCTCTTTGATGCCGATGCCAATTTAACTCTTCTTAAATAAAAAAAACAAACACAATAAAAAAGGACCTCTTATACGGTGTCATTGGTTTTAGTGTTTTTTGTAATTTTAAAAATTTCCCAAGAAAATACCCGTTTACAACTCTGAACTGAATGCACTCATACATAATCATACCTACAACAACTTAGTCTTTGACTTCGGACTTGTTTGAAAATTTCAATAAGGATAACCGCACACAATATGTACTGCACTACCACCAGTAGAACTATAGGTATACCCAAACCAACCGATATAAATGTAAAATGTTGCACGTTGCTCTGTGGTTTTTGTAAGGAATTTTCAAAATTGTTAGTAAATATTTTTCGCAAATTGGTGGCAAACAAAAAGGAAGCGTAAAAACTAATGAGCACCACCACGAACGACACAACTACAGAAGGAACAATATAGAGAATGACCTTTTTCAACAAAAAGAACAACACTCCATTCCTTTTTTTTTATAAGGATAAACAACAACAAAATTACAGAAAAAAGTAAAGAAAATCAATTTTTAAGGACTTCATGTCCTTTTTTTTTTGTATTTGAGTTGCAGTTGCAGGTGATGCATAAATAGCACAGAACACAACACAAAACTAATCGATATTAAAGTTGCTAAGGACATAAATTAATTGGAAAGCTCAACGGCGCATGTAACAATTTTAAATCATATCCTGCCAGCACCACCGTCACCGTCACCTTTACCGTGCGTCGCCATGACTGTAACGTCTTCTTTTAGGTGTTCTGTTATATTACGTAGGATGAAGAAGCCTTCTGCTATGCCGGTCGGTGTAAAGGTGCACAAAATTCACGCTAACGAGTATTTAATTGAATTAATTTCAGAAAGCAAACAAAAATAAAAATGATGCAAAGCCTTTAGGGAAATGTTGTGTCGTTGGTTCATATACAGTTTTTGAGGAACGCGAAGCTTTAAATGTCGCGTTTGGTTAAACAAAATGATTATTATTTCTAACAAAAACATAATATTTACGAGTTGATAGGTATCTACCTCCTTTTTCCTTAAACACACCCACCACCTACCCACCCACCTATAATTATATAACCAAACTAACATTTAAATTAAATATATATGTAGTTATGTAGGTAGATAAGATATACCTACCTATGTTGATTGTTGGTAAACGGAAATTGCACCTTGTGTATGTAGATGTTTGTGGGAGACATATTATCACTGTAATTAATTGTCACATCAAACTGATACCAAATTCAGGGTTTCTAGTTTATGGTTTCCCCTTTGGATTTAGGGGCTTCGCTAAGCTATCAGCAGACTCGGCAATTTCTTACTATTATGTTTTATTTTGAGGAAATTTAATTAGTATTTAGTTGGTAAAGCTGTTGCGGTAGGGTTTGTTGAAAAATTTAGCAACATAAACTTTATTACGTGGTCGTAACTTTTCAAACCACATATTCTTCGAAACGCTTCAAGATATTAAAAGATGTAAATTTGGAACAAGCAACTGGTATTCCTTTTATTTATGAATTCAAAATAATTAATTCATAAGCTCTTTCTGTGGAATTGTGTATTAAAAACAATAAAATTCAATGGTGCAAAATTTTAAACGATTTAGTAAAATGTTAAGGCCACTTGTAGCAATTTACTAACCTAAACAGATGATTTAGCTAATTTTAAACGATTTTAGCATATTGCTAAATTTAAAATCACGGAATGGCTACTTTAACTTTTAGCAATTTGCTAAATCCATTATGGCATCTTCAAGTATATCGCTGATGGACCAAAGTGTCCCAGATTCGATTCCTGCTGTTGCACAATTTTTTTTTTTTTTTTTTGTAAATAATGAAGTTAAAAAGATGAAAATAGAAATAACTTATACCTTTTTAGAGCACATGTTGGGTTTTCATCAACATATAATTATTTTACAATGCATAACAATAATACAATTTCAACCGCACTAATTTTTAGCTCCCATATACAAACAAACAATAAAATAAAATAATATATCGTTATTATAAAATATTGAACAATTGACTTACAAAATAAATACTATCCCAAATAGCTACATATCAAGTCCATCAGGTTTTAGCTAAACGACATATACACGAAAACACTTTAAAAGAGTTTGCTTCTTTCAAAAAAAAACTTTAATGGGAAAGATATAATTTTGTTAAGGTTTATTCACTTTTCTCTTCTCTTTTCTTCTAATTTCTTTTAGAAACTCCCATTACAAGAAACTCTTTCTCACAACAAGATTTAGCCGAGATTTATTTGAGTCATGTAAGAGGTCTCTTTTCATTCATCCCATAAGAAGAATACAACTCTGTTAGGGAGTATAGAGAGGCTCTCATAACTAGGCCATTTAATGCTTTTAGCAGTGTTATAATGATCTAGAAGAATTCTTCAAGATTATTTTGGCTCCCTTAAATTAGTATCATTAAGTTATTTGAGAATGGTATGAGAGGAAAATGTTACATCGAAAATCCACGCTGTTCCATTAAGGTCGGTGAAAACTTCACCGATACCTTTTATATCAAAAAAGGATTTAGACAAGGCGACGAGTTGTCGTGCAATTTTTTCATTATTTTTTTTTTAAATTTAACCTACATGCATGTAAGACCTAAAGTCTTTTAAATGCAACTTTAACTGCACTGCACTAGTAAGAAGGAAAAGAAAGATAGAAAAGAATTTTGTCAACATTATAATTGAAAGAATAGTGTATAATTCCCGAATTGTATAGGCCGACGATATTGACATAATCTGGCAGAACACATCGTTGAGACAATTCATCACGACTCATTTTAGATGAAGGAAGACCGATGCTCAGTTGACCCCTTAATTGATATCTGGATAGATAATATTGAGAAAAAGGATCTCTTTTTGTAGTTTTAAAAATTCTGCCATCTTGAATTTCCTAGAAAATCAGAAGTGACTTGAAAACAAATCTCACCACCATCCAGCAAATTTAAGTTCTGTTGTCTCTACACACACCGACTCAGCGTGCCCGCATAGGATATTTGAAAGCAACCAACTTGCCACTGAACTTCTATTATTAGACAACATCCTCAAAGCGAATGGCTATTCCAAGAAACGGAAAACACGGAAGTCAACTTTGTCAATGGATTTTCCTGTAAAAATCAGAGAAGCAAAGGTGGATACGATTTATAAAACCGTATTGGGTGAATTCCATTCGAGCCGCTAATTACATTTGCCCTGTAGGTCTAGGTAACACGTGCTATCAATTTAATTCAGCCTAGTCTATTGACATCTGGAATGCGTGCCTCCATAGCTACCAGCTCACACAAAACTTGTTTTACTCAATTTGACTCTTCAGATTTCAGTTAAACGTGCCTCATTGTATACATTTTTCCCAATCAAAATTTCTATAGTGAAGTTTTAGAGAAAGAAAAATCAAAATTTAAATTTAGACCAAAAATGTATCCATCAATATAAAAGTCCTTCTTCCGGAGGTGGTGGTGGTTAGGCTGTTTGAGAAGGAAACTAAACTAGGAACTCCATTTTCAGATGTTTTCCTTTGAAACTTTTATTCCTTTGAAATAAATTGAAACTATTTTCATTTGGAAAAGTAACATAAAGGTAAAAAAAAAGTTCCTTTTAATTTAGCAGGAAATCGGCAAGTATTTCATTAAATTCGTTATAATTAATTAATTTATCTACAATTAACTAATGAACACAGCCCAGATGAATGCAATTAAGCAAATGGAAGCGTTTTCATAATGCTATAAAATATCAGAGAGGAGATTGCGTGCATCCGAGCATCATTGCAAAAATGATTAGGTTATCCAAATTTGATAGCTTAAAGGGTTTATTATTAAATTATAGTATATATGTATATGTATCTTCTTCTGTTGCTGATTTTGCTCGGTACATTGAATGGAAATCGAAATCGCAATGGTTTATAGAGTTTCATTCTTAGAATAGATACTCGAAGTTAAGTTTGAATGGAATGAGATAGATACTTTCCTGTATATTTCATGGCTTATCTATCCAATTAAATGAATTGAGTTTTAGTTGGCGTATGAGAGCATAGATATGCTTAAAATTTATATAAGCATAAGGATGATTAAGCTTTGGGCGGGATATGGGTCGGGCGTTTTGTGGCGTGGATGGATGGTTTGTGTGGCAAAGTTCAGACTCCCCAACTCCGAAGTCGTATTATTCACCAACGATATTAAATTTCTTAATTAATCAATGTTGCATTTGTTTCTTGTGTTGTGAGGAGTTCTATCGGATCCATCATTATATTAATAAGCGAGTATTTCAAACGAAGGTATAATTACGACAAATAACCATAATATGCTTGTGTGGTTGTTAGGTACAAGAAATTTGGCAATGTATGGGTATGTCGTTTATTCACTATTTTCAGTCAATTAAAGAATAGTGTTGTGCTCATAATGGATCGTTGATTAAAATTAACTGAAATCCGTTTCGCCCTAACGTTAATTAAAACTGTGTGGTTGTTGTTTTATCAGAGAGCTTATGGTATTCAATCAATTAGTATCCTTTCATCTTGTTATCCCTGGTGTATTATTTATTATACCTAGAATTGTCTCAGCTTAATTAAGCGTAGTGTAAATATTGGTCTTTAAAAAACAACAGATTTTTAAACAATTGATTTAATAAGAGTGTATACCCAAATGCAAATATGCATATCTTTCCTAAGTCCTAAAATTCAATAATTTTGTCCTTTCGTTAGAAAATAAAATTCATGACTGTATCGCACGTACCTACTCGCTACTTGTGCTCGATTATATCGTGAGCACAAGATTCTTAGTAGATACGGCTAAATATATTTTTAAATTGGTTTTTTCCGTAATATTTTATATAACTACACAATTTCTTTAATTTTTTTCTAAAATAAAATTGGTATGGTAAATTTAATCATTTTAAAACAAAATATTCCATCCATTTTCGAAATGTTGCATTTTCAAAATTAATGATGTTGTGAATGTTTTTTTTTTTTCAAAATTTTGGTATTTAGTAGCATTTAGAATTCGAACGGCCTCCTGTTCAAGGATTTTGATCGAATTCCGTTTATTGACCCCAAAAAATAGTACGGATGGTACCTTTATTTTTGGAGCTAAAAAATAATAAAATGCACGAACTTGCTCTTATGTTCGATCACATCGTATGCAAAAAAATTCTATCAAAAATCTAAACATATCTTCAAAGTCGTTTTTCAACTTAATTTTTTATATACATACATATGTATAAAAAATTGCTTTAACAATATTAAATATTTACATAAACTTAAAAACAAAGGATTATATCGGTTTAATCAAAAAAAAAATACTTCAAAATTCTGAAATGAATACTTAAACTAATTCCAACTCAAGGAAAAGTAGGCCATTTTATTTCTTGGTTAAATTTGAATTTATGATTAAAAAATTATAAAAATATAGGTTAGCGGTTTTTTGGAAAAAAGCTTTTTGCTTTAACTTTGTTTGAAAACATTTTTCAAAAAAAATTCAATAACGCCAATTTATAGGTATTTAGCAAATACATATAACTCTAATTTTTGAAAAAAAAATTAATCAGCAGTTTTCGAAATGTTGCATTTTCAAAATATAATTTTTTTAATTTTTTTGTAAATGCTTTTAAAAATACAAAAAAATATTAATAAAAATATTGGTACACAGTATAAATTGGGCTTCCTACACCTATATATGTGTGAAATTTCGAAAGAATCGATTAAACCATTTATGAGATGGTCGAAAGCAAAAAAGAATGGCCCTACGGAAAGGTACCGCTTTTTAGACATTTAAAAAAAAAAATTCTTCAACTATATGATCGGTCGTAAATCTTCCTTTCTGTTAAAAAAATATTTGGGGATTCATAGGCAATCATTAAACGATTTTTTTAAAGATAAAAGGAACTTATTTCTAAAATTGAATCTTAATGGAACAACATAAATCTAAATAAATGGGAGAATATTGAAAATACTGTTGAATTTTGGTGCGAGGTAATTAGGTTCACCGATGCATCCAATGGAAACCCTTACAAAGACTTGTCAAAGTTTGTCAATTCGTTTTTAGTTTAGATTAACATACTCTGATACCTGATTTGTTTTGGGTTCTTTTGTTGCCAAATTGATTAATAAGTATTTGTAAGGTTGTTTCCCTTTTTACTTGCGATATAAATTCGCACTCGAGATTTTAATCAAAATGGTTGTATGGCATCTGCCATACAACCATTTTATTGATTTTCGACTTTCTCATAAACGGCTCAACGGATTTCGATCAAAATTTGTATACAGGATCTCCTTCAAATTCTAAGTAATACTGCATTTCAAAATTTTCGAAAAAGTTGTTTTTTTTTGGGATTTTTGAAAAAAAATATTACTACAACAATTTGAAGCTTTCCTGATATTTAATCCGGCTCGAAGGACCAAAATGTTCAGTCTTAAAATCTATATCGAATCTATAATATAAATCTCTCCAAAGCAAAAAAAAACTCTCAACAAATAAAAAACAATCAAACTCTCTCGGATATAAGCTACCAATGAATATCCTTATTTGAAATTCTATTTAAAATTCTATTGCTATTGTTGCTTTCTTTGCCTTTTCTGCCATCATGTTTCCAGTTTGGTTAAAGAAACCAAAGAAATACGGGATTGGATACCCAAATATCTAGCGTGATAGATAATTCTACAAACATCCTGTGACAAACTCAATAATTGGCCCACCAGCTTCGGACTCAAGGTCAACCTACTCAAAACAGAACAGTGGAGCAAGAAAACATAAAAATTTACCAAAGATTCCTCGAATCGGCGAACGGCAGATGGTTATGAAAGAGAAACATATCGATTTTCGATTAAACTCTGGCTGGATATTGGCTAAGATAAATACGGAATATTTACTGCAGCTAAGCAGCCGCCAACTATCACTTTTGGTTGGAATTCTAACTGGTCACGAACTTATTGGGAACCCACATGAGCAGTATGTGCATCACCCATCTGACCTATGAAGAAGAAGCCAGGATGAAGAAACGCAGGAGAGATCCACACATTTTCCCTGTGCGTGCCCCAGCCTAGCAAATCAGCACTCGACGAATACCTTTTCGACAATCTCCACGATATCTCGTCACTGAAGCAACTAAAGAACATCCTAAAATTCACTCTGAATTCAGGGAGGCACACACCCTATACCACAAATCCACATTCTCTTTCTCTTCTTGTTCCTTCCCTCTCTCACCTAGCGAGCACAATGTATCCACCGATATCCAAGTGAGATGATGTTGTATCATCACCCCCGTGGCCCCGTCTAACCACATATCTAGATACCAATCACGTTTTCTCTGTGTCATGAGAGCTCCTTCAAATAACCTAAACTTTAACATAAATTAATCTCCAGGCGCTCATGTATGTATTCTATACCTTACCTACCTTCGGTGTTCGGTTACATGTATTTTATAAAAAAAAATTAAGGTTAAATCCTTACAAAATCCCACAATAAAAATTATAAATAGCAGGGTAATAGCAGCAAGTAGCTATAGGTACCCACATAATTGCAAATAAGGACATACAAAAAAGAAAACATGTCTGGATCAATAATTTTTCGATTTATTCTCCTACTCTCCCAGAGCAGTTTCACAGCTGAGATCTTATAATAGTACTCGTATATAGAACCCTTCTAACCTAAAAAAAAAAAAAAATAGACAAAAAAACAACGACAAAAAATAACCGTATTATCCTTTCCATGATCTTTTTAGAGAGGATTATCCAAAGAAAAATATGTATGAGTCTGTGTAGTTCCCTGAAGTGATAAATTGGAATAAATGTGAAAGCTTATATCCTTCCCTGAATTCGTCTCTCCTATTTTTTGGCATTTTTTTTGATAGTTTACAAGACAACAGGTCCCAACAAATGTCTTTAATTTATTATACCTCTCTTATATGTGCACATTCACATGTGTTCCTAACATTAAAGGTTTGATTAATAACTCAATGTTGGAATGCTTAAAATTTACGAAGAACATGTTTAATCAACTATGAAATATCATTAAGGATAACCACCGATATATCCGTATTATCGTAGATATACTAAAAATTCCTGTGTGTTGAGTATGTACGTGGTATTGTGAATGTTGGTCAATTTTACAATAAAACTTAATCAATAATTCAAATGAGATCCTTAATCAGTTTGGGATTAAAAAGTTTTCTAAATAATCGCAGATAAAGAGCTGCGAGATGGTATAAATTATTTTACTTATCTTATTGTGTAGGGAGGTAATAGGACCACCATATTTACATTCTATGATAAGAAAGGAGCAATTAATGAAACGATATATGTAAATGAGAATTGCCGACAGCCATTTAACATCACCATTAAATGATAGATTATTATCATAACGACGAAGTAGATGCGCATTTCTTTGTGCCCCAGAAGTGGCGCAATCTTCTTCCTTCAGCACACCGTGCAGGATTTTCTCTTTGATAAATTAGAAGCGATTGAGGGTGAATTACCTAACAATTTATCTCGAAGTACGAACTTTTCTATACAAGTCTGTGAGGCGCGCAATATACTCCAGGTCCAGAGAGACGACGATGACGACCGACGACGTCTACGACGTTAAGATTGATTCAATGCCAACAATAATGTTAATGTGAACGCTATAAAAATAGAATATATCATTAAGTACATACAATGCGCACCAATACATATATAATATTTTACTCAAGATGGACAGCTAATATTTATGTTCTCATTGTTATTCGCATAGAAAATGTGCCCAAAGCAGACCAGAATGTGAAGGTCCTTTTAGTTTTCATAAGGACTTGATAAAGGAAGTATTATTATAGGTCCATTCACTCGCAGGTAATTGAAAGAAATTATTTATATATTATTCTTTTGTTTTGCATTTAACCATCATTTTCCTTTAATGATCAAATGTATTTAATGATTAAAATCAGTTTATCATCAATCATTTATACCAGTTGGATTGTAAGACTTCAAAATAAATTGAATTCAGAGTAATTGATCGAATATCCCCGAGTCCTTAAATGCAAAACGTTGACTTTTTATCTTGAGTTTTAAATTTTTCTTTTCAAATCACAAAATATATAAAAACAAATAATGTTTTACAGTTGTTTTTTTTTTTGGGAAAGTGTCAGTCTTAATGCCCTTTTAAAAACCATATTCCATACGCGAAAATTAATAGTGTTTTTCTTCTTTTTTCTCATGGCCTAATAATTCAACCTTTAAATTTCTTTACAAAAAAAAGTCGGAAAGGTAGAGTTCAGTGAAGAATCTGAGATCTTGTGAAATTGGCTCGAAATTAGCTATATATTTTATAAGATGAAGGGATTTAAAATCAGCGAACCCGGAAGATCGCACGGCACTTTTTCGCATTTCAAAATCTGTACCGTGCTTTGAAACCACCAAAAACATGAAGGAAAATAAACAAATTTAGATATTTACATCAATAATAATTTCACAGACACGAATTATACAAATAAAATAACCAAACAACATTAACTCAAATCTGACACCATATTCCATTGGGCTCGAAAAACATCAAATTATAAATTGAAATCTGGATTTACTAATGAAAATATAAAAATACTCGTAATTCTGACTACAGCACAAATGTCAAAATAGAATCACATTTAGCGCCATTTTCAAATATTATGTCACATTCACGTTATGACAATAGCAATCTACGAATTTCTACGAAAAAACTGTCAAATCCTGTTCTCGTACGTCAAATCTTCCTAGTTTTTTTTCAGGTGAGAGAGCTACAAGAGAGTAATATTATATTTCCCCAGGTTGCAAATCTTATTCCCAGAAATATAGAACGGGTCAAAAAAAGCTAATGTTAGCGTGACGTATTTTATGAAAAACAATACGTAAGCTGTCAGTTGTCAAGTGTGTAATGTGTCATTGCAAAAGTTGAAATTAATCGAATTTATCATGTCGTAGTGTCGTAAGGGATTTTTTTGTGCAATAAATTAATATATTTTTCAGATAGCAAATTGTTGATCTTAAAAAAAAAAGTTTTCATAAGAAACTATTTATTATTTTTTTTGTTGTCAAAAAAATACACTTTTGTTTTGAAATTAAAATAAAATGCACGACCAGATCGCACGGACTTGCTCTTATGTTCTATCACATCGTATGCAAAAGATTTCTATTAAAAATCTAAATATATTTTTAAAGTCGTTTTTTACTTTATTTTTTATATATAACGGGTCCGCCATCTAAGGTTTTTTTTTCAACTAGTCCTTATTTCGTGAATGGTATCAATTAGCTCATGTCTGATTTGACAGATAATTAGTCTTATCCTTCCGCTGAACGAATATGGTTGTGTATATGCTTGAACAACGCTCGCTAAGTGGGCTTGCGATCGACTTAGAGAAGATGCCGATTTTGCCAAAAAAAATCATCTTTTCAGATGAAGCTCATTTTGATCTTGGCGGGTATGTAACAAGCAAAATTGTCACATTTGGGGCACAGAAAACCCGCACGCATATATTGAAAAGCCGATACACCCAAAACGAGTCACTGTTTGGTGCGGATTTTGGTCCAGAGGCATAATTCGAAAATGAGCAAGGAGTGGCCGTTACAGTCAATGGCGATCGTTATCGGGCCATGTTGAACGAATTTTTGTTCACAAAAATTGAAGAAGAGGATACTGGCAATATTTGGTTTCAACAGGACGGCCGGCGCTACGTGCCACACAGCCGAAGCTACACTCGATGTTTCCGCTCATTTTCAACAAAAAAGTTATTTGGCGGACCCGCGTAATGGTTATATGACAGGTACCGTTATTTTTTGAGCTAAAAACAAAAATTAATTTACCCTTTGTACAATAAATAAAAAACACTACATACCAAGATTGAAGCAATTCGGCTTAACCGTTTGGGCTGTAGACGGAGAGAATTCTTAGGCCACCTTTTTCCGTCTTCGCTATGATCGTAATGTCATGTTTGATTGTTATCTCAAAACTATATTTTCGACGAATGCCTTGCTTTATAGTGCCTATAATCGTATAAGAAATGAGAGTCCCTGTACTTTGAGCACAGCCTAATTTCTGCCAAGCAAATTAATTAAATAATAAACTGTCAATGTCCTTTGCATTTTTAACGCGTCATACATTATTTTGAAAATTTGTTTCAAAATTATGGTTTTGTGCGTAGTCGAACATCTCGGACAAAATTCTCTGGGATGCAAGAGAAGAAGATGTACTGCGGAGAAAAAGAGATTCGAAATTTATCGTCAATTCGGCATTTTTAATGATTTTTCTTCCCCGAGTGAATGACATCAATGAAGATCTCTTCAAGATGGCGGCATTTACATGTTTCGAATTAGAAGTATTAACTGAAATTATTATATTCGGATCGAAATGGAAAGCAAGTGTATATTTGATTTCGTTTTTACCAAAATCATTTCGATATTTTAATCAAACTTAACATTGCGATGATTGACGGATAAAACCTGAAATTATTTTTTTATCATACCGTCTGTCAGTCCGTATGTTTGTTCGTCAACTCTACTTTACTTCGAGCTAGAGCCTAAGCGAATGGACCGATTTGCATCAAATTTGATAAAGAGTTGTTTACATCTTCACCTACGGGAAAAGTTCAAAATGTTGTGTTAGATCATCTAGGCGGTTAAGATATACTTAAACGTTTTTGATAATTTCTAAAAATCGGTTCTAAGGATTTTTACTAAACTTGGTTACTTGTAGATTACGGCTCGTATTTTGTCAGATCATTTTAACTTTTCTATAATAAAATAAATAAATAAAATAAACATGCTGAACTGTTTTACAGAATTGTAGTGCGTTCATACCTTGTCCTACTCTGGTTCACTCAGATCTCTCAAAAATACCTGCATCCTCTGCTTCGTCGATTTCCTCTTAAAAGTAATCATACACTCCACATACTGCACATTTTCATTTGAAATCCGAAATTAACTCTGAAAGTCGTTTTCATTATTTCCAACCATTTATTTTTTTTTTTTTACAAATGAAAAGAATTCTAGTCAGGAACCCAGGAATTAAGTAAATAAGTTTAAGCTCCATATGTGAATTAAGCGTTCATTATTTTAAAATGGCTTTTACTAAACAAAATTACTTATTTGTTAGCTTAAGCTTGTTTTCAATCACGCAAAACCTAGTTTTTCCTATAAAATCAGAGTTGAAGTTGTAGCTTTTTTTAATCACTAATGTCAGAATATAAGTAACAGTGACGTGCCGTGGTGCTTCAAGCAAGGCGTTCACTAACTTCTCCTTCAAATTTTGTCTATTCTTAGATACGATTCAGGATTACGACGAGGACGTTGTTTTTATTTTGTTTGATTTTTTTTTGTGTTTTTTGTATTATTTCTTTGAGTTTTTGGTTTTATACTTTTTTGTGTTTTTGTTTGTAAAGAAACTATAATTTAGAAAGGAAATACTTCAATAAAAGCTCAATTCGTCGGTAATTCTTCAAAAAACTTGCAAACCTTCATCATAGAAACTGTTTTTTACTTTGATTTCCTTTAAAAATGATTTTTCTATGGACATAATTGCAAGTTGCGATAACTTCTGCTCCTGCATTTTATTTCTATCATAAGAAAAGGAACGTTCGATAGATTCAATCGATGTGGCTATTTTTAAGATCAGTCAATTTAGTTTAAATGTTTTCGAAAAAGTTTCTTTTAATTCAAGAGCATCAACCGTTCTTGGAATGTCTTTAACGGAGATATTTTTAAGCTGAGGAAACCTAAAAAAAATTAATTCATTCTTCAGCCTTGAAAATTCACATAAATGCACCATATGAACACTATGCATTCAAAAACTTCAGTAGGGCATTTTTTTCCATACTCAACAATGTTTTTCGTAGAGAGTAAAGCTAGTAACTTAAATTTTATCAACGACTCGAACCGCATTTCAATTTGAAGATTATCTAAAAAAATAATTGGCGATATCGCACTTCAAAACTTTCTAGACCTCGTTTTGGAAAATATCAATAGCATTTCTAGATGCGTCCAAAATATGATGAAAACTCGTTCTCAAGTTATTTATTTGAAATCTAGCACTGTCGTTAAATGTTATCAGAATCAGAAATAACATTTAATACTGCATTAATTAAATCATTCAACCTTCGACGTGTCGCTTTATATACACTTGTACGTGAATGTCGCTAATGAGTATTTTGTATTTGTACTTGGTACACGCAATGAATCCGCACCGCAAGCACGCAATGAACAAACTAAGAGACAAACACTAATAGTAAAAAGAAATTAAGGCTCTCTTTTCTCTTTATCCTGTTTTTCACGTGTCGCATGACATGGTGTTGGCTGGCATATATGGTTTCTCTGATCGTAGCATCTATCTAAAGGGTGATTTTTTTGCTACTTGGTTTTTGACGTTAATATTTTTGACAGATCACACATGACAAATTCCACGAACATTTGACATTTCGATTCAGTATTGTTTGCCATTTCATCATGAATAGACTTACGCCTGAAATACGTTTGCAAATTATTGAAATTTATTATCAAAATTCGTGCTCTGTGAAAAATGTGTTTCGCACGCAAATTGTCTTCATCGACGAGGCTCATTTTTGGCTAAATGGATACGTGAATAAGCAGAATTGCCGTATTTGGAGTGAAGAGCAGCCAGAAGCAATTCAGCAGCTACCAATGTGTCCCGAAAAATGCACTGTTTGGTGCGGTTTATGGGCAGGCGGCATCATTGGGCCGTACTTATTCAAGGACGATGAAGGCCGCAGGGTTACGGTTAATGGAGAAAGGTACCGTTCGATGATAACAGATTTTTTTTTGCCGAAAATGCAAGAATTGAACTCGGTGACATGTGGTTCCAACAGGACGGTGCCACATGTCACACTGCACGCGAAACCATGCATCAATTGAGAGGCGAATTTGGTGAGCAGTTGATCTCACGTTTTGGCGCAGTCAATTGGCCACCAAGATCATGTGATTTGACCCCGTTAGACTATTTTTTGTGGGACTATGTTAAGTCTATTGTCTATGGGGACAAGACAAACACGTTTGCTGCCTTGGAAGCCAACATTGAACGCGTCATTGGTGAGATTCCGGCCGAAATGTGTGAAAAAGTTTGCCAAAATTGGACCTTCAGAATGGACCACCTGAAGCGTAGCCTGCTGCTCTTGCACTACTAAACCGAAAACATGTGGTGGAATGAACACGCTGGCCGACGGTGCACTGAATGTTGTTGAACACCTAACCATATAGGCTTGTCCTTGTACTGTCAATTATCTCTTCTCTTTTCATTGGAAATTTTTTTAATATGGGGATTTGTATCACTTGGGAGCGCTGATATTGGGAGAACACCCAAATGTGTGCATTTATGTTTTTTGATTGAGAATGAATTCTCTTTCTGTCCGAAAAAGAAAACCGTGCGGTTGATGAGGGTGAACACCAAGGGCTGTAGAAAAAGATTTTTAAGGGAGATGAATTTCGTGTCTTGTTTCTTAATTTTGAACGTGGAATCGCTCCGTTGAAGTTATCAGAAAATCTTTGAATAAGGCAGGTAGTTGGAAAACAAGTTAAAATGAAAACACTTAGGGATTTTGGTAACACATGCAAAATACATATGATTTTGGTAGGGTGTGCGGTGAACACCTACGTATTTATGAATAAACGTAACTGATAAGTAACCTATTTTAAATTGAATATCTACAAAAGTGTCCTCTCTTGACTGGTTATACTAAAGAAGATGCCGGAATTTCGGTAATTATAAATATAAGGCAAAAGCGATTCTGAATTTCTACGAAATGTCAGATTCGGTAATCCCTAGTAGTCGTACGTTTTCACTCCAGAAACAGAATAGACTTACGCAGTAAGCTTTTCAAAAATACAACAAGCAGTGGGCAAATCTTATAGATATTTAATTATCCAAAAATTACAAAGATATATAGAGATTTTGTATTATTCAACAAATAATGGAATAAAAGCAGTATCTTTTCTAACCAAAACAACGACTATTGAGCAAAAAGAAATTGAAAAAGATGGAGTAAATATGGTATTACTTCGATAGCTCTAAAATATAAATATACCCAATTTTTCATTATTAATATCGACAACTTGCTATTTTATTTTTTACTATCAGATACCCGTATGATACCACGGTCTTTCTTTCCATGGGAATCTAATACCACCATCTATCCACCTACAAAATTTATTTAAGAACCGTTCAGTCATTGGGGCGTGAAAGCGAAACAAATACACAAACTCTACCATTTGGATCGATAAGTTTTGTTGGATAATTCAGTTTCTCATCCATCTGCTTATCAAATTTCATTAAAATTCATTCAATGGTTGAGACGGGAATGAGGAACAAACATCCATGTGTATATATTTTTTTCAAATTTAAGGCGCTCACATAGGAACCGTTAATTTTATCAGGATACAAATAGTATATATGATAATATCCAGTGCCCCATCTACTTATCTCTCAAATTTCTTCCAAATTCGTTAATTTGTTGATGCGTTATTTATGCGGATAAAACATCCAAACTCACATTTCTAATAGTAAGTAAGGGCTTTCGTGTTGGTTTGTTTTACGTGAACTTCGGAATGGATACTGAAATGGTAGCTACATATGTTGTGTTTGTGCGGGTGTGTGGATGTGTGCTTTTTGGCTTCTTGTGAACAAAAGCTATGTTGTATATTTGTAAAATGAGCACATATGTTGTATGAGCTCAATACATTTTTTTTTTAAATATATCCCACGGGAACCATACGCTCTACCGGGATAAAAAGTATCCTGTATGCTATTCCACAGTAGAACCTATCTCTGTGTCAAATTTTATCCAGATCCGTTTAGCCGCTCTGGCGCTATTGAGCAACAAACATCCATCCAAATTTTCACATTTAAAATATTAGTAGGATTATGGTCGAATTTCAACCACTGGGCGATTCCAGTCAGCGTAAGTACATCCAAATGTGACTTCTCAAATGTATTTCCTTCAAAATTGTATCTGGTTGTTAAGGACGACATGTTCTGATTTAGATTTTTAAAATCCTTAAAAAATTTAAAGTTTGTTTAAGAAAAAAACACACAAACATTGAAAAATATAAATCTGTTCTTTTTTAAAGTTACAACCTATCCACAATAGTTGTGTATCTATAAGTACCTATACCAAGTATATATATTGAAAATAGTATAAATGTTTATATAGTTCATGCATTTTTCTAACCAAGATACAAAGTCAAATAAAAATTATTAGTTGTTTTGTAAAATTACAATGGGTGAGTGCATTGTGCCAGGAAAGTATTGATAAGTATATTTCTTCCGCAAACAAAACTATAAACAACACAAATACACGATAGCGCAGCCTGAAGAAATAAAATAGTTGGTAGTATATTCAACTGAAACATCAGACAAAACAACAAAGCCAACACCAGTCGACTCAACTTGAATAATATCGCACCACCATCTACCATCTATCCATCTACAATCTAGCAGCTATCAGCTACCTACCAGTTACAAGCTACCAGCACCAAAGAAGTGTCATGCTTCTATTGTCATATGGTAATTTTTTACGACACCATGGCATTAGTTTCTTGCATTATTCATGCAAATGTCTCGAGGCTATACACCAGCGAGAATCAAGGCTTATATCGAATGATTTTCTACCATAAATAACATCTACCCCACAACCCCTCTATATAAATATCCATATAGTTGTGTATCACCATAACCAAAACCATCATCATCATCATCGCTATATGCTATAGACCAAGCGTTACGACGAAACTCACTCCGATATGGTTTTCTTTCGTTTTCGTCATAGTAATCACTCTTGTCAACGTTTTTCCATACAAATACAAAATTTTTATGTATTTGTTTGTATTTTGTATAGATAACATATTGCATCTAGTTCTATAGTCTAAACCTAAAGGATATACCTACTCCTTTTCTATGTAAGAAAGGGCATCAAGGGGCTCGGCCATAAGGACAAGAAATAAAATCCAATATCTGAAGCGATACTTTTTTGGCACCAGCATCATTGCATCGCATCGCCCATTGCCGGATATTCCTCAAGAGAGGAATGCATCACGTGGGCGTGGGTGGTGTTATTTTTTCGCACACAACTTGCCTGGTGCATTCACTTGGGTGAAAAATCTCTCATAATTTGCTGAAACAAAGTTAGGAAAAAGTACCAACACCAACACCAACACCAAAAAAAAAAAAAAACCAAGGACTTATCCAAGCGAAAATGGAACTGTTTACCCTTATGCACCGCATATATACTTTTAAGCAGGATGTTACACTACGTCGACATCCTGACATCAAACATTTTTCAGAGTCAGCGATCGCAATATGCACAAAGTCTGGTGCTGACGTGATGTATCTAAATGCACTTGTATCTAAGCATACATACATATAAATCTGAAGTATATATATCAACGTCATTTTCGTTCCTCGGATGGGTGGTCTCTGGTGCACCTGATCAGGTATAGAATAGAAATGCTTTCAAAAATTGGATATGATTATTTTTCTTCGTTTTATATGGTATAAACCTAACCTGCTAACCCTAACCTATAGGAATTTTAGTTGGCGCCCAACGACGTTTAGCTTTAGCGCGATGTGAAATAAAAAATTGGATTCTATTCAAAAAAAAGATATATGTATGTATATGGAAAGATTATAAAGTGGATGTTTTGTGCTAAGCGAAAGCAGAGAGTAAGAAATCTTAGATATTCTTTGCGCTCGTCCTTAGGTCGGTACAGATGTACCCATACGGATTGCACAAAATGAGATAAAACGATGTCGAGATTATGTAGCTAGGTACTTTGTGCGAGAGATGGTAAATTTAATGCGAAACTAAGTGCAGACAGGCCGCATTCAATGGCAGTTATATATATTCCAGAATATACATACCTACACATACCCACCTTAGTGCGTTGAAGAGCTACAAGTAAAAATGTCAGGTTAATCGGTTTGGGTTATGTTGAAATTGTTATACAAGTCCGTTTTAGTACCTATACAATAAAACTTTGTCCCAAGTGTCCAATAAAACTGGAGAATATGTGTAACTTACATGTTGTTGGTTTATGACCTGAATGTCGTGACAGAACAATAAAATAAAACTTGATATCACAAAATTCAGCACAACCGTGTGCAATAAAGCAAATTTTCAATATTATGTTTGCATTAGATCCGAAATGAGCCAGTACAAGTCGTATTGGCGATGGCTTCAAATCTGATATTCATAAAATAAGTGCTGGTGTTCCCCAGGGCTTCGTTCTCTCTCCTAATCTCTTTAATCAATTCATCAAAGATTTCTTGCATGAATCTTCTCATTCCTCTAAATTGTTTTGCTTTCAGCTTTTCATATTTATTTCGAGATTCACATCCATGTCATTTCGAATGTAAAACTTAAACGGTGCAAACGATGCAAAAAATTGGGGTTGTCTTAGACGATGCGTGATATATTTCTTCCCTACACCCAGAGAAAAAACAACGTAAAATCAAAGAAAACCACTTTGATTTAAGAATATTTGGGAATGATTCGGGGTTAAAGATGAAAATTTTAGAATAAAAGTGGAACATCATTCATTCAAAGTTTTTTCTTATATGAAAACGAATAATTTTCATGCTATATTTGAATACGTTTTCCTTTGATTTAAGGTGGAATCATAGTAATATCAATATCATCAAACTTTAAAACAAAATGGAACAACTTCGATTCTACTGTACGCCATATTAGATTCAAAGGCATACGTCTTTGATCCAACTTTATTTTTAGAATGATGCATCGTTAAATTAAATGTATTCGAGCTTAAAAATATTACGACCCAACTTGGAAATTACTATCTTTCAATTTTAATTTCACTACGTTTCAATTATGTTTTAAGTAAATTCTAATAGAAATTACTTTGAAATGGAAATATTTTAGTTTTAATCTTACCAACCATGAAACGTTGTAGAATTTACTTCTTTACGTTTTTAAAATAATAACTTGGATTCACCCATAATTTACGCCAACTTGAATTTAATAAAAGTTTTCCAATTTTTTTTTTAATAAAAAACGATCATTTTGAAATATAAAAATTGTATTTTTATTTTTGAATACAAATTTGAATTTACTAGATGTTAACGTAGGGGTAAACTTGTGTTTTGCTTCAAACGGCATATCCCAAGAAAATGTTACCGGTCCATATTTCTTAATTGCATCGGCATTTGAAATACGGTACCAGAATATTGTGTTTTTGCTTAAGACTTGCTTCAAATAATCTAATGTATAAAAAATAAACAAGTTTTCTTATGATTTCACTAAAACAAAACTTACTTTCCAACATAAGGAAAATGCATTCCATTTCAAATTCTCTTAATAGTTTTACTAAAAGTTCATCGCCTTTAGTTGGTTAATTAAACAGTTTAACCTCCGAAAGGTTAAACACGACTGAAAGGCTTCACGGTCGACGACGCCGGCGCGGCGCGTCTCCGACCCGACACTACGTTGCAGGTAATTTTTTTTTTGTTGTTTTCATGATTCTACATGGAATCCACTTAAGGTTAACTATGAATCCCGTTGATTTTACGTCGATCGTAGTTTGAAAGTGCAAACGCAATTTAAAAATTAATAGGTTTCACTTTGTTTCTACATCGTATATATGAATGAATTCAAATTAAAATTGATCTTACATTGAAAATTTCTCATCAATGTTTGTGGAATATTTTGTGGCTGCAACTTCGAAATGATATTTAACAAAGTAGAATCAACTATGTTATACTTTGAAAGTTGTGCATGGAATTTTAATTATGGATACTTTTCATCATTTTCCACTTTAAAGCAACTTAATAATTTATGAAAGTTGTTTCACTGTTGAATCGACTACGTTTCACTTTAAAACAAGAATGACAACACTTATAACAACGTTGCGTAGTTAAATCAATATATTTTCACCGTTAAATTAAATACGTTCATGATACTATTTTCCAATGCTAAATAAAATGTGATTTCTTAGATTTTACGTTGCCTTTTTTCCCTCAGTGTACTGATCTCGCTGCATTCTAAAGCCTATATTCATCCACTAACTTTATAGACGATGATCTCGTGCCTATTGCATTCATGTCCTTAAATCAATATTCAACTGTAATGCTCAGGCTTCCAGAAAAGTGACAATCAGTCTACCACAGAGCCCAGATTCGGACGTACTATCAAGTGTAGGGATTCTTTCTTAAGCAGATCTATTCAAATGTGAAATGCTTTTCAAGAAGCTATTTTTCCCTAGATATTCACGCTTTAGTTGATATTATTTTATATTATTATATATAAATCTCGTGTCACGTTGAAATAACGTTGAATAGTTTAATAAAAATAGAATGAAACCACTTTTTTAAGTATTGATTTTTGGTCTCAGAATAAGAATAACAAGAAATGTATTTTAGATGCGAATTTTATTTTCATAGAACCAAACAATTATTGGTATATTTATGGGAAATTCATGTACATATTTCGTATCGTATAATTCACAGGAGAAAAATTAATGGTTGGCAATACTGATTAGCAGCGAGGTTATTCCAGTAAATCCGTGATGACTGCGCCAATGAAATAACCACTCAAACTTGAATTTTTAAGTACTCAAGTGATTATGGACCGATTTTCATGAAACTTTGAAAATTGCGATTTGAGACAACTTACTACTAAAATAATACACATTACATTACATATTATACTACTCCGTAGATAAATCTACGAAGTAGAGCCACTGAAGCACTGGCAACGAGACCATTGGCTTTAAACATCACATACATTAATACAACACAGAGAGAGAGAGAAAGGAAGAACACACAACAGAAGAAACACATGTCAACAGCACGTGGTTGGTTTCCGACGGTCCACCATCTTAGTACTAACCACGCGCAACGATGCTTGATTTCGCTGATCAATGGGAAGCGATGCTTTCATCAGAGCCAAGGCCGTTGACACTAAAATAATATTCTCATTACAGGGTGTGGGAAAAAACGACATATAAATACAAACTTTAACTTTTATTTAATTCCATTACTATTTGTTATGTGTTCTTACCAGCATCGTCCTCATCCAGCGTCTAAACGTAAATTTGAGATATTAAATTTATTTTTAAAAATTTTTAAGTTAATTGACACTATTATTGATGGGTGGATAAAGTGCTTGATTGCTAACTAGGACTTGTGGGTTCGATCCCCACGCTAGGCGCATTCTTTTCTATACCGCCAATTTTAATTGGAAGCCGCCCATGAGGTAAAATGAGACAGTCAATACCTGGTTTTCAAATCCACTGTGCCATAAACTAGTGCCGTGCAATTCAGGTTGCATTTAAAAGACCTTATGTCTTACAGGCATATAGTTAAATTAAACAAACAAAAAAAATGAGATCATCAATTTTCCGACTGAATTTTTAAATTCTCGGGATATGCCAGGAATGCCGTCATACAAGCTCTGTCTGAAAATTTGTTCACCGCTCATTCTTTTGCGGAACTTAAATTCACCAAAATTATGCAAACTATGTACGATTAGTCATCAGAAGAATTAACGGAAAAGAACTTGAAGCAACGATATTGTCTGCAAAGTTGAAAGAGAAGTCATGCTATTACCTCGAATACCTATGATTCCATCAGAATGAACAATACCTTTCAAAAGGATATTCAATTACCGATATGTTTCGTTTTCACGATGCCGATGTATAAGCCACAAGGGCAGACAATGACAATTTGTGGCTTGGACTTGGAAAATCCTAGTTTCTCCCATGGTCAGCTCTATATGTTGCATGCTCACGTGTTTGAAAACTATCAAATGTATTTGTTTTAACAAAATACAGATTAACGAGTAATATTGTTCATCATTTAATACTAATTAGAAACCTTACCAATCACTTCCTTAAAAATATCATTTAATATGTAATAATCATGAGCGCAATACGATGAAGTCGCAGCAACGCGCGACCGGGTCTGCTAGTTATTTTATAATTTCGAAATTAAAATAAAATAAAATAAAATAAAATAAAATAAAATAAAATAAAATAAAATAAAATAAAATAAAATAAAATAAAATAAAATAAAATAAAATTAAGTTAAATAAGTTATGTGTTCCTATCTACATTTTACATAAATTGTGTATGAATTTCTCCTTGACCTTGTCAAAATCGAAAATTTCAGTCTTGTCTCGGTCTTGCTCTCATCCTTAGTCTTGGTTTCTTTCGTGTGTTTTGCTAGCAACAAGATGTAAGATGAGACGCATTTTAAGATTGAAGAGATAGAGTACGAAGGTATGTCAGCAGTTAATTGGTAAGAAAAATGCGGGGTGTGGATCCATTAATCCAATTAAATCGGAGCAATGCCGTGAGTGATCTTGACAGTTCATGGCTTGACAAGTTTCGAAAATATTTTTTTTTCAATTGTTCCTTAGAAGTCTTAACGCCACGTTTTTCCAAAGTGGGAAACAAAGTCTGAAAAATTAGCGATTTCTATTCCCACGAAAATCATACACTAATCCTTCTCTGGATTTTCGTAGTGCGCCTATCTGATTAAAACTATACACATTATGTGGTTTAATATTTTAACGTGCATCTATATTAAAAAAAAAAACTTGGGAATATTATAAAAATTGTGCATGAGTACCAAAAAATAATTGAATCAACAAATATTTCTTCCAGCGAAAATCTTAACCAAACCAAGGAGATCGCCGAGCCCAGCAAGACTCTCGGAGAATTTCGGTACCAAAAATATGGTTTCGCCTTGGTCTCGTCTCGGGTGCTTTTAAAGAAGTCTCGAACCCTCATAATAACCGCTGTTTTTAGCGATGACCTCTTCATTCGACCTGAATCTCATCAATTCTGAGCAATATGCTAGATGATGGAGGAGTTCGTAGCCTATTCGGAACTCAAAATTTTTTTTCCATTGTGAAAAGAACTTTTTCTTCGCCAAGTGCGGCCGTTTTTACTTCAAATCGGCTTGGAATCGATCAAACAGCTCTTCGTAATATGCGCGGTTATCGTTATACCCTTCTGAAAGTAGGTAAGCGTTGTAAATGACAACCCGCGCATCCCAAAAAACTGTCGCCATTACCTTGGTTGCTGACAAGTCTACCTTCGCTTTCTTTGCCTTCGATTCACTAGGGGAAGTCCATGGCCTTGACTGTTGCCTTGTTTCTGGAATGTTTAGGTGAATTCAGGTTTCGTCCATGATTGCGAAACGGGGCAAGAACTCAATTTGTGATATTTTTTGGAACCAAGGCGTTTATTGTCGATTGCGAGCAAATGCGGCACCCATCTTACGGACATTTTTTTCATGTCGAAATATTTATGTAAAATTGAAATCACAAGGTCTGTTGCCTCTTCAAGAACTCGCACTTTCACTCGCCGATCATCAATTCTCAGGGGACTACTATTGGGCGACCAGAACGTTCGGTGTCACTTGTGCGTGAACTACAGTACCGACATTGAGTAAACCAGTGATGAATTGTTGCAATCGATGGTGAAGAGTTTCCATTATATTTTGTCAAGCTTTTGTTTGGTTTGTGTGATAATTTATTTCTCGCAAAAAATAGTGTTTTAATGAGCACTCGAAGTAAACTTTTTTCCCATTTAACGAAAATGCTCTTAGGCGTCTATATTAAATGGTTGCCACAGCAAAACTATTTGACAGATCTGTAAAAAGAAATTTTTATGAAAAGTGGTTATATGGGAAGTACCGTTAATATACTAATACTAATTCAGCAGTTTTCGAGATATACATTTTTTTTAAATGGATTTTTTAACATTTGTATGGCATGTTTTTTATGTTAGGATAGGAATATAATTTTTTTTTAAAATAGATATTCAAGGGAATGTCAGAAAACTATAAAATAATAACCTTGGAAAAATTCCATTAAGCGTTTTCGAAAATTCGAGTTTTGAAAAAAAAAATGAAAAAAATCAAATGAACCGTTTTCCAGAAAATCGAAAACCAAAAAGAAGGCACTAATGGTACCATTTTTTTCCAAATACAAAAAAAAAAAACTACCAAAATGTTCCTTTTCCCTTCGTTAATGAAATGATTTTGCTTATAAAAATAGTTGGAGCCGTTTTTGAGAAATAGACTATTTAGCTGCTTGGTAACAAAAAAATAAAATGTACGACTGGATCGCACGAACTTGCTCTTGCAGCTAACAACTTTAATGTAGCTAACCATTGAGGTTTAGTTAGTTAGGTGTAGTTATCCTATGCAGTTTTAAAGCCTATGTAGTTAAGATGAACTTGATTCTTAGTATAATGGATTGTGGATGATTCAAGGAATAGTTAAATAGGTACCTGCCTACAAATGTATATTTAAATCTAAGTTATGGATTTTAATTATGTAAGTTAGGAGAGTAAAATGTATCTACATATATATACATATTGATGGAACCTAAGTATGTAAGCATGTACATATAATAATGAAAATGAAGGATGTAGGTGAGTAGCTAGCTATATGCAATATGCATTCATGTGATTTTTAAAGCCACATGTATATATAAATGTATGAAGGACTACATTGAATATAGTCTTTAGTGACGTACGGAAAAAAACGTACAAAGGGAATAATAATAAGATAGAAATAAATGAATAATACACATACTTAAATGTTTTTATATTCCTCAGTCGTTATAGTTTGAGGGAAATTAAAGATGCAATTTGAATTCATGGATAAATAAGAATATATCAAAAAAAAAAATCAAAAATCGTTGGAGAGGTTTTTTAATAAATTAATTTTTATGTATTAAATTTTGAAAATATTTTTTCGAAAAAAATTTAAAACGCCATTTTGAAGATATTATTAATATACATATAAAATTCAAATTTAAAAAAAAATGTTGTTTATTTTTTAAAAATCGGAAAACTTTTTTTTTTTGAAAACTTGAGTATGCAGGGAGCATTTCTATAAAAAAAATATTTTATTCGGTTTATCCAATATTGAGAAAGTTGTAGATATGAAAAGTGGTTCTAAATTACCGTTAAAAGGGAAATGTACTAATCTGAGAACACCCAATTTTTTTTTTATAAGCATTCTTGGAGGCGTTTTCGATAAATAATTTATATGGGTGGTGCCGTTGTTTCTTATTTTAGAAAAATAGTTTTTTTTAACCATTCAAGATAATGTCAAAAAATCGCCAAATACGAAGTTTTGAAAAAAATCTATTGAGTCGTTTTCGAAATTTTGAGTTTTCAAAAAAAAAGTAATTTCCAAAAAGTGTTTTAATTCTCTAGGAGCTTCTGCGTAAAAAATTTCACAAAAATCAAATTAACCGTTTCCGAGAAAATTGAAAACCAAAAAAAATGGCTCTACTAGAGTTACCAAAAATAAGAATTTTTTTCACAAAAAAACCCCTTCCTTTCGTTAATGAACTGATTTTTTTTTATGAAAATCGTTCGAGCCGTTTTTGACAAAAAAAAAAAGATTTTTGCTGTTGGCCAAAAAAATGTATGGGAGCTACTGTTATTTGTCTTCTTAAAACAAATGAAAAAAAAAAGTGTGGGCATATTACCGAAAAAACAATAAGTACCAAGTTTGAATCGAATCCACCGAACCATTTAGGCTGCAGATTCGAGGACAGACGGAATTGGGGGACACACTTTTTTGGTGTTCTCTGTGATCGTAATGTCATGTTTGATTGTTAGAAAAATTTTTTTTTTACGAATACATAACTGGCATTATAGTGCCTATAAACGCAAGTACAAAATGTATGGCATATATCTACAAATTTTTGTACCAAAAATGGTAAACTTTAATTTTCACAAAATCGGCTCTAACGATCTTCATTCAAGAAAATCAGTGATTCTTCTTTGGATTTTGGTTTTGAAAAATTTTTACATAAAATGGTATTAAGGGAATGTTATTAATTTCTTTCTCATTACCCCCTCAACGGATTTCGATCAGGATAGCATTCAGTAATACTTCATACCAACATTTTCGATAATTGTTTTGATTTTTGAAAAAAAAAATCATTTTTTTTTTCAAAAATTCAATATTCCGAAAACTGGTGAAATGAACTGGAAAAATGATTTTTTGACATTTCTAAATTCTTAAAATTGACACAATTTTTGTTTGGAAAATAAAATGCAATTTTGTTTATAAAAAAGTAAAAAACGATTTTAAAAATATATGTTACCTTTTCTCCTAAGAATTGAATCAATGCGCTGATAGTATGTATTTGCAAAAAAAAACACCTATAAATTTATTTTAATGACAGTCAAACTTCTATTGCACTTTAAGCTCTTAAAAGGGGTTAATCACAATAAAAAAAAATTTTCCATCTAACCTAGAGAGTAAAAATGAGAGTGTAAAGAAATCTTTATATAATTCAATACCCTTAATACGCATTAAATCTCACCATACCAGAACCTCAATTAGCACTTAATCCAAGTCTCTAGTTTTTTTTTAAGACGCGACGCCCGACGTTGCTTAAACTAAAGTACCCTATTCGGTTAAAAAAAAGACATAAAGCTAAATCCTCACACTTTAACAGGTCTTTTCGGATAATCAGCTCATAAGCTAGAGATAGAGGGAGTTTATGTTTTATCAGCTCAATGCACTGTATTGACAAAAGATTCACGTACATTCTGCACCTCAGCAAGCTCAGACCTCACCTTAAATATTTCTTTTTGTGTCTTAACCCATTAAATTGCAGAAACCAGTTTTTGTTTGCAGTTGATAACTTAAAAAAAAAGTCTGAAGTAGTTTCAGATTTGAGTGCAGCTTTAAAATATAAATTATTCAATATAATTGAATATAAAACACACATACTTTCGCTCTCTGGGGTATTTTGCTCTGCTCTGGTAATGTTACGTATGTAGTTGGTACGGCAATGGCTGGCTATGGCTATGGCTAGAGCACCAAAGAGCACGTATTCCGGTTATGAACGCTCCTATGTACGGGTCCTCAATTACAGGAATTCCCATTTCGCATATAAAACGTGATCGGATATAGAAAAAGTGAATAAATTATGAATCATCCTGTTCAGGTATAATCCCTGGCTGGCCACACTACTTCGACTACGACGATGTACTCGTATCCTCCTAGCTCTATACACAATATACATATACATACCCTTTCTAGCGATATATCCCAAAGGAATTTTTCGCACTGTCCTCTTTCAATGATGAAAATAAATCAAAAAAAAATATATATAAAAAAAATGTGACGCTAAATCCTCGTCCTTTTTTTTTACTCCTTGCTCGGCTTCTAGGTCTCTCTTCTACTAGCATGATAGAGCATAGAATTCTTTTCAACCCACATCCTGCAGGATAAAAATATTTTTTATTTGCAAACTCGAAGGTATAATCACTTAAAATCCAATGAAAATTCTGAAGGAATTTAAATGTGGCAAGGAAAAATTTATATCTGCTTACCTACATATATAAGAAATTATTTAAAAAAAAAAATAAGTACAAGGATATTTTTGTGCATTCAAGTGCACTCCAAAACGACCTCGTTATAAGTTACTTGAAAAATATTGCCACATTATAAAATTTGTGTTAAGTATTGGACCTATATACCTAGCTACATACATTTTTTTTTTTGGATGTTGAGCTTGAAGCTCACTCGAGGAGAAATGATTTTCTTATACAGAAGTAGAGATCCTTTTTTAGGCACAATTAATTATAATTTTGACCTATTTTCTTAGAGCATCTCATTTGTGAGCTCAAAAAGATTTGTTTGTTAAAAATTAAAAATACATATATATATATATAAAAATGGGGAATAAGAAACGGTTTTATATGTATCTACTTTCTGGAGAATAAGGGAAGATAATATAAGACTTAAAGCAGAATACCAGCTCCTACTGTTCAATTTTCATAAACCAGTTATGTTGGTAAATGAACGAAATGCCATTAGTGCTCGCAGAGACTTACTGGCTGGACACAATGGAATGTCGACTCATCTCATACTATACAATACACATTTCTTGCTACAACTTTACAGCGTAGCGCTAGATAATATTTTCAATTCAAAAAGTGTTACCTACTTCAAGGCTCTTCTTTAACGGAAAGCTTTTTTTATAAGTTGATGTACTTAACTCGTCTTCTGACATTTTAAATTGTAAATGGCAAAAGCTCAGGATTAAAATATCTGTTTGTTCTTTAATGTTGACTTTTAGAGAAATTAAAAAAAAAAGATTGGCGGGCGAGTTCGAATGCTCGAACTGTGTGAATGTCATTAATTCATATGTACCATTGTAGATTCTCCGGCTCGCAAAGGTGCAAGAGGAAGCCAACTACTTATTCTCTACATTGGTAGTGACCCCAGTTTACTCGGAGGTTCTGGTAAACATATAACATACATATGTAATGTAAATTGGCCAAATCAGCAATAACAACATCCGCGTTATTCCTGTCGTTTAATTGATTGTTGCCAAATTTCAAGTAATTATCCAGCTGTTAACAACTTAGTGTCATTAAGTACATTTAGAACTGATTTTTCAATCTCCAGATAAACATCCAGTTTTAAACAACCGAATAAATCCATCGAACTTTTCGATCAAGAAAAAAAACAACCTATAAAATAATTTAATAATTAATTTTTGCTTAACGTTTATTTCAAAGCAATAATTTTTTCAAAGTGTTTTTGACATCGAAAATAGCTATTTAATTTATTCCTCAGATAACTCCATGTTCCGTTCTTAAATGAGCAGATAAATTTATTCCTCGATTTAGTTGTAATCTGACTGTTGAAAACTTATTTTTGCACTATCTGGAGAACTGACTGCTTAACTGACTATTGAAAAATTGGCCCTTATAATAACGTAAACATGCCTTTTCCAAATAAAGCAAAACAAAATTTTTGTTGTTGCTTGATCTCTTTGGTGTGGATTATAAATTAGAATGCTTAATTTATTGATCCATATAAATTGCAGAATATCAGTTGTGCTTAAAGGTGTGCCTACACCAAAGAAAAAATTTTGACATGTTTCAGAAACAAAAAAAAACATTTTTGAAATAAATATGGAATTTTTTTTGTGGATGCTTCGAAAAACATTTCTGAATTTTTACTTGCAATATATGAACTATATCGGGCTAGTTTTCCATTTAACAAAAAAAAAAATGCACGACTGGATCGCACGTACTTGCTCTTATGTTTGATCACATTGAATGCAAGAGATTTCTATTAAGAATCTAAATATACTTTTAAAGTTTTTATTTTTACTTAATTGTTTATATGCATATTATGTAACTTCAAAATTTCTATAATTTTTTTTTTTTAAATTTGGTGTGACAATTCTAACCCCCAGTTTCACATTGGGGGTGTGAAACTGGAACTGTTTCACATGTTTTGGTCAACAATTTTTTAGATTTCATAATGTCGTTTAAACATTGAACTGAGTTCAATTTGTAGTTTAAGTTAACCGAGATTATTCTGCCGTTTAAACTTCAGTTCGGCGTTTGTATTGCTTTTTTGTCCTTATTAACAAAAAAAATTGTGTATCGAGTTGTGAAAATGATTTGGAATATTATTTTATTTATTGTTCTCGTTTCGCTATCATTGATCAAAATCAGACTAATGACGGTACTTTGAAACAAAATAAATCTTAGCTCGCTTGTAAACAGAACAAAGCATTTGCTGTTGTTTCGCGTTTTTTTTTTTGTGTCAGTGAGAGAGAGAGAAAGGGAAGGCAAGGCAAGAAAAATATTGCCAACTTTATTTTTCATAAAATCTAGTTAACCGAAGTTCAACTGATCTAAAGATCAGATTTCACTGTGAAAGAGGACGAGTTAAGCCAAAACTTTAAACTCAGATTAGGGGTAAGTTTAAACTCCCACTGTGAAACTTTGGGAAAGCATTTAATAATATAAACTTAAAAACGAAATTTAAAAAAAATCATTAATATCTTTACATTGAGTTTTCAAAAAAAAAAAAATAATTTATTTCAAAAATCCAAAAAAAATAATTTTTGAAAATTTTGGTATGCATTATTATTTATAATTCGAAGGACGTCCTATATAAACATTTTGATCGAATTCTGTCGTGCCGTTTAAGAGAAGTCGAAAAAAAGATGTATGGGAGGTACCGTTAATAACAAAATATCTAAACATTTTCTTTACCAAAATGGAAAATATAAGTAGTGCACACAGTTTTTTTTTTGTCAAAATCGTAAGAGCCGTTTTTGAGATAATCAAGATAGTAGAAAAAATTGTATGGCAAGTATCGTTATTTTTGGGGCTAAAAAACCATTAAAACATCTATTTGGGACAACCACCTAAAACGCTTCAAATTTCAAAAAATATTACTGACTGGTTTTTGAAAAATCGATTTTTTTTAAAAGTTTAGTATGCAGTTTTATTAAAACCTTTAGCGATCATTTGCATTAAAAAAATAATTTTAATCGGTCTGCGAAAATATGAAAAGTGGGCCTATCGGAAGTACCGTTAATAAGTACGCAAAGTAAAATGTTTATTCTTAAAAGTGGACTGTACTAATTTAAGAACACACACATTTTTTTATAAAAATTCTTGGAGCCGTTTTCGAGAAATACATTTTTTTCTAACGTTTTTTTTTTTAAATTGTATGGGAGCTACCGTTATTTTTTATTTTAAAAATATAGTTTTCTTAACTATTTAAGATAATATCCAAAAACTATTAAATACGAAGTTTCGTAAAAATCCATTAGTCGTTGTAGAAAATTTTAAGTTTTCAAAAAAAAAGTTTTTTGTTTTTAATTAAAACTATTTTTTGATGAAAAATTTTGGTTTACATCAGTATTTAGACTCTTTAGTGGCGTCTGCATAAAAAATGTGAAAAAAAAAATAAAATCAACCGTTTTTCAGAAAATCGAAAATCAAAAAAATGGAACTACTATTTAATTGTTTCCAAAAATAAGTTACCAAAATGTTTCCCTTCCCTTCATAATGGACTGAATTTTTATTTGCGATATAGGTACTAACTTTATAAGGCAAGTTTTGCATTTGCAAAAAAAATCGAACTCGAGATTTTAATCAAAGTTGATATTACGATGATAGAGAATACCAAAAAAGTGGGTCCCGAAATTCCGTCTGTCTGTCAGTCTGCCCGTCTCTTTGCCTGTACAACTCTCTACAGCCTAAACGGCTGAAGCGATTTTCTTCAAACTTGGTATTTAAGCGTTTTAGGTCATTGTCCAAAACAGATTTTTGAATCGCTGTTTTAGCGCCAAAAATAACGGTACTTGCCATACACATTTTTCTACCATCTTATTTATCTCGAAAACGGCTCAAACGATTTTGATAAAAACTTGTTTGTACTACTTTGGATATGGTCTACATTTTTTCCAATATTTTTTTTCAAATATTTTGTTATTAACGGTACCTGCCATGCAACGATTTTATTGATTTTCTAATTTCTCATAAACGACTAAACGGATTTCGGTGAAAATTTTTATTCAAGAGTTACTTCAAAGTCTAAATAATACTGCATTTCAAAATTTTCGAAAAATAGTTCTTTTGGAAAGAAAAAAAAAATATTTTTTTTTGAAAATTAAAAATTTCGAAAACGGGTGGACGATTTTTTCTGAGATTTTGTTTTTGAATTTATATAATTAAATATTTAAAATTTCAATACCAATTTTTTTTGGGAAAAAATTTAAGAATTTTTGTATATGAAAAATTAAGTGAAAGACATTAAGCCGTTTCTATTAAGAATCTTTTGCATGCGATGTCATCGTGCATTTAATTATTTAGTGGTTTGGCGTTGTTTACACTGCATTTTACGTTTGAGCTTTATCTGATTTTTTGACTGTGACGTATTGTTTGCTTATTTCGGTAAATGCTGTTGTATTTATTGCAATCTTAAATGTGAAGCACTAAATCGAAAAGACAGCATGTGAAATATAATTTAAAAAAAGCAGTTTTGTTTTCATTGAATCAATTTTGTTTTATACGGCGCCTTGTAGAACAAAGTTTAATACCGCTAAATCGCCAATAATTTCCTATTTCGTTTTGCAAAAAGTTGGCACCATTGCATTGTTGATTCGGCGAGAACAAAGCAGTCAGTTTCTGGGGATGTTCTTAGTGATGGTCGATCTTGTCTGAATGCGTTTTGTATCAACTTGTTTATATCAATGCATTCGTCAGAAAATCGGCTATTAATTCTAAACTTGACGATTTGTAAACCTTGAGCAGCTTTATGCTATTATTCGTGGAGATTTAAAAATTCACAACTAATTTTGATAGATGTTTCTTTAAAACCCCAATTGGAAAAGAGCCTTGAGATTGAGACAAAACAGAACCTCTCCCTCATACGACTATTACTTGTCTGTAACATAATCAAAAACATGTCGAACAAATTAATGACTTTATAGAAGTCCTTAGTTGCATCCTTCTATCAGTAAATGATACTATAACAAAATGGCAAAAAAACTACAACCATTTTAATGAGTCTCAAATGAGTCGAATTTATTGGTGCTCTGCCACCGACAGTTGATTCTATAAAAAGTTCTGTCAGAAGTCAAAACAACTTATTGAAAATCTAAGCAAACTATTGATAAAATTTGACAGCAATTTATGTTGACGAAAAAAAAAAATTCTTGAAGACATTTTTACTTTGAAGAGAACACGAATTGCGTAAAATTTTTCGTGTCATTCTCAAATCCCTTTTTTTAAATCCTGTCTACATATGTCCTTTTTTTATCCAGTCTGCTGTTTGCTCGAGTCAAAGCTAAGTTACCTTTGCTCCATACCGTCTTTGGCGAAGCCAAATAATTCGATTTGATTGGCATCTTCTTTAATTATAATTTCCCTATTTACACAGTGGATTGGTTTGCTTGCTCGCTATATCAATCTCCTTGTTATCATTTCTGGCTCAACCAAAAAAAAAATTTCATTCTGCGCTTTGCTTTTGTTTTCGCTTTTTATCTAAGAAAATCAGAGTTGCCCGAGGGCTTAAGAAATACCAATGGAAATGCCATTCGTGTTGCGACTGAAATTGATGGGATAACATATTGAGGAAGTCCTTTGGAGCCTAAGGATATGTTTTGTTTTGTTCAAATACCTACATAAATAAAATTCCGGCAAAAGTAATTAAATTCGATTTGAGATTAAGAGCTTGCGAGATGTTACTCTGAATAGAATGGTATTTGATTGCTTGTTTAGCTTTTCTGAACAACAGGTTAAAAGGAATTTTTATTATTACAAGGATCTTCTCTAGCTGATGGCAGCAGCAATGAGAGTTGGGGGTTTTGCGGGCGCGATTGAGAGTATATTGTAGGTGTGTACAACATATACGTATACTTGTAGTGTTGAGGTTATTCTTTTGAGGATGAAAGAGCCTGTTTGTTATTTGTGATGGATTATTTCGGATGAATTCCGTTTATTGTGTTTGCGGAATGCTTTGGGATATGGTCAATGGTTCTAGTGTGCTTGTGCAGTGAACGTTGTGTTGTTATGTCTTTGTGATGTACGAGGAGAGGACGAGCATAATAAACAAAGTAGGTAGATGTTTTGTTTTCTTTCGTCCTTGAAGTGTTTGTTTTGTTAAGAGGACGACGCCATTCACAAAAATAAGAGAAAGAAAATTGGGTGTTTGTTTATTTTTGAGAAGGTACCTTTCTACTTTAACTAGATTGCGAAACTTTGCACGATAAACCAGTTTAAATCATTTTATTCAATAGAAGAAACTTTCAAACCTTTTCCAAAAATATCGATCGTCTAAAACTTTTTCTTAATCCATTCATTTAACCAACTAAGTACGTCAAAAATGTAAGTTAAAAAAAGAAAAAAAAAAAACATTCGCCCTAAAGTAGACCATTCATGTTGATGGAATATGAACAAGGATATTGTGTATACCCACGTATACAAGTCAGCATGCATTAACCTTAGTACACATTTAGCTTAGCATGCATTTAATATGTTTTTGTCACGAGAAATAGAATTACTCAACTAAATCCGTGTCAGTAATCACCTGGGTTACACATTAAAAACATAAGTCCTTCTCACACGATATAATAGTGTTATTGCACTTGTTATTCAACTTGGCCCATACCGAGGGACACATAACGCATTTATAAAAAAAAAATTAAATGTGACAAGTTAGGGTGGTATGTCGCCAATTAACACAAGTGGCAAGCAAATAGCCAATATTTTATCCAGTTTCTTGCTATTAATTGTTCACACAATTGAGGAAATAGCTCGAAATCTGCCATTTTTAACAGAACGAAATAGAGTGACTTATGTCGAACTTACACGACTGGCAAACTGCCAATAGTTTTGCTATTTTATACCAATGGCTTATCATAAAATAGGATTTTGACAATTATTGGTAAAAAATGCCAGAAATATTAGCAAGTTACTATAGTCGTCTAAAGTACCAACAATTGCATGTTTAATTTAAGTCTAAATTATGACACTTTAGTGTCATAGAATATCCAGAAATTGTGTCCTATTTTTACTGAATTTTATTAACAACCCTGGAATGGTAGGGCATGTTATGTATAATAGGTAGACAAATTGACCATTTTGTCAAATAATTGGGACCTACCGATTTCTCAAGGCACTACGTTTTAAATACACATTCAAACACAGCATTGTGTTTTACTTTTCTTTTATAATGAGCGCACACTTAAGGGGATTTTTTTTACCCTGTGTGAGCATTGGCAAAGAGGGAGAGGGCTGGAAATGAGAATTCGGTGCACAATGGTTTTGAATTCCTGAAGATTGCAATGACAGGGAAAGATAAAGTGTGCTAAAGCATTCCACATTCGCGTTGTACGGCTAAAGAACGAATCTCTAAACTTGACAGTGCGACTGAAGTTGGGCTCGAGGGTATACTAATGAACATTCCTGGAGGCGCGAGTATTACTGTTAAATGATTTGAGGGGAGGAATGCTAATGCAACTGGCTATTTCGCTAAAACATAATCCGTCAAAATAACGGTAGAAAAGTTTGAGACAGAAACTGAAACTTCTATGCAACGAAAGTTCTCCCTATTTTGAATTAATTTCAAGCACACTGCTTTATAGTTCGAAGGAGCTCCTGAATAAAATTTTGATCGAAATCCGTTGCGCCGTTTATGAAAAAGTCGAAAATCAATAAAATGGTTGTATGTGGATACTGTTAATAACAAAATATTTAAAAAAAATTTCGACCAAAATGTAGACCATACCCAAAGTAGTATACACACTAATTTGTATCAAAATCTTAAGAGCCGTTTTCGAGATAATTAAGATGGTAAAAAAATGTGTATACGAGTACCGTTATTTTTGGGGCTAAAACAACGATTCAATTCAATTCAATTGCGGGACTCACTTTTTTGGTGTTCTCTATCATCGTAATGTCAACTTTGAAATCTCGAGTTCAATTTTGTTTCCAAATGCAAAACATGCTATACCTATATCGCGAGCAAAAAACAAATAGAAAGTGAGAAACGACTAATTCATTTCTAAGGGCAAAATGCTTTGAATTTGTCCTATGGGGGTTATTGACATGATATGAATTCACATTTGTTTGGACCATTAGGCAAAAATCCAAGGAGTTCGTCAATGCATATTTAACAAAAAATAACATTTTTCTACAATGAATTTAATAGTTTTTATGTAACAAACTAATTTATGTTAAGCGTGCGAATTCGCTTAGGGAAGTTTGACTGTAGAACATTTGCTTAAACCTTAAGATTATTCTAAATTCTAAAATTTAACGCACTTCTTCTACTGAAAGCTCCGGTTTTGCACTATGATTGTTTCAAATGCTTGGCTAAATTACTTTCTTCTTCTGAAAGACCAACAATTTAATATTCAAAAGTCTTATTCGAAATACAAACAAAGTAAAAGGCGAAAAAAAACAAGCCAATAGAATTTGTTCTCAGAAACTCTGTAATTAAGGGTCGATCTTTTATTAGCGCTTGGATGAGATTTCTTTGAAGGAAAAACCTTAAATTTTAAATATACCACACAAGCCTCGATAAGCCTCTATAATTTTTTTTTCCAAATTTCACGAAATCCATAAGATCACAGAAAATAAATCGAAAGTTTTTAATAGGGACTTCCCCAACATTTGTTTTATTTAAAAATAAAATTATTTAAAATTTAAAAATTAAACATAATTTTATCCTTGGTGGTGACTTTAATGCGAAGCACAGCTTTTGGGGCTCTAGAGGTATTTCTCCAAAGTTTCGAATGCTCTACGAAGCGGCATTTGAATATAATTGCAATATTCATTCGACTGGCAACCTGACTTACTGGCCGACTAATCAATCGAAAATACCTGACCTTATTGATTTCTTTGTGGTCAAAGGAATACCCTCAAGTAAAATTAAAATAACCGAAAGCTTTGATCTTTTCTCAGATCGTTCTTTTGTTATTCACACTGATGGAAGCAAACTCGAGCTCTCAACACAAGGTAGATTTAAATCGATTGTTTAATTTACTATAAAGACGATAGCAGAATTCAAAAATTCTGAATTTGGAAATTATCTTGAAAGGTTGACATCAGGAAAACAATCCAACTACTCACTCTAAAAATCTGGTAAAGCTCCCAGCGCCTTCGATTAAGAATGATCAAAACGAATGGGCAAAAAGCAATAAAGAGTAAGCAAACGTTTTTGAGGATTAGCTGGAGAACGTTTTGAAATGTTAAAAATGAAACTTGTTTCTTCGGCATGGACACACCTATAGGACTTATTTAACTTTTTCTTAAAAAAATAATCCGAAAAAAAAGCAATACTATTTGTTTTAAAATGTAAGGTTTTTTTGCTTTGCGCCCCATTAATCACACCGCCTAATTTTTTACCCTCAAATATTAGAAAAGGTAGCAAACTCAAAGAAATCATTTTTATTATTGTTCTCTTCATGTGCTTATTAGGTGCAGTACCCCAAATCTGATAATGAAAACCAATTACGATATCCTGTTAATTTATTGCTAAGTGTAGGCAAGAAAGGACGTTCGTCTCTCATTCTCGCTACAGTGGATTACATAATCTGTCACAAATAAGAACATGAAACCATGAAGCATGAACATGCGACTTATTTCCCCATTTTATTGAAACGATTTAATTTAAAACAAAAAAATTACCTTGCTTAGATTGAGCAAATGCAAAATTAAATAATATTCTATTCGCCTTCCCTAGCAGGTAGGTACATACTGATATAAAAATTGAATACCAATAATGGCAGCTTTTCCAAACGATATAATTAGCATAATAGCTTTCACCTAGTCTTAATTTGTGGAATTAAAAAAAAATAGGTAAAACAATATAAAATGCAATTTGTGTACTCACATGCTTAGTCTTATTATTATTGACACGAAACATAAATTGTATATTGTTAAGAATTTAAGCTATGGCTGTGCATCGTCGCATGTCCAGTATCAATTTTTGTTCCTTTTGGCAATGTTTTAATTTTTAATCATTGCACATTAAAGAAAATATTTTGTATAGAAAGCCATTTAAAAAAATTACAGATTTTTGTTGAGTGGATCGTAAAATCCAAAATTGACGTTAAAACAAATTTTACTTGGCTTTGTTAAAAGCCTTTCCATCCAGGTATGAACAAAAATTGGACTAAATATGAATTTCATGTGAATTGTGTTTCAGAAACAAAAGTTTCTTCCAAAAACATTTTTTCTATAAAAAAAAAACATTTTAAATAAAAATATATTAAAAAATTTTAAAAATGTTTTATGTTTCACATTTTGTAATTTTTTACTGACCATAATTATTTTTAATAATTTGCCATTAAATTATGATATTTTAATTTAATTTATTATTGTTTTAGTTACTATTTTCAGAAACAAATATTTTAAACAAAATTAAAAGAGTCCTAGACAGGATTTTTCCTTCTTTCGCAAGTTTCTCGTGCTAGGTCTAGTTTAATAATAAAAAAATTGTTTTGTAAAATTTTTTACGATGCGCCATCAAATTTATCAAAAACCTGAAACTTAGTTTTATAGTAACTAAAATAATGAAAGTATTTTCCTTGAAATATTTCAACAGAATAAATAATAAATAAAATAAAATAAAATAAAATAAAATAAAATAAAATAAAATAAGATAAATTTTGTCTGGAATTGCCAGACGAAATCCATTAAGCATTCATTTTTCTGCCTCCATTTAAGTAATGAAGACTGAAAAAATGGAAGTGCTAAGTAAACCATATTTTTTTGTTCCCAAATCCAAAAAATATTTTTAGAAAAATTCTAAATGCAAGAAGGACCTCTTGTATAGAACATTTTATCGAAAACTGTAGAGCCTTAAACGAGAAAGTCAAAAATCGACAAAATCAGTTCTATGACAGGTTATGTTAATGTTTTTGTTTATTTTGCTTAATTTTGTTTTTTTTTTTTATTTAACTATATGCCTGTAAGACCTAAGGTCTTTTAAATGCAACCTGAATTGCACGGCACTAGTTTGGCACAGTTGATTTGAAAACCAGGTACTGACTGTCTCATTTTAACCCATGGGCGGTATCCAATTAAAATTGGAGGTGTAGAAAAGAATACGCCTAGCATGGGGATTGAACCCACACGTCTAAGTTAGCAATCAAGCACTTTATCCACTGAAGGATTTTATTCAAGATACCGATTTGAAAAACATCAATTCGATTTTTAATTGAAATTTAAAAATCTTACCTAAGCTTTTATAAATATATTTTGTGTGTTCTTGTGCTTATGTTTAATTTTCATTCTGCTCCATTACTCTATCTCTCAAAATAAGGTGTGTTCAACATAAGTTTTATTAACGTAACCGTAAAGATCTGCCTACTTTAATTAGAAGAGTTGCTTAGTGTGTTTAAAATGTAACCAAACTTAGACAAGGGCTGACAACTAGACGGTTGCTTTAACTAGAGTTAGGTTAATTCTATAACTGACCTAAATTTGCAAATTTTAGTGAGTAGGTGTCATAACAGAATAAATAAATTAAAGTTTTTCGATATCTCTAATATAAATGTTTGAAAGTAGAACTTTTATAAACACCGAACTAGATATATGTTTAGATTTAAATCAAATGATTTCTTCATGACAACACAAGTTTTTGTATTACAGAAAAACTTTGTTCTTTATTTTTAACATTTTTGTTTTGTGGTTTGATAAATTTTAATATGAAAAATATGATTTATGATGGTTTTACGAATTGTCTACAATGTCTACATTATCGACACATTTATGTCGACAATTGTGAATTGTCTTCATCGACTTGTATACATGTAGATAATCATGTAGTCTACATTTGTACTCTACATGACACAACACTGCTTACAATAGTATACACAAAATTAGAACCGTTTTTGAGGGAAAAAAAGATCTTACAGAATAATGTATGTAGGTAATCGCCGAGGACGCTAAGTCAAGTTTAAAAATCTTAAGTTCTTACCTTTTTTGCTCATAAAAAATCAACTTTAAAACCAAGTATTCGAAATTGGTTGAATGACAATCTAAAAACATGTATTCAAATTGACCTTGAATTTTATCTTGATCATAAAATTTAAGCCTAACCTTGGGCTTAACATTGACCCCTGCTAAGACCTATTTTAAAAATAGGAATTTTTTCTCCGGGAGAACCCAGTATGGTCGCTATGCGGAATAAAATATTAAAGTTGTAGATACATCAATATTGGGGAAGAAGACATCTTCAATGTATTAAAAAGGATTGTTCGTTGTTCCGTGATCTGACTGATTTGACGTTGAAAATAATTCCACGAAGGTGAAAACCCATTCAACTTTTGACATCCTCATAAAATATTCTTAAAGTCAACGGCATTTGATTCCAGCATCTTGCCATCGTCATTGTCATACAGTTAACATATCTATAAAAAAAACTTCAAGCTTAAAAAGAAAACAAAATAGTATTAGGAGCTGAAGTTCACTGTAAGCTTGTGTAATTTGTGTATAGGTTCAGGTTAAGGTACGTACGTATATGAATGTAACTCCTACAGTAGATATAATTTCCATTGGAAACAAAAGCAGCCAAGTATGAATTCGCATCACTATAAAAAGCATGAATTCCCTGATGTGAACCCTTGATTGAAAAGCAACGCCATGCACCAGTGATTTCCTTTCTTATGTACAACACTAATGAATTGGTTCCTTCCCTGCAGCAGTAGCAGTTTCTAGTCCTAAACTTCATGCACAGTAAACGGAGTTTCTGCTACAGTAAACATTCCAGAATTTATACGCATAAGAAAAAGGAATTTCAAGCTGTTTTTGATTACACCACGACAAATTGCAATATGAGAATGTTGCAAATAGGAGACCGAGCACCGAGATGGCTATGTTCATTCATATACCTACTATATAAACATACATATATACATATACCAACACAACCCTACTATACTATACTTCTATGTTGAACGATGTGAAGTATGAAAAAGGGCGTCAGAAGAATCACCCGACCCTGAAACCATTTAACATGATGTTTAGTTTAGGACAAGCTCATACTTCTTCTTCGTTATATACTATAGAGTTCTCATAAACCTACACATATGTATGTACGACAAACGAGAGAGTCCTTCATCTCCCAATCCCGAAAGCCATAGTCAATACACAAATATGTTCGGATTTGTAAATGTATCTACAATTGTTAAGTTGGAATGTGCATAAGCTTTCGGAACTAGAATTTTGATTTTTGACTGTAACTCTGGCACTTACATACCTACCTACCTTCTCAAGTCTGTTTCTCGACTATCGTTTGTCAAAGTTGTGTATACATATACCTACTCGCACACCATCCAAGCCAAAGGAGGCCTGGCTTGGCTTACACTTTGATTAGGTAATGAATGTAGTTCCTAGTATACTTTTGTAGCACAACGGATGCATTAAGAGTAGCTTCGAGTAACGACTTTATGCCTTTGTTTGTTACTTTTGCCAATTTTTCATCCTCACTGTTGTATACCTGCTTGTGTCGCAACAAAAAAAAAACACAAAATCTTAGAGATACCAATTTGTCATTTTATCAATATACACTATAATACTGAATAGTTCACATTATTACCCCCCTCACCGCCCAAAAAAAAACTACTCCAAGAATTGGAAAAAATTAAAAGGGTATCCTTCACTTATAGTCAATTAGACTTATTCACAAATGCATTTTAGAGACTGCGTAAAGCTACAATGCCTCTAAAAGCGGTTGTGTTATTCATTAAGTTATTTAACATTGAAAGGGGGTATTTTAGTGATTACAAAAGGATATTTTCAATTGGCAATCAACAATCACAATGTTTTCATTTTTACAAAATTATTTAAACGTGATAGATTCTTTTGTTATTACTATTAGAGTAACATCCCAGGGCCGGCAGACAGGCGCCATTTTATCGTGGTTGAATTTTTACTTGCATTATAGATACTATAAAGCATGTTATGCATTCGTCGAAAAAAAAAAGTTTTGAGATAACAATCAAACATGACATTACGACGATAGCGAAGACGAAAAAAGATGGTCTAAAAATTCTGTCCGTCTGTCAGTCTGTCCGTCTGTCTGTATGTATCTCAAAAAATACCGGTACCTGCAATACGTTAAAGCCTATTTTTCTCGGAAACGGATCTAACGATTTTGATTTAGAAAAATCAGTGCAGCTTTTTAGATACGACCGATCATATGGTTCAAACAAAATTTTTTTAAATGTCTAAAAATGGTACTTTCCATAGCATCGTTTTTTTTTGCTTTCGACTAACTCATAAACGGCTAACCCGATTCTTTCGAAATTTCACAGATATATAGCCTTAGGTTACCCAATTTATACTGCGTACCAATATTATTAATTAATATTTTTTTGTATTTTTAAAACCATTTTTAAGAAAAAAATTTAAAAAAAATATATATTTTGAATACTGCTCATTAATTTTTTTTTTCAAAAATTATATTTACGAGTATAATGTATTTGCTGAGTACCTATGAATTGGCGTTTTTGAATTTTTTAAAATTTTTTTTCAAAAAGTTTAAAAAAAACTTTTTTCTCAAAAACCGCTCCACAGATTTTTAATTTTTTTTCTCATAACTTCAAATTTATCCAAGAAATAAAATGGCGTACTTTTTTTGAGCTCAAATTTGTTTAAGTATTTATTTCAGAAGTTTGAATTTTTTTTTCTTTGATTAATCCTATTTAATTTCTTGTTTTTAAGTTTATATTATTAAGTATTTAAGATTGTCATACCAATTTTTTTTAGAAAAAAATTAAAGAAACTTTGTGTATAAAAAATAAAGTAAAAAATGACTAAAAATATATTTAAATTTTAAATAGAAATCTTTTGCATACGATGTGATCGAACATAAGAGCAAGTTCGTACGATCCACTCGTGCATTTTATTTTCTGTGAATAGATACTAAAGTAGATAACAACGAATGGACACTCCGAATTTTCAAAGATGGGGCATTTCGGAGATATTTATTTATTTATTTGTAATTAACTACAGTTTAAGAACTAACAGTTAAACTTAACTTACAATAATATATTTGATAATGAAAATTTTGTTTAAAATAATTTAACAAATGTTATTTCATGTATGAGACACTGGAAGAAAAATCACAAACAAAATAGAGATCATTGAAAGTCTGGCAACATCTCCTCAACGGCTCGTTGGCTAAAAAAACTCTAAGCAGCTTCGTACGAGGTCAACATAAAGAGACTTTATAACAAATTGGTCGTTATGTTCTTTCGACTAACGCTTTATCATTCCCAATCTTGATTTTGCTTTTTTTTCTATGTAGTCTATATGATCATTGAAGGAAAGCTATCGATCAAAAAGCACTACGAGATCATTAAATTGTTCGCATCTTTCTAGAATGTATCCATTCAGTTGATAATCCAACTGATGATGCAAAAGCTTTCGAGAGAAGGTCAAGATCCAGCATTTTGACATATTAAACGATAGTTTGTTTAAGCTGTCCATTCGAGAAGAGCATCAAAATCACTTTGAAGATAATAAGATTCTTCAAAATTTGAATACTTCAAAACTATTTTGGCATCGTCGGCGTAAAGGAGAATTTTAGAATGTTGAAGTTTGTGTGGTAAGTCATTTATGTATAATAAAAAAAAGTTGAGGTCCAATATGACTTCCTTGGGGTACCCCGGACCTAACTTTTATTGTTGTCGATCTTAGGGTCTTAAATTTTACGTATTGGATGCGACCATTCAAATACGAAAAAAACCAATCTTGAAAAGAATTACCGCAGCCATGTTGACTTAATTTTTGTATCAGTATACGATGGCTTAGCTGGTCAAATGCCTTTGAGAAACCGAAGTAACCAACATCAGTTTGTTGGCCATTCGCTAATCCTGTTGATATACTCGATGTTAGCTCCATTAAATTTGAAACAATTGATCTACCACCAAAAAAGCCATGTTGTTGTGGGGAAATATAAAACTTTAAATTAAAAAACATGTAGTTGACCATAAGTGATTCAAAAAGTTTCGGAACAGAGCTCAATTTTGCGATACCTCTGTAATTGGAGGCAATAGACCAAGATGCTGATTTGTATAAAGGTATGATATACGATTTTTTCCAAATGTCAGGATAAATTGAATCATGCATGGACTTGTTGAAAAGATGGCACAAGACTGCACATAAAGATTTTGAGCATCTTCGAAGTATGCATCCAGGAATTCCATCATAGCCTGGCAAAACAGAGTCTTTGACTTTCGAACAGGCAGCTTCTACATGAATGAAAAATTGAGGTTGTAGAGTGTTTGATTTAATTGTCTTCAAGGTTACATTATCTTCGTTGTCCTCACTGGATTCATAAACTCTTTTAAAGTAATCCGCAAATGTATTGCAAATATCAGAGTCATTTGTTGCCACGTTATTTTCAAAACAAAGCGAAGATGGATTTTGGGTCTGTTTCGGTTTCCCCCTTATAAAATTCCAAAACAAAGATGGATTCGTATGCAGTATTAAAAGTCTTTACGTTATTTTATTAAATCTGATTTTTTGGTATGTTTAAGGGGATAGTGTCTTAAACCTTGTTTGACACTTGTCTATATATTTTATATCAGTATTTTTGTTTAATCTATTTATTAACAATAATTTGATTAATTTTATTTACACTTGTAACTTTGTGGTACAGAATGTTATAACATCCCCACAGTGAAATGGACAGGGGGATGCAAATGGTGATAAAAAATGATTAAAAATGGCAAAAAAAAACTAAAAATAATTCTTGGTTTCTGTATTTGACTAATGGCCAATTTTTTAATAGTCAGTAAGTACATATTCTCCAGATGGAGCAAAAATCAGTTTTTCAACATTCAGATACAACTTAATCTAGGAATAAAGTTAACTGCTTATTTTAGAACGGAATAAGGAGTTATCTGAGGAATAAAATTAATAGCTATTTTCGATGTCAAAAACACTTTGAAAAATTATTGCTTTGAAATAAACGTTAAACATAAATTAATTTCTATGAAAAGTTCGATACTCGAAATAAAAGTGACGTTCAAATTAAATTATTCTATAGATTGTTTTTTCTTGATTGAAAAATTCAATGTTGTTATCCGGTTGTTTAACAGTTCTGGCAACTAACTGCCTCTTTATCTGGAGATAAAAAATCGGCTCTAAGAATATGATTTAAAAAATCAGTGGCACTTCAATACACAAAAAATTAACAAAAAAAAATAATAATAAAATGCATGACTGGATCGTACGTACTTCCTCTCGGAGCTAACAACTTCAATTTAGCTTAACATTGACGCTGTTTAGTAGGTACGTAGTCTATGTATGCAGATTTAAAGCCGATATGTAAGGAAGAATACCAAAGTTCTTAGTACCCATAATGACCACAAAAGTATATTTGAGTATAGATTATGAATTTTTATTATGTAAGTTAAGGGAGAAATATGCACCTACATACATGGATGGAACTTATAGGAATGTAAATATATACTTATGATAATGAAAATGAAAGATGTAGGTTGGTATGTAGCAATATGCATATAACTTTATAATTTAGGTGCAATATGCGAAAGATTCATGTCAATTTTAAAGACACATATACTTGTATGAGGGCCTGCATTGTATTTAGTATTCAGTGACGTACGCAAAAATTGGTAAAAAGGAAATACCTATAATAAGGTAGAAATAAATGGATAATACACATAATTAAATGGTTTAATATTGCTTAGTCGTTATTGTTTAAGGGAAAACAAAGATGCCACTTGAATTTGTGGATAAATAAGAATATATAAAAAAAATCAAAAATCGTTGGAGCGGTTTTAAAAAAAAAATAATGTTTTATGTTTAATATTTATTTAAAAAAAAAATTTGAAATGCCTTTTATTAATATACATATAAAATTTAAATATCAAAAAATTTAGTGTCTGGTTTTTGAAAAATCGATTTTTCAAATAAAAAAAAATTAATTTATTTTTTTAATAATCGAAAAACTTTTTTTTTTTTGAAAATTTGAGTATACAGTTTTATTAACAATCTTAGGAAGCATTTGTATAAGAAAATTTATTTTAGTCAGTTCGTCCAATGTTAAGAAAGTCTAAAATATGAAAACTGGTTCTATGGGAAGTACCGTTAATAAGTAAGCAAACAAAAATATTTTTATACTTAAAAATGGACTGTACTAATTTTAGAACAGACACATTTTTTTTAATAAAAATTCTTGGAGCCGTTTTCGTGAAATATATTTTTTTCTTAAGGGTTTTTTTTATACATTTGTATGGGAAGTACACAAGTTTTTTTCATTTATTTTTTAAGACGAAAAATAACAGTAGTTCCCATACATTTTTTTTGTCAAAAACAAAAATCTTAATTTTGTCAAAAACGGCTCCAACGATTTTTATTTTTAAAACATCAGTTCATTAATGAAGGAAAAGGGTACCTTTTGATAAGTTTTTTTGTTTGGAAAAAAATTGTTATTTTTGCTACCTCTAGTAGAACCATTTTTTTTTGTTTTCGATTTTCTGGGAAACGGTTAATTTGATTTTTTTGAAATTTTTTACCCAGAAGCTCCCAGAAAGTTTAAACACTATTGTAAATCAAAATTTTTCAAAAAAAATATTTTTTTTTAAACCCTAAATTGCGAAAACGACTCCAAAGATTTTTACGAAACTACGTAGTTGGTGTTTTACATTATCTTGAATATTTAAAAAAAAGAACAATTTTTTGCTAAAATAAAAATCAACGGTACCTCCCATACAAATCTTGAAAAACTGTTAAGAAAAAAATTTATTTCTCGAAAACGACTCCAAGAATTATTATAAAAAATTGTGTGTTCTTAAATTAGTGCACTCCAATCTCAAGCATAAAAATATTTTTTTGCGTACTTATTAACGGTACTTCCGATACAACCACTTTTCATATTTTCAACATTGGATGAACAGATTTAAATAATTTTTTTATGCAAATGCTCCCTAAAATTGTTAATAAACTAAAATTTTCAAAAAAAAATAGTTTTTCGATTTTTAAAAAAATAATTAAATTTTTTTTTGAAAAATCGATTTATCAAAAACCAGTCAATGAATTCTTTCGAAATTTGAATTTTATATGTATATTAATAATATCTTCAAAATGGATTTTCAATTTTTTTTCTAAAAATGTTTTCAAAATTTTATACATAAAAAATTAATGTATTAAAAAACCGCTCCAACGATTTTTGATATATTCTTATTTATCTATGAATGCAAATTGCATCTCTGTTTTCCCTTAAACTGTAACGACTAAGCAGTATAAAAATATTTAATTATGTGTATTATCCATTTAATTCTACCTTATTGTTATTCAATTTTTACGTATTTTTGCGTACGTCACTGAATACTATATACAATGTAGGCTTTCATACATTTATAAATACATGTGGCTTTAAAAATCACATAAATCTTAATTATGCATATTGCACCTTAATAACAAAGTTATATGCATATAGCTCCCTACCCACCTACATCCTTCATTTTCATTATTATATGTACATCTTTACATACTTAGGTTCCATCTATATGTATATTTAAATAGATACATTTTATTCTCCTAACTTGCATAATTAAAATTTATAACTTAGATTTAAATATACATTCGTAGGTAGGTACCTATGTAACTATTCCTTGAATCATCCATTCGACAATTTATTATACTAAGAATAAAGTTAATCTAACCTTTATATGCTTTAAGCCTGCATATGATAACTACACCTAACTATCTAAACCTCAATTGTTAGCTACATTAAAGTTGTTAACTACAATAGCATGTTCGTGCATTTTGTTTTATTTAAAAGTGATTAAGTAATAATAAATTACGAGTTTTTAAATTTTGTTTGAAGGAATTGTTATAAGTTCCATAAATCAGAATGCATTTCATAAGATGTAGCTTTGTTACTTTAGAAGCTCGTGATTACAATGCAATCGAACATAAGAGCAAGCACCCTATAGTGCATTTTATTTAAATATCGGAAGGAAATTTTAATTTCACTTGACATCTTGGAATCTTTATCTGATTAATAAAATACCTGAATTAATTGATAGTATTAAATTACACATGATGGATGTATAAATGTGAATGTAGATAATTACATTGAATGTTAAGAATACAAGAATTAAAAAAAAAAAATTATTCCAAGCATCATGGTGAAACAATTTTGCTCATAGATTGATATTATTTCTTTTTTTTTAATAAATGACCCCTCCTGAAAAATTACTGCATAACAAATAATTTAATAAATTGTTTATACATACCACAAAATCATCAATTGAACAGTATTAAAATTCAATTGAAAAACGAAATCAATGAAAATTAATTAAAAACCTATTTGAAAAAAAAATATTGAAATATTTTCACCCTTAAGCATTAAACAGACTAAAATTTGATTATCAATTTCTATTTACGACTTCATGCACTTTTAGGAGCATAAAAAAACTGCAAGTTAATTTTTTTGTATTTGTTAACCTGCAGCTACAAAATCAATTATTTCATTTCAAGTTGGAACTATAGTATGTATATGTAATTACTGATTTTGTGTTAGATAAATCATTACGAGAATAATAGCAACTCCCTTTGCTAAAATCAATTGATTAAAAACGCAAACAAAAATAATTCAAATTTATTTGGAATTTTAACGATTTAAAAAAAAATACATACCTAACTTATACATAACTACTTGGAAATATCCATTGACAAATTTTTAATTAAGTCATTAATATTTAAGCGGAAAAAAAGTTTTTTTTTCTGTATGTCCTTGCAAAGGGTATTTCTTTTAAACATTTTTTTTTTGCGAAAATATAATGTTTTGAATATTAATAGGATAAACATCTACGTAGATATGTATATGGAACCATAATTAGGAGACACTCATACTTTATGAATAAGTTTTTTTCTTATTATGTACTATTTTCTGTATCATATTTAAAAGTTACATTAAGGGCAATTTAACTGAATTTCAAAAAAAAAATTAATAAAATATTATATGCAAATCGTTTTTGCAATAAATGTTAAGGTACGGCTAAAAGTCCAAGCTGTATATTAATAACAATAGTGTTTGCAATTATGTGCTATATAGTTGAGAAAAATATGGCCTCTGAGATCTCAACAATGTCACTTAAATGAACAGGATTCATCAGAAATTTTCTGTAAAATTTTAGATTTCCAGCCTCAATTTTTGACGGAGCAATTTTTTGTAAGTTCAGTTCATCTTATATGAGCTCAATGGAGAGCTCAATTTAAAAATAAATTCACGCGTGAGTCACACGTATCTGCTCTTATAGCATAACGAATGCAAAATGTATGTTAGAAGTATTGAAGTCAATGTTGGCACCTATAACAATTTTAAATATTTAACAATTTAATTTTAAAAACATAATTTCCAAAAAAAATCGAAAATTATGATATACAGTATTTTCTTAATTTGAAAAGAGAAAGAATCCTGTATAAATTTTATTTATTGAAATCGGTAGAGTCGTTAATGAGAAAATGGATAAATAGGTTCTACACCATTAATTACATTTTAAGTAAAATCTTTTTTTCTGACTAAATTAAAAGGCCATAGCTACAATCTTACACATAATTTTTACTTCTGCGATATATGTACATTCATACACACATTTACATATGCACATACATACATAGGTACTTTACTTCATGGCAAGATTTGCATTTGGAAAAAAATCGAACTCGAGATTTTAATCTAATTTGACATACGATGATAGAGAACACCAAAAAAAAGTGGGTCCCGCAATTCTGTCTGTCTGTCTGTCTGTCTGTCAGACTGTCTGTACAACGCCCTATAGCATAAACGGCTGAACCGATTTTAATCAAACTTGGTATTTAAGTGTTTTAGGTGATTGTCTAAAATAGATTTTTGAATTGTTTTTTTAGACGCAAGACTAACAGCACCTGCCATACAATTTTGCTTACCATCTTAATTATCTCGAAAGCGACTCTAACGATTTTGATTAAAAAAAATACATGTGCACGACTATATCTATAGATATAGTCTACATTTTTATTGAAATTCTTTTGTAAGTATTTTCTTATTAACGGTGAATGAATGAATGAATATTACAATGGGGTTGTTGCACAGCGACCTTGCGATCTATTGTGCCCCCGCCTAGAGCTGGGTGAGGATAACTCATTTTACAGCTCTTCCTCCAAATTTATTTCCCTCATGCATTTGAGTATTTGAAGTATTTTTTAGAGATGGTAAGTCACTCTCTTCCACCTGGTATCGTCCAAGGTGTTTTTTCCTTTGATTAGGGCTGGCAACGAGACGAGACCAGGCGAGACTTTTGTTAATCTCGTCTCGGTCCCGTCAAAATCGAAAAATTTCAGTCTCGTCTCGGTTTCGGTCCAGGTCTCGCCTAACCAAGTCTCGTCTCGGCCTTGGTCTCGCCTTTTTCTCGAGAAAATTTTAATGTGCGGTCTCGTCTCGGTCTCGGTCTCGGTCTTGGTATCATCCTTAGTCTTGGTTTCTTTCGTGTTTTTTTGGTAGTAAAAAGATGTAAGATAAAGATAAGACGCATTGTTCGGATTGCAAATATAGAGTGTGGTTGTGGTATCTCAGCAGTTCGTCGGTAAGAAAAATGCGGAAAAATGTATAAAACAAACTCGTGAGTCTGTTTTGTCTTTTGAGTTAAGTGGAAATAACATTTTGGAAGAATTGTGTCAGTTAATATATTTCATAGCAAAAACAAATAAAATATTAAAAAAAAGAGTACCTACATACAACGCTCGAATTTTTAAAAAATAAATTAACCGGTTTTGTCAAGCCACGACCTGTCAAAAACCATTTCAGGATGTCTCCGATTTAAATGAATTAAAAAAACCTCTACAAAACTCAAATTTTACCTCAAAATAATCTAATTTTTCGATTTAATTTATTGCTCCCTAAAAAGTTGATTTTAGACCTTTAAGGTGAAATTCCGAAAACAAAATATTGCTCAAATGTCAAGATATAGTAAGTTGCCTACCTGGCAAGTGATGAACTGTCAAAATCCATTGAAGCATCGCTCCGATTTAGATGGATTACAAATCCTCAACAAAATTAAAATTTTACCTCGAAATTTTTTCCTCCGACAAAAGTTGATTTTAAGCCCCTTGTATGACATTTGGAAAAAAATAATATCAAAATGTCAAAATATAGTTCGTTGCCTACCTGTCGAGCCATGAGCTGTCAAACTCCATTGAAGGATTGCTCCGATTTTAGTGTTTGGTAGCGTGAAAAATCGTACGAATTGGTACACATATCCACATTTAGCTGTCAAAACCAATAGAAAAAAAAACCAAGTTTGGGAAACTTGGTGAAAATCAACGTACAATATGGATCTCAAGAATTCGGTCAAACTTGGCATCTGCACGTCTTTTCCAACTTTATTGTGCTTGTCAATTATGCATGAATCTAATAATGATATATCCTTGTACGTTGCTTATGCTAAACAAATCAAAAGCTAGAAATTTTGTTCTGCAGTACGTAGGTCCATGAAGCTAAGGCCATAGACTTCACTTGAAATGGGTAAGTTTTACTTGTGTAAATCGAAAACTATGATCTTAAGTTGAATTTTATTAGTTGCGTATGAAAGCGCTCCGAATGGCTTACATTTTGTGCGAATTTAGTTTTCAAAGGTGTGTGATAACGTAAAAAATAAGCTGTGAAGTAACGTTATCAGACACCTTTGAAGAGCCGTATTTCCAAGATAAAATTTGAATTCTGTACAGTTTTTTTAATCCATTCTAATCGGAGCAATCATTCAATGAATTTGACAGTTCATGACTTGGCAGATAGGCAATAAACTATCAGCCCTATTCTGCTATCTTCCGATTCACATGAATATTTTACTCAATTTTTCACTATTTAGATATTTTCAAATGTCTTCTGTCCAAAGCTTTACTAATATTTTTTTTGTTTAATTCTTAAGAGAATCTAATTGTTAAAATTTATTTTTAATCGAAATTTATGTACTTTTTGAAACAATTCGTTTTTTCCGTCGGATAGCAGAATACAATTATTCACGTGAACGTTTAACAGAATAGGACTGTATGTTTTGACGTTTTTAAAATATTTTTTTTTCAAACCTCACCCAAAATGCCTTAAATCACTTTTTTACGGAGCAATAAATTAAATCGAAAAATTTATAATTTTCTGACGTAAAATTTGACTTTTGTAAAGATTTTTTAATCCATTTAAATCGGAAAAATCCTTCTTGAGATTTTGACAGCTCATGGCTTGACAGTTAGGCAACGAACTATATTTTGACGTTATGACAATATTTTTTCCAAATGTCACCCAAAAGGAAGCAACGCCATACATACATATTTCGCAAAAAAAAAACTGGTGAATATTATAAAAATTGAACATGATTAGATACTAAAAAATAATGAAATAAAAACAAACAAAAAGCGAAAAACGAAACCAAACCACCGAGACCGCCGAGACCAGCGAGACTCTCGTCGAATTTCGGTACCAAAAATACGGTCTCGTCTCGCTCTCGTCTCGGTCTCGTCTTCGGTACTTTTAAAGGAGTCTCGTCTCGTTGACGAGACCGAGACCGAGACGAGACCGAGACTAGTCTCGGTCTCGTTGCCAGCCCTACCTTTGATGAACAAGTGCATCACAATTGCCCAGAATATGGTCCACCGTTTCTTCTTTTATATCACAGAACCTTCATGTGGCACTACTTACTAAGCCAAGGATGTTAAGATGTCTTTTTAATTTACAGTGTCCTGTAAGGAGACCCGTTATTATTCTGAGGTTGTTTCTGCTTAAGGTTATACACTCTGTGAAACATTGTTGGTTATAAATCCCAAGTAGTAGTTTGTACTGTCTCAGTTTGGGGAGTTTTATCCAATTGTTGGATCTTATGGCCTCCTCTTCTTTTTTGATTTTATTTCTAATCACATTTTCTCCTATTCCCCAGTATGATTCAGGCCCCACTAAGAGAGCCGACGCACCTATTTTTGCTAAGGTCATTGCCCTGGACACCTACGTGGCTAGGTACCCAATAAAGTGTGACATTATTATTTTTGTCGAGGTCATTTAACCTGCCTACACATTCCCGTACCAGTTTAGAACTGATAGAGTAGGAGCTCAAAGTTTTGAGTGCAGCTTGGCATGGTGGGAATATTTTGTTTATTGTAATTTCTTTCGAGGTTACGATCTGCACATTTTCCTATAGCTTTTACTTCAGCTTGGAAAATACTAGTCAACTGTCCCATCGGTATAGAAAGTTTGGTTCTTGGCCCAAATATTCCTGCAGCAGTCCCTTCCGATGTTTCCGATCCATCAATGTACCACTTGATGGTGTTTGCTTTCAGAGTGTAGTTATCAGTTTCCCCTACCCAATCTTTCTTGCTACTTAACTTCGTTTGAAAGTTTTTCTCGAAGTTATATTTTTTAATCATACCATCTTTTGGAATGTCAATAAGGTCTGTTACTGAAGACTTCTGAATGTTGTCTCTTTCCCTGAGACCTATACATTTGCCAGTCCCAGTTCCCTCTTTGGCAAATCATATAATGGCTCCCTTTGCTGCACTTCCAATAACCTCATGTTGAGGAGACAGATGAAGTATAACCTCCATGGCTGATGTAGGCCAGGTTCTCATTGCTCAAGTTATGACTAAGCTTGCGAGCCTTTGTACTTTCTCTAGGGATTTCCTAGTGTTGTTAATATTTCGGTTCGTTTGTTATTAACGGTAACTGCCATACAAACATGTTTTTGATTTTGGACTATCTCAAAAACGGGGTAAGGGATTTCGATCAAAATTTTTATGTAGGTGGTCCTTTTTTTTCTAAATATTTTCTTTTTGAAAATTCAATATTTCGAAAATGGGTGGACGATATTTTTTCAAATTCAGTTTTTAAATTTATATTAGTAAATAAATAATTAAAAAATTAAGTAAAAAATAACTCCGCCATCTAACGTTTTTTTTTCAACTAGTGCTTATTTCGTGAATGGTAACACATAGCTCATGTCTGATTCGACAGATAATTAGTTTTATCCTTCCGCTGAACGAATTTGGTTGAACAACGCTCGCTAAGTGGGCCTGCGATCGACTTAGAGAAGATGCCGATTTTGCCAAAAAAAATCATCTTTTCAGATGAAGCTCATTTTGATCCTGACGGATATGTAACAAGCAAAATTGGCGCCATTTGGCGCACAGAAAACCCGCACGCATATATTGAAAAGCCGATACACCCAAAACGAGTCACTGTTTGGTGCGGATTTTGGTCCAGAGGCATAATTCGAAAATGAGCAAGGAGTGACCGTTACAGTCAATGGCGATCGTTATCGGGCCATGTTGAACGAATTTTTGTTCACAAAAATTGAAGAGGAGGATATTGGCAATATTAGGTTTCAACAGGACGGCGCTACGTGCCACACAGCCGAAGCTACACTTGATGTTTTGCGCCCACTTTCAAAAAAAATTTATTTGGCGGACCCTATACCAAAAACAGAATTTATTTTAGAATTAAGTATTTATTGATTTACTTTTGAATTTTGAAGCACTGGCTTAGCCGTCAGCCAGTACTAAAAACATATTTAGCTGTTTTTACTAAAAATCGTATGCTTAAGATGTGATCGAACATAAGATCTAGTGCGTGGATCCAGTCGTTGTTTTCAAGATAATAAAGAATTTGTATAATAGTTGTATGACAGATACCGTTATTTTTGGTAATATTAAAAAACAGAAAATGGAAAAATAATAATAATAAAAATAATAAAACAAGAATAATTTAAACAAAATTTAGCTCATTTAGTTTGGCTGAAATCACTTACGGAAAAAAGTGTACTAACCTGATGATGCGCAGTGTATGTACATATATCGCAAGTAAAGATGAGTCAGAGTCGAAATTTTGTGTGGGTCATAATTCTGTTTCCAAAATTCCGTAAATAATAAAAAAATACATAATTTAAATACAAAATTTTGGATTTACAGAACTTCGGACGAACACAATTTTGAGCATAAACATTTTTTACTTGCGATTATGTACGTAATATAGGGCAAGTTTTGCATTTGGAAAAAAATCGAACTCGGGTTTTAATCAAAGTTGACATTACGCTGATAAAGATCAGCAAAAAAATGTCTGTGTGTCTGTAGAACGATATACGGCCTAAACGGCTGAACTGATTTTGCTCAAATTTGGTGCTTAAGTGTTTTAGGCGATTGTCCAAAATAGAGTTTTGAATCATTGTTTTAGCCCCAAAAATAACGGTACTTACCATACAAATTTTTCTACCATCTTAATTATCTCGAAAACGGCTCTATTCGATAAAAATCGGTGTGTGTACTACTTTGGCAACGGTCTAAATTTTGGCCAACATTTTTTTTTTTTTATATTTTGTTATTACCATTTTATTGGTTTCCTACTTTCTCCTAAACGGCTCAACGGATTTCGATCAAAATTTTTATACAGAAGCTCCTTCGAATTCTAAATAATACTGCACTTCAAAATTTTCGAAAAATAGTTTTTTTTTTGTTGAAATCTCAATATTTCGAAAACGCGTGGACGATTTTTTCAGAAATTTTTTATTTTAAATTTATATTATTAAATATTTAAAATGTTCATACTACTTTTTTTTTAGAAAAAAATTAAGTATTTTTATATATAAGAAATTAAGTGAACAATGACTTTAAAAATACATTAAGCCCTTTCTATTAAAAATCTTTTGTATATAATGTGATCGAACATAGGAGCAAGTACGTGCGCTCCAGCCGTGCATTTTATTTTTACTTGCGATTATATGTACTATAAGGCATGTTATGCATTCGTCGAAAAAAAAGTTTTGAGATAACAATCAAACATGCATGACACTACGATGATACAAATTCTATGCAGCATTTTAGGTACTTTTTTTTAAATGTTTAAACACGGTAATTTCCATAGGACCGTCTTTTTTTTACTTTCGACTATCTCCTTAAATGGCTTAAACGATTCTTTTGAAATTTCACACATATATAGGTTTAGGTAGCTTAATTTATACTGCATAAGAATATTGTAAATTATTATTTTTTGTATTTTAAAAGCATTTATATTTTGGAAACTGCTCATTAATTTTTTTTTCAAACATTACAGTTTAAGTATTTGCTGAATAGCTATGAAGTGGCGTTTAAAAAAAAAACTTTTTTCTCAAAAACCGCTTCACAGATTTTTAAAACGTTTTCTCATAAATTCAAATTTACCTAAGAAAAAAAATGGCGATCTTGTTTAGCTTAAATTAGTTTAAGTATATAAATTTCAGAATTTTGAATTATTTTTTCTTTGATTAAACCGATTTAATCTTTTGTTTTTAAGTTTATATTTTTAAATATTTAAGATTTTCAAAAATTTTGTATATATAACAAATTAAGTAACAAAAGACTTTAAGAATATATTTAGATTTTTAATAGAAATCTTTTGCATACAATGTGATCGAACATAAGATCAAGTTCGTGCGATCTAGTCGTGCATTTTATTTATAAAAAAAAATCAGATTTTTAAAACTAAAATTCCTATCCGTTTTCCCGAATTTTTGTACCAAATGCGAATAAAAAACATCCTATCTCCTATTACATACACCAATTTTAATATCTTTTTGGCACCAAGAGATCACAATTTCTTCGATATGTTCCACTACATTGTCGGATGTACATAAATGCATTTGAAACATATTCGCCCAGATTACCGATATTCACAATTCAAATGCATACGCACTTATATCCCATTCATAATGAACGGAGATGGATGGCATGGGTTCGAAGCCCGGAAGCAAAACTTCGTAGCAGATGTGTGCAAAAAAAGTGGAGTAAGGGGTGGCCGTGGCGCGATAGTTGTGTGCTCGCCTGTCAACCTCTTGGTCGCAGGTTCAATTCCTGCCATTGTCTATGCCTTCTTATATTCCATTAAAAACCAATTCTAAGAATTGTCATAAAAATGAGTTGCTGGTTTACTCATTACATGCTGTTTAGGCATAGCACTAACAACATGTGATTGAGTAAACTACTCATAAATATGACAACGAAATAAATAAAATAATGCGAATTATAAGAGACCTACAAAAATAAGACACCGTAATTTTCTCCGTATTAGTTCAGCCGCCATCCCTGGAGATACAATCTGAGACAACAACCACCGTCCCAATACATCGCGCCACACATCTTTTCTATCCTTCTTTCTCTTCTTTCACTGGATGCCGGCGCTGTGTTAAAAACATATAAAGCGTATTCATAATCCCTTAAACGCGTGCAAGATTATAAAAAAAATGAATAAGTTAATATACAATTACCGTTTAGCAAAAATGCACAACACTGTCATACACCTAATTCTTATTTACTTTCTGTCTCTTCTCGCTTGCTAGCAAAACAAATACATAAGAAATCAATTAAAAGAACTATCAGAAATATAAGTTCCTTATGCAAAGGAAGAGCGCAAAAAATTAAACATGCAAATTCTTCTTTATTTTTTCTCGTGTTCTTGATTATTCTTCCTCTTTTATATGTAAAGATGAATATTTCCATTCACAAGGACTAAAAAAGACGAATAAAGAAAAAAAAAGGAGGAAGTTACAACAAGCATTATCAAATCTTCCTTTTATCTTGTAGTATAAATGAAGAGGTAATCCCCGCAAGGCAAAGAAATTGTCTTGTCTAGCCGTTGGATGGATGTCTCCGGGAGATTTGCTTTTAGGGATAACATTAATCTATGGCAATCTAAACAATACAGAGACAGACTTGGAAAAAAGACACAAGACTTTAAGCATTCTGAGGCTACTCAAGATACGTCGCTTTTGCCATTATTTTACTTCTTCAGTTGAGATATAGATTTTTTTTTTCTTGTTGTGTGTCCTCATGAAATAAAATACAAGTACATAGTACCTACAACAACGGATGGTCCAGGGTGATGGTAGATGTGGTGCTGCGGTGCTGTTGCGTCATATATAAGAGATGTTAAGAAAAGTCTTTAAGTTTTAATATACAAACAACTTGTAGATAGGAGTATTGAGAAATATTAATAACTCTGATGGCTGGCGTATAAGGACATTTTTTTTCATCATTTTTATTGTTTTGAATGTTCTTTTGTTATTGAGTAGGTGGTATAGCTAGAGGTGCCTTCCCTACTACCATTTTTTTTTGTTGAAAAAAGGTACCGATACAAAATTGAAATTTCAAAGGAGTCAAATCATGTAACTGATGCGAAGTATAACGACTCTGTTGGTTTTACCCATTTTTGTGTGTGTTTGTTGTTGTTGGTTGTTTTCGTGGGAGTTTTTATATTAAAATCAATAAAATTCCTTGAACTGAGCATGACAAACGGATTGTGATGTGTTTTTATGTTTCGGTAATAATTTATATTTGTTTGAAGCTCCGCGGTTCAGTGATGTCGAAGAGGGTTTTATTATATTTTTTCTTTATTTGCATACATACCTACATAGCGAACTTTTATTCCAAAAGTACCTATAGTAAATGTACATATGTATGTACTTGGGTTTACTTACAAAAAACTCAATAACGAACAAATAACTGGTATATTGATATTGAAGAGGTATGACATCAACCGTAAATTTTATTGAACATTATTGCCACCGATTGATGTATGTTATGTAGTCATAATATTTTTGGTCACAAGTGGCAAGAACAATATGAAGAAGGAAAGAGTTTTCTTATGGCTTTCAAAATTAAGTGCATCTACCTAACCTATCACATATACAGGGTGTCCGCCGGGAAGGTATACCACTTTGTTTGTTTATAATTTTTGATTAAATGAAAGAGAATGGATCTTATATTGATAAGGGTCTTATTTAATTTATATGGAATACAATATCAGGTAAATATCCGCCTCTGTTATTCTCACAAATGCGAGTCCTTTTGAGCACATTTTTCATTACATTCTCACACATTTCACGCGGTATTTCATTAATTTCATCACGAATATTTTGTTGACTCAATTACACACCAGACTGTAACTTTTAATGGATCCAAAGGTTAGTATTGAATAGTTTGAGGGTTTGCCATTGCCCAGAACCGACTATTCTGTTTATTCACATATCCATTCAAATGACAATGTGCCTCGTCACTCATTATGATTTTTTCATGAAAATCGCGGTTGTCATCGGCTAGCTGAAACATTCTATTGATTGGCATATGTACGGCGGCGTAAATGGTCTTATGGAAGAAGCTCTTGTATCAACTAAATGTTAAATGGAAACAAATGCAAAGACTTGCAATTCTACATCCAATGTGAAATCAAAATCAAACCTGCTAAAATACATTTGTTCTATTTTAGAACAACTTCGGGTATTGGCCTAGGCTTTGTTTGATAACACAACAATTCGAATTAATTACATCGGAGTTAATTTCTTGGAAATTGGGGATAAAAGCCCCCCTCGAACTTTGGGATAAATTATTATCTGCTGTTAGGACCTCCTAAAGACTCATCCCTTAAGACCCCTTTAGTATATATCAAACTCAACATAAATTCATTGCTTATTGTTGCGTTTGAAACACATTCGTTTCTCTTAACAACTGACGTGTCCCCATTTATGAGACAGTTTTCTCTTAAAAAAGTTAAAGTTATAGCAGATTAAAAAATATTTCTGCTGAAAAATCTGATTTTTTCACCGGGCGCCAGGAAATTTCTCTACTACTCGGTGGTCCAGTCTGCCCTTGTTCGAATTTAACAAGGCAGACAAATTTACCCTTCCCAAGCTAATTATGCCTTATCTTTAGTACTTGCTTCGAACTAAAACGAAACTTCAAGTTTTGCATTTGGGAAAAATCGAACTCGAAATTTTAATCATACTTGACATTGCGATGACAGAGAACACCAAAAAAGGGAAGCTCACAATCCCGTTGTATGTCTGTAGAAGTATCTACAGCCTAAACAGCTGAAGCTATTTTCGTCAATCTTGGTCCTTAAGTATTTTTGATGATTGTCTCAAATAGATTTTTCAATCGTTTCTTTAGCCCCAAAAATAACGGTACTTGGCATACAATTTTTTCTACCATCTTAATTATCTCGAAAAACCCTCTTACGATTTTGATAACAGTATACTGTGTGCACTACTTTGGGTATAGTCTGCATTTTGGCCCAACATTTTTACGGTACCTGCCATACAACCATTTTTATGATTTTCGCCTTTCTCATAAGAGGCTGAACGGATTTCGATGAAATTTTTATATAAGAGGTTCCGCAAATTCTAAATAATACTGCATTCCAAAATTTTCGTAAAGATGTTTTTTGGATTTTGAAAAAAAAAATAGGTTTTTTTATATTCATTGTTTTAAAAAATACGGATGGATGATTTTTCTAAAATTTTGTTTTTAAACTTATATTATATTTATTTGTAATTATCATACCATTTTTTTTAGAGAAAAATTAAAAAAAAAAATTGTATGTAAAAAATTAAGAAAAAAAAGACTTCAAAAATAATATTTAGCTGTTTCTACTAAGAATCCTGTGCTAAGTATGTGATCGAATATATTAAGAGAAAGTACATGCAATCCAGTAGTGCGTTTTTTCACCACAATGGAACACAAAAATGGGCGTTTTAACAGTTCGGCAGTGTTGGTAAGTTACCCGAGTTTTACAAATTTGAATTAGTTACTCGTAACTAATGTAACTTACCAATTATTTTGATATATCGCCAGAAAAATCCTCACATCAAAATTAAATTCAAAGCAAAAAGTCACGTTTTATAAGTTATGATTTAAAAGTTACAAAATTTCTGATTTAAAAGGTAAAATTTCGTAGTCAAAAAATGAAACAATTCGTATGAGGATCCCGGATTCATACCAAAAAGATGCCCAACAAAAAATTGTGTTATTCGATCCAGCTAATGAATAATTGCCAACAGTCAACAACTTCATTAGCTGACACTGTTAAGTTTTGGTGGTTAGAACTAAAAGTTCCAGCACAATGCGAAAATCTCTACAAATCTCGTTTATGCACTAGCATCTTACTATTTATGTCTTTGGTACACTAATGACAAATTAGAGAACAATTATAATTTTCAAATTAATAACTCTCTTTTAAAAATGTTAAATTCTAATAGACTTAACGGATGGGATCTTTTTAAAATCAAAGACGGAGTTTTTAAAACTTTATATGAACCAAATATTTAAAATACAATTTTGCTTTAGAACAGAGCCGATTTCTATGCACTTTCAAATCTTGCACTAAAATTGCTTAAAATTCAGAAATAGAGTGTCCTTTTTCGAAATGGTCTTTAATACACACCCTTTTGAGAAATCAACTGTTTTTCGAACGTTCCAAAAAATAAATGTTTCCTTATGGAACTTTAAGAATGGAAGACATAAATTTATCTTTGGAAGATTAAGTTTGACGAGTTCAACTATATTAATACTAAACGGTGATTTTTTAAGAGCTTGGTTTTTGAAAATTCAAAAAAACACAGAAACTTGTAAAAAGTGAATGAAATTTTTATTTGGATCGATAAATCAATTTCTGCCATTTACTTTTTAAAAATAATTTCACTTAAATGTTGCCCGCGGCTACGCTTCAGGTGGTCCATTCTGAAGGTCCAATTTTGGCAAACTTTTTCACACATTTCGGCCGGAATCTCACCAATGACGCGTTCAATGTTGGCTTCCAAGGCAGCAATCGTGTTTGGCTTGTCCCCATAGACAATAGACTTAACATAGCCCCACAAAAAATAGTCTAACGGGGTCAAATCACATGATCTTGGTGGCCAATTGACTGCGCCAAAACGTGAGATCAACTGCTCACCAAATTCGCCTCTCAATTGATGCATGGTTTCGCGAGCAGTGTGGCATGTGGCACCGTCCTGTTGGAACCACATGTCGAACGAGTTCAATTCTTGCATTTTCGGCAAAAAAAAATCTGTTATCATCGAACGGTACCTTTCTCCATTGACCGTAACCCTGCGGCCTTCATCGTCCTTGAAGAAGTACGGCCCAATGATGCCGCCTGCCCATAAACCGCACCAAACAGTGCATTTTTCGGGATGCATTGGTAGCTGCTGAATTGCCTCTGGCTGCTCTTCGCTCCAAATACGGCAATTCTGCTTATTCACGTATCCATTTAGCCAAAAATGAGCCTCGTCGCTGCAGACAATTTTGCGATACGTAGCTTGCGAAACACATTTTTCACAGAGCACGAATTTTGATAATAAATTGCAAACGTTGTTCAGGCGTAAGTCTATTCATGATGAAATGGCAAATAATACTGAATCGAAATGTCAAATGTTCGTGGAATTTGTCATGAGATCACACATATAAACGTCAAAAACCAAGTAGCAAAAAAATCACCCTATACATATCTATTTGGGTTACATAAATGCAATTGATCTCTGAATTCTTTTATAATTTTTCTTTTGTTATTAATGGAATAAAAATTTTTGTTTACTTATAAAAATGTTATTGTTTATTTTTTGTTCAATGTGAGCTATATTAGTTACATAAGTTACATTAGTTACGCGGAAAATGAGATGTTACTAATTGCAATTAGTTACGCGTAACTATATGGGTAACTTAATCGGAGTAACTTACGTTGCCAACACTGCAAATCAGTCGTGATTAGAGGGTACAAGAACACCGGAGTTGACGGAGGAATACCGCACGTCGTACCGCCGGCTCCGCTCGTACCATTTTATCACTGCTACAGAATTTGTACCATTTGTATTATATATAATGGCTTTATGGAAGCGGCCCAAAATTGTGATTTTCAAAATTCTGTAGTCCTAAATTCTCTTTGTACATATAAACAGACAGACGGACGGAATTCCGGGACTCACTTTTTTGGTGTTCTCTATCATCATAATGTTAAGTTTGATTAAAAGCTCGAGTTCGATTTTTTTCCAAATGCAAAACTTACCCTATAATTTACTATATCGATATTGAAAAAAAGTCTATGTTTTTTTATCTTGCCAATAAAAAGATTTTCTAATTTTAATTTATTGAAAATGAATAAGCCTGATTTTATGTATTTATATAATTTTAAAATGGGTATTTATATTTTTACAGAATTTTTGAAAACCAAATTCCGACCCAAGCTGATTGGTCGGAATGGCTTTTTTGTCAACAGAATTTCAAACGATGTCGTCGGCATAACGCAAAAAATTCAATTTTTGAGTTAATGAAACCAATCGACTAAAAAAAACTTTCTCCATCGTTCTGCAAAATCGGCATTCGGCGTAACAGTATCTCCTCAAAATCCCGCTAGATGGATCTGGTGCCAATGTGTACCTTGTCCCATTTCCTTATTTGATAATGGAGAACACAGACATAACTCAGGAAGTGCCAGGTGTATCGTCGCCAACAAATGTGATTCTATGCGGAAAACCCGATTTGTTTGTGTTGTGTGCAAGATAATTAAGGAAATATATATAATAGTGCACAATCTAAAAATTGAGCAGTGTTCTCAAAAAAGTAAGTACGGTTTTGTACTAATTTTCTGTCTTAAAACAAAATGGTTCACTTAAAAAACTTGTGTTTGAAATAACACTTTTATGAGTTATGCCATTTTTCTAGAAAATATTTTTCAGATTTCATAGAGAAAAAAATTGATTTTCATATCTAAGCTACAATCTTAAAACATTATAATTTTGAAAAAGCTGTGATGAACTAACACCGAAATAAAAAAAAAACTTTTTCTGAATATCATAAATTGTTTCTTGAGAAGATACTTAATTTGGAAGGATCTTCTTAGATCCTCATTTTTACAATTTTTTTAAAATTTGTTTTCATTAGATAAAATGAGGAACTAACTGACATTTAAGACATAATTCGAAAAAATAATTTAAAACATTAAAAAAAAATTATAAAAAAATTGTCCTACAGTTAAACCCGCTTAAGTGAAAAAACAGCTTACTCGAAAACATTCACATATGTATCCCCGTATTCATTTATATACAAACTACCTCGCTTAACTGAAAACTCGCTTTAGCGAAAAAACTGAACTGAAATAACTGAAAAGAAATGCCTTCAAGTTCTGTATTTTTTTTATAGAAAACAACTCGGTTAAGTGAAAAATTAAAAATAGAAAAAATGGTTTCATTTTTTTTGACAGTTCACCTCCACGACTTCCATTCAGATGACACATGTTAATTCTAAGTCTGAAATAAAAGGGAAAACCTCGAAATTTCCATTTACATACATGGTTGTTTTTGTAACACGAAATGTATATGTGAATAAAAGAAACTGAACTCAAAAACTAGTTGGTTGAGTTTTGTGTTAACAATAGGATTCCCAAAGTTGAACATTAGAATGTATGAGTATTATGTTATGTGCAATGTGTAATTTTGTAAACATTAATTTGTGCATACATATACACATAGCATCAAATTCGTTTTGTTTAAAAATAAATTATTTATTTGTTAATTTATTTCAATAAAACAAATTTATTTATAAAATTTATTTATAAAATTCCTGGTTACTTTTTATATACTAAGTGTAACAATACTTATGCGGCAGGTGGTAGTGCTGTATTTATAGATGAAAGTTTAAATGTTGATTGTTGTAGTACGGAACTTGTGGGCTCTGATATGCTTGAGATATCCTTAGTGTTTAATTCTTTAAAAATGGTCTTTATGTGTTTCTACAGACTACAGAAATTTAATGAAGAGGTTTTTATTGAGGAATTGAATTCATTGCTTAATACAAACAATGCAAAACACTTGTTCATTGTAGGTGACATTAATATAGATTTACTTTCTAATACGCCTGCAGTAGATAATTATATTTCATTAATTTCATCACATGGTCTAGAATCTTGCATCAATGTAGCAACTAGGATAACTTCCACATCTAAAACATGTATCGATCATATTTTGGCTAGAATAGATTTAAAAACTAATTTAAACCTCACTAGTTCAGTTGCTGACCTTAAGATCTCTGATCATCTTATGACATGTTTATGTCTCAATTTCAACGACAACTATCAAATTCAAATTAGGAATCAGATTATGAATAGGTCGAATATAAAAACAAATTTTGCACAACTAAATTCTGTTCTTCTTTTAGAAAACTGGTCATGTTTGTTTAGTATTCGTGATTCTTGCGTCGCTTTTGATAATTTTGTATCTCTATTAAAATATCATGTTGAGCAGAATTCAGAAGTTCTTGTGAACAAAAAAGTTAAATTCAAAAAAATCAAGCCGTGGATATCAAATTTTTTATTAAATAAAATAAATGACAAAAATAAACTAAGAATTAAGCTTAAGAAGCATCCGAATAACATTATCTACCGCGAAAAATATCATAATTTATGTGAAGAAATAAGACTTGATATATCAATTTGTAAAGAAAATTTTTATATGGATAAGTTTCATAAAGCGAAAGGTGATCTAAGAAAGGAATGGGGCATAGTCAATGAATTATTTGGCAGACATAAATATTCTGATATTCCTCCTTTCTTGACTCACCAATCTCAAAACATTTTTGATCATGCTGACATGGCTAAAACCTTTAATGATTACTTTTTTAAAATAGCTAAAGATACAATTGTTAATGCAGGCATTATTAACTCCACCTTTAATTGTTCTGAAGCTTGTTTCAAAGATAATGTTCAGCCTTGCAGTTTCTTTTTCGAACCTATTTCCGCTATTGAAATTTTTAGAGTTATTCAAAATCTGGAGAGTTCCTATTCATCTACATCTAATGGTTTTTCAAATACTTTAATTAAAAAAATATGTCTAAATATAGTTGATACCTTGCCCCACTTATTTAACAATAGTATTTATCAAGGTATTTTCCCAGATAGTTTGAAACTAGCTGAAATTACTCCAATTTTTAAAAAAGGGGACAAAAAATGTGTCTCTAATTATAGACCTATTTCTATTCTACCTGTTTTTTCTAAATTTTTTGAAAAAGTTGTTAAATCTAGAGTTGTGAACTATTTAGATAGTATTTCTTTTTTCAGCGATAGACAGTTCGGCTTCAGAGCTGGAAACTCCACAGAAGATGCACTCTTAGCTCACTGCAGCTTAGTTTATGATAGTTTGAACTATAAGAAATTTACAGCAGCTTTATATATCGACATAAAAAAAGCATTTGATACAGTGGACCATGACATATTAGTTAGAAAATTAGAAAAAGCCGGTTTCAGAGACTTTATGTTAAATTGGTTTTGTTCTTACCTTAAAAACAGAAAACAAATGGTCAAAATTGGTGATAAATTCAGTGAAGTTAAAAATATTAATATAGGTGTTCCACAAGGTTCCGTCTTAGGTCCACTTTTATTTCTTATATATATTAACAATATATTCAGTCTGAATTTAAAAGGTAAATTAGTGGGATTTGCTGATGATTTAGCTTGTGTTTATTCTAGCCCCAGTTTACTTGATATGGTTTCTGATATTAATCACGACTTAGAGTTATTTAGACATTGGTTTGGCATTCATAAGCTCGTCATTAGTGAGAAAACTAGAATTATGTTTTTCAAACCTCTGATAGTAGATCTTAATCTTCCTCTCCTTATTCAGCATAGTTATGACTGCAAAAAAATTCCACTTAGTAGTAACTCATGTTGTACTTCCATAGAAGTTCAAGATAATGTTTTTGTTAATAATTGTACACCAAAATGTTTCTATATTGAAACAGTTTCTGAATATAAATATCTTGGAATACATATTGACAACAAAATGGACTGGAAAGTTCACACTAAAGCACTAAAGAAATATTTAGCTTCAACCAATTATATTATGTTTCATTTAAAAAAACTTTGTTGTAGAAAACTTATGGAAACTTTTTATTATGGTTTAGTTCAATCGAAATTACAATACGGTATAATTTGTTGGGGTGGTTGCTGCAAAAACCTATTACAGCCTCTTCTAGTAACTCAAAAGAATATTTTGAGGACCATGTGGAAAAAAAGGAAATATGAACATAGCTTTCCATTGTTTGTCAGCTCTCGTATTTTGCCTCTGAAACATCTTTATTTCTATAAAGTTTTAAAAATATATTTTTTGAGATGTGGCTATCTTTTAAGTCACAATATACCAACTTACTCATTACGCAGTAATAGTAGTAACCTTGCCTTCATTCCAGTTCACAATACTAATCATTTTTTAAGCTTTTTTACTGCAACAGCACCTAGACTTTTTAACGCTTTACCCTCTGACGTACGTTGCATTCGCTCTACTCATTTATTCATCAAAAACATTAAAAAATGGCTCTTTAACTTTGATCTCAATGAAATCTATAATATTATTAGGATTCTTATCTAACTTCGAATTTACTCATCATTTCCCTTAAAAATTTTTCTATTCATTTTTATAAGTATATTTTGATTCTCTTCAAGTGTTTACCATACACTGTTTTTTTTTTTTTTATATAAAATATTTATGTTAAATCATTATCTTTAAATTTGATTTCTCGGTACTTTCGATTCTTGTCTTTAGGCAACAGACTGTACCTTCTTCTATCATGAATTGGAAAACATTTAAATATAATATAATTAAATCATAAACTTGCTTTTTATATTTTTTTCTATTTTTTTCTCTCTGTTAACTTATATTATAATTGATTTTGTTATATTTATTTTTAAATTTGTTAAATCTTTATTCTTATAATTGTTACAAAGAAGTAAAAAATAAACTCAAAAAAAAAAAAAAAAAAAAAAAAAAATCAATTGGTAAACATTTAACACGGGTTGTTTTTCAGCTGTTAAAGTTCGATATATATGTAGTAAAAATTGTTTCGTAACACAAAGTCTGCCATACTGAAACATTTTTTCAGTTATCCGAGTTTCTTTTAAGAGAAATATATTTTTCATTTATCCGAGATCAGCTTAACTGAAATTTCTTGTCAGTTATCCTAGATCCGCTTATGTGAAAAATCCGCTTAACTGAAAAAAAAATTCCTGATTTTTCACCGTTTCGCTTAAGCGGCTTTCACTGTACTCAAAAACATTTAACTGATTTTCTGAAGAATCAAATTTTTTGAGTAATGCCGGTTTTCTTAAGGGGCGACGATGTGTATTTAGTTTAGGAGAAGTCTCCTGTTTTGCCTGCTTTCATCATTACATATATTGAATTTTATTATGGAATTATTCTTCTGAAAATATTTTGAAATCTAAAAATAAAGACTTAGATATAACCATAACAATAATAACCTGTCAAGAATTTGAAAAAGAAACCTTATTCGCATATACAACGCTTTTGAATAAAAATTCAAGGGAAATCGTTTATACAAAACGGAAGTCATCATTATGGGCAGGGCAACCCTCGCAACAATAATAATTTATAGCCTTCATTCTATAAAAAAAAAATAAACAAAAAAAAAGTGTATATTCATTTTCAATTTTGTACATATTAGCTATTGCTTAGAACCATTATGTTATTTTTAATAAAATAATAAATGTCCCTCCTCGCGGGGCCACATTTATGTTTACCTTGCTACCAAGTCAAACAAAATGGCGCAAATGTAACTACAAAAGAAAAACATTTCATATATAAGAGTAAGCAGTTCGAACTTAATAAAACTTTTAACTCTATAACACACAACTTAGGTATACACAACAATTTATTGTTTCATCTTCAAACAAGTACACTGTTCATAGTCGGTTGGTTGTTTAATAAATGTTTTGTATTTACCGTTATACTGGTATCTTCTTGAACCGAATGCAAGCAAACCTGTATTGCTATTCCCCTTCCCTCAAATTTCCAATAACATTTTATTGCTGAAACTCGCCTCGAGGTTCTATCCTTTCCAATTATTACAAACGGTACAATTCCCGAATAACGAACATTATCGACTGTGTAACATTGGTGCTTTGTCGAATTTCGATGTGGATTTCAATTGACTTCTATTTTCCCTTTGGCTGCTTCGAAAACTAATAAGAGGTAGTCAAAGTGTTTGCATTCGAGTCAGCCTCGAGCGTATCTGTGCACAAAAGCAGCATCAGTGTCAGGGGTGGTGATATACCTACACCTACAACTTACCTACTAACTAGACTAGTATTGGAGCTTCTAAAAGGTGAGTTCCTTGAAGCGTCTTTCTTTCTTTCTTATTTTGTTTTTGTTTTTTTTTTTTTGAAACCCACAAAATAATACCATTGATTTCGCAAAGCTCTTAATAAAACTCTTGACTTTTCTGTTTACAAACAAATAAGGTTTTGTCTTATGAACCTGTGAGCTTAGGTAAGGTAAACCCACCTACATACTAAATGCCCTAAATGTTAAAGTTTATCTTATGTTCTCGCTTATAGCTCACACCCATTCAGGTGTTTAGTGTGTTTAATGAAAATCAAAAGCTTCATGTGCTGCAAGCCATAACATCTTAAACAAAGTATCTAATATGGAAGTTTGCTCAAAATAAGGAAAATTGTTTACTTTGTGACTTTATTACCCAATGGAATTCCTCAACTTAGTCTTTAGAGCTTAGACTTAGAGTGTTAAGTAAAAATGGTCAGTTTATATTTTCAGTTGTTCTTCTATATCGATTTCGGTTTGAAGGAAATTGGATATCTTAATCAAGGACTAGAGTAGAGAAATTCAAATTTATAAAAGTTATAGTTATAAAGAAAAAAACCGTCGGAGCAGAGGGCAATGGTCATGGAGTCTTATGGAAAACTTTTTTAAATTAGCATGTCTTTAGGGGTTCCTGTAATCAGACCCAAACCTAACTCCGATTCCCCGAGGCAAGAATGTTGCAATGCGAGTGGCACAAAATTGGTTACTATCCTACTCTTTTAAAAAAAGTGCTTATGAATCGCTTGTTTTATTTAAAAAAAAAACAGTGGTGCCTGTATTTTTTTTAACATTATCCAGACAACGAATCAGAAATAAAAAAAATGACACCGAAATGCTAGCCATCTAGCGACAATTATTCCGAGAAGTTTGGGGTGGCACTGATTTAAAAGACCGTTAGGTATCTACTGTTTTATATCATGTATGGTTAGTAACGAACGTGACGTGGATGAGGGAGGACGCTCGTTCGCCGTGGAGTCTTACTTTTCAAGCTGCCAATCAATTATCGCCACATAACCTACATTCAGAAATCACTTTAATATCGCTCCCGCAGGTAGTGTTCCTGGTCGCAAAACGATTATTTTATGTTTTTTTTAGGGAGAAACCAGTAATGTACAGAAAACAAAACCCGGAGGTTCAAGGACCACCAGGACACCCGAAAACATTGAGCAGGTTAGGCAGTCAATTTTGCGATCTCACAGACGTTCTGCGCGCAAAAATGGACTGCTCTTGGGATGTCTGATGGCGTTCTGTAAGACGAATTCTTCACGAAGAACTTCGATTCCATCCATATAAATTGGCAGTGGTTCATCTCCATGCGTAGTCGTTCTTGACAATTCGGGGCTGATTCAGATTCGCTGTGATTTCTTTTTATGGGGCATCTGAAATCTATAGTTTACATCGAATGTCCAATGACCATGGCTTAGCACGAAAACAATTATTGAAGCTGTTATCGACAACATACCCACGATAAGCTGGGAAGATTAGATAGAAACTTAAAAACTCGACAATCTCAATGGATTGACGATTTTTAAAAGAACCCGCTTTTTGTACAATACAAGTTTTAGTTGTAGAACCCATTCCAAATTAAAATCATAATACTGGGTTTTTTAATGGTTTTTGACAAAGAAATTTCAGAAATAATAGCTTTTTTAAACTTTTGAATTTTGTAAAGGGTGTATGCAAACTATGGTAACCCTATAAGACGCTTAAAGAAGAACTGATTTATGCAAAAATCTTATCTTTTCTGTACTGACAATTCTAGTTGAAAGAAGTATAATGCATAGAAATCGATTCGATTATTGGAATGAAAATTGAATTACTGAAGTCAGTAAAAAAGGCTGGTAAACAAGCAAGTTTAGTAGCAAGTTGAGAAGTAATCTGAAAAGCAAATTAGAGGGCAAGTTGGAAAGCAAGTTGAGAAACATCAGATACGAATTTTAAATAAGCAAATATAAATAAATTGCTAATTTCAAAAATGTGGAGGTGTTTGAATAATTGAAATTGTTGAGACAATCAACAACAGTTGGAAATACGATGTAAAGAAAAAACTATAAGCAAAGATATGCATATACTAGCTGACCCGGCGAACTCTGTTCCGCCTTAGATTCAATAAATAAGCAGATTTTGGATTTTATTAAGATCAATTTTTTATTAGGGAATACAAAGAAAAAAATTAGGTATTTTGATGATTCTTTATTGTTCATGTATTTTTGGTGCATAGGTTGATAGGTTTCATAGGTGTGGTTTGTTCAGTTAAGTAACTTGTGATACATGACATATTTTGTTTATCAGGCGCTGGAACAAACAACGCCGATGTTCTTCCGACCCGTGATCGGGAACGTCACACAACCATGGGAACAACATGGTTATTCCAGATTCAAACCAAATACTTTCAAAGACGGATCTTAAATTGAAGTCTTTTCAGCACGGCATATTGGCATCGGGATCCTCGGAATGAAAACTTAATCACCCCTTCGAATTTTACTTTGAGTATCATCGCGTAAATCACATCTATGATACAAAAATTCAGAAATTATGAGGCAATGAAATCAATCCGCTCGATTCGTCGACAGATACTCGACCATTAACGATAGTCAGCAATTGCTCAGAGAAATCTTCAGCGGATGTATCATTAAGCAATGCAACTCTCGTGATTGTTCTAAGCTGAAGTTTCTTCACATAGTGCCATAGATTCGATTATATGAGGCAAGCGTTTATTTCGTCGGCAACCGTTGATATTTGAATTACTGGCTGTGTTTGGCGGAAATCGCCAGACAGTAAAATCATTGTTCCTCCAAAGCAATATAAATTTCATATTAGTTTAATAACAAAAGTTTCAAAAAAATTGTTTGACCAAAATGTAGAATATACCTAAAATATTACACACATTTTTTTTTATCAAATTCGTTAGAACCATTTTCGAAATAATCAAGAACAAGATGGTAGACAAAATTGTATTTCAAGTACCGTTGTCGGCACGCCAGCAAAATAAAAAAAAAACATGAAAATCAGCATTTTCATTTTAAATAACCTATATACCGACTGCAGCGCCATCTGCCGTGCTGATTTGTGAATTTAAACCATGGGCGCCACCCAAATGCATACAGAAAAAATTCATTCAAATCGGTCCAGCCATTTAGTAGTAGTTCAGTGACAATAGAATTATATAATATAAGTATACTACCAGACCCGGTCGCACGTTGCTGCGACTATATTGTATAATTTTTACTTAATTTTTTATATGAAATATTCCTTTAATTTTTATCTAAATTAAAAAAAAAATTGGTGGGACAATTTTAAACATTTTATAATATACACTTAAAAACGAAATTTCGAAAATAAATCTTTGACACGTTTTCGAAATATAGAATTTTGCAAAAAAATTTTTTTTTTTCAAAAATCCAAAAAAAAATATATTTCGAAAATTTTTTGTGCATTATTATTTATAATTCGATTGACCCACTATATAACAATTTTGATCGAAATCCGTCCAGCCGTTTATGGTAAAGTCGACAAAATTATATTTTTAAAAAATGTTTGACCAAAATATAGACTATACCTAAAATAGTGCACACAAATTTTATTTATCAAAATCGTTAGACCCGTTTTCGAAATTATCAAGATGGTAAAAAAAATTGTATGGCAAGTACCATTATTATTAAGAATGGTATCTTAGGAATACCAGCAAAATACAAATTTCAAAAAAAAACATGAAAATCGGTTAGATAGTTTCGGAGTTCATTCAACACATCAACGTGACACGAGGTTTATATATAATAGATTGTATAAAGAAAACAAAATTACAATAATTTTCTTATCAAGTTGTATGCTAAGTGCAAGCCTAATAAATACAGAAATAAGAGTTTGACATCACTGTGGCCATCTTGATTGTCATTTATTACCGTGGGAACTGTCCATTACAGTATACATATGTACATTCAAGATTCAACAAAGTTCTGGGCTTGATTGAAGCGTCAAGGCTCAGGTCGGATGGAATACAAAAATATTATTTGAATTCTTATACATATACATAAACACATGCACACAATATTTAAAAATATTTGGAGTGTTTTTTCAGATATATTTTTTTTTTTTGAAAAAAATGGGATCACTTATTATGCAGGTATGCGTATACAGTTTTCAAATTTTTTCAAAATTTTAAAATAAAAATGTTGACTTAATCATAACCAATTCGTTTTCAAAATTTAATTAAATTGCCTTGTAAGGAGGTAATGTAAAACATAATTTCAATCGGTTTAGCCAACAATCAGAAAATGGAAATTACCGTTAATAAGAACGCAAATAGATTTTTTTCTTTAAGTGGATTACACTAATACATTTTTGAACTCACTTTTTGAACATTTTCCATAAATAGCTTGACAGATTTCGATTAGAATTTTTGTGTATGAGATGCTTTGAATTCTAAATAAATAAGGCGTACAAAAATTTTTGAAAAATTATTTTTTAGATTTTTGAAAAAAAATTTAAATTCAATTTTATTTGAAATAAAAGATCTTAAAAATAATATGCAGAACTCATCTTAAAATGTAGTATAATTAGGCGTTTTTACTAATAATATTATTACGATTAAGATGTCATCGAACATAAGTGCCAATACGTGCGATCCAGTTGTCCATTTCATTGTTTATTGAAATCGGTGGAGACTTTGTGCTTTTTAAGAAAAGTATAGGTGTGGGAATATTACCAAAAAAAAAAACAATATGCAGCAATTTTGAAGAAAATCTATTGAGCCGTTTAGGGTGTTAGCTCTTGGACAGACATATACAGACATACAAAATTATGAGACCCACTTTTTTCATATTCGGTAAATTATCTTTATAGCAAGTTTAATCAATATCTCGAATTGATTTTTTTACGAATCCATAAATTGTCATTATATGTACATTGTAATCACATATATAATTATCACATCATGGATGAACTACCTAGCATCCAAAGTAAACAGATTTAAATTAAAAATCATGAAATGTTTTTTTTGTTTGTACTTTTTCATTTTTAACTACAGTGAAACTCGCTTAAGTGAAACTCGAATAAGTGAAAAACCTGCTTACCTGAAAACATTCACAAATCCCCGTATATATTTACATACAAACTACCTCGCTTAACTGAAAATCCTCTTTAGTGAAAAACCCGCATAACTGACAAAAAATTCCTTAAAGTTTTCTTTTTTTCTATAGAAAACAACTCGGTTAAGTGAAAAACTAAAAATCGAAAAAAATCGGGCGGTGACTTGTTTCATTTTTGCATATGTATACGTTCACCTCCATTCTACACCACTTCCGCAGTCGGCCGAAGTCTGCCTTACTGAAATATTGTGCCAGTTATCCGAAACCCCTTTAAGTAAAATATATTTTTTACTTATACGAGATCCGCTTAATTGAATTTTTTGAAATGAAAAAGTAGACCAGCACCACTAGGGCAAAGGAATCTGATGATCGACCTTGGCAAGTCGCGAAATACTTATAATTCCAGCCAAAAATAATTGAGTAAAAACTTGGTGGTAGCACACACAAGTTGTTGTTGGTCATTCAAAGTCATTAAATGATACAAAAAGTGCTTTGAAAAGTATGTAATCATACAAAAACTGAATATAATTTTTTTTCAGTTATCCGAGGTCCACTTAAGTGAAAAACCCGTTTAACTGAACAAAAATCCTGATTTTTCGTCGTTTCGCTTAAACGGGTTTCACTGTTCTTTAGAATAAGATATAAAATTTGTAAAATTTATTTTTTAAATCGTTTTCTTAGTTTATTAAAAAGAATTACAACCATAGAATAATTTATAAAGATCTGTAAGACCTAAGATCTTTTAAATTCAACCTGAATTGCATGGCTACCAGTTGAAAGGAATAGAAACACAGGATAAAATAGTTGTTGACACTCATTCTATATTTAGTATCCAAAAGTAAGTCTTTAAATATTTATCTATAAGTTTAACAGGAAAGTTATTTATGACAGTTATTAGTTTTGTAAATTTTGTAGACGATATTCAAGAAAAAAACACCAAATATTTAATGCGTTCTTTCATTTTGCAGAGCGCAGCGAGAGAAAACCCAGATTTCTGAGAATGTCAGAATTTTTATTCTGTTATACATTTCAACATATTTTTTTTATTTTAATGTTGATAAGTCCATCCGCTTTTTTTAGAATGTCCACGTGCAGCTAAAAAAAACAAGAAGATATTTCTGCAGACTTCATTAACAAAACAACTGGGTTTGTTACACTTTCATAGTTTCATAATTAAAGTAAATCTCATCGTGCGTTTCGGAAAAAAAATTTCCACACAACAATGAATGTAGTGCGCTCGCATCCCTAAGGATATCTTTCCATTTTCTATCAAAATATAAGAGACTTGGTACAGGAAATAACAAAGTAAAAAAAAAAACAAGAAAACATTCACTCTTACAGAATTCCTTTTAAGTATTATACTTCATTTCTGAATAACCACCTCCCATATTATGTCCGGGTCATGAATTCGTTTCCATTAAATTTTCCACTCCGGCTAGCAATTGGGTTAGTGCAGACTCTTAACCATTTCTTTTTTTTCGTCTTCACATTATTCAACCAAGAAAAGAAAAGTCGCTCATGCACAAATCTGAGAATAATCAGGAAACCATTTTGTTCAATTTGTTTGCAATTCACGGATCCTGAATACGATTCTCGCTTGACGTATTCACAATTTAGTAATAGACTACCAACCAACGCAAATCCAAAAATATCGACGAATTTTAAGGGGTTTTTGGGAATGAACTTGTATTTCACTGCGGCTTCGGCTTATGTAGGAGACATGAATCAAATCAGTGATGATGATGACGGTATACCTATCCTGCTTCGTTGGGTTTGAAGACATATTCAAATCAACCGGATAAACAGAAATACACAGACGACGACATATGTACGTGTTTGTTAGAATTAAAGAAATTTTAAACAAATTGCCATCGAACCATCAAAAAATAAATTCCCCAGTTCGTAAAACATATTTAAAAATTTAAAAGAGATTTCTCTCATTGACAGAAAAATTACATACATTTAAGGGAGAAAGGAGCAAGTCTACACCGACTCTATGAACAATGCTTTGCACCTACTTGATTTTAAATCCCCTTTAGTAAGTATATGGTCTATAGCGCCCTACAGACGATCAATGTTACTTGACAAAATTATTTGAAGGAGCTGTTGTTCAAGTAAAATTGATTGTTTGTACTGTTACTGTCAAGTAAAATTGAGTCATTAGGCGTTTTTTTTTCGTTCATAGCAGATCACTGAACGGAGTTCGAGCACATAGATTATGCACTGAACTTGTTCCAAACAGAGCGAGCTCTGAACACTGATATGTTTTTAAACACACTTAAACTACACAAATCAGAATACATTTTCATTTTGAACCATAAAAAGCAATACCTACCCTTTTTTGTACACTGATACACACCAGATACAGAAAATCAACAAGCGATCAACTTCTTTCGCCAACTTATGTATCTGATTATTCTTCACATAACATGCTCAGTAAATTATGTTCGAGCGCGTCGAGTGCGATCTACACATGTTCAGAACGAAAAAAGAAACATACATTTGGAGCTCTGAATGCTCTGCGTTAAAAATAAATACAAACAAATTTTTTGACAACTCAGACTCTGCTCTGAACTAAAAAAGAAAGACGCCTATTGACTCAAATCAGATCTGATCTGGTTTCTATCAATGTTCATTGTCACTTGTCATTGTGTAGTTGGAATTATTCTGATAAACATGTCGGATTTTCAGACAATCTTTACAATCAATATGTATTGAAAGTGTGATGGCGATTTTTCATCAATGTTCCTTGAAAAAAGAAAACGTCAATAATACTTGTCAAGTAACATTGATCGTCTGTGGGGCACGCTGATGGTTAATTTACAAAACAATAATTTATTTTGAAAACTGTTGTATACTTTTGTTTTTGAAACCGTTCCAATATTTTTGGCAAAGAATAGTTAAGAAATCAGTTAAAAAAGTACGATGACTTTTCTATGAAGAAGTTGATAACATTTCCGGATTGACAATAACATATGAATCAGTTTTTTTGACAGTTTGACAAAGATTGAAACCTTACATCAATAGAAGTAGAACAGCATTTTTTTTCGAAAAATAATTTTGGTTATACAAAAAGAATATTTGCTCTTGACTGTATATGCATAATGCAGTCAGTCTCATATTTCCATTTTTAATAATTATATTATTCAATCTGGTAATACTTTTCTCGGAGTTGGTATTTTTGACAGCTGTCACTTGATCTATGTTCAGCTTGGTTTGCCATTTCATAATGAATAGATTTACTCCTGAAGAACACGTCGCACAGTGGGGCAAACAGGGAAAATTTTCCAATTTTTTAAATTTATTTTTTGCGGTGTTTGATAGGCTATTGTTTTCATTAATAAATCGGAGAAAACACTTCATTTCATTTTTGTTTGTAGCCCTGAGGTACTTAGGAAGTACGACAATATTATTTCACCCAAAAATTATCCGCTTTTGTAAAGATACAATTAGGAAACACACCATATTTGTAGTTCATATAGAAAAGAAAAATAAGAAAATATAAAATAGCCAACATTTTTAAAATATGACATTAAAAAAAATAATGGAGCGAGTAGGAAAAAGTAACAAGATAATGCGAACTTTTGTAAGCCTACTAAAAAAGCTCCGCTGAGTTCCGGTCTAAAATTGTCATTTTCTTAAGCTTATACTATTGCCTAATATTATCTACAGACAACTGCCAAGCAAAGTAATACAAATAAGAGTTGATGAGCGACTTTTCAAAAGGCTATAAAATCAAAAATGAATAAAAATCGAATAAATTTGTTCTCTTAACCCCTCTATATATTGTAGGATACATTCTTGTTATTTTTATACCGGCATATAGTCCCAAGTCTTGCCTCAATTTTAAGACATTAACCTTAAAGATTCGACTACTACGAGAAATGAACTGACGGTATAAGCTCAAAACAGGCACCACATTTTTACTTTTTAATGAATTTTCAAACATAACTGTTCTTCTACATTGACCATCGATGATAATAGTCGAACTAAGTAGGAAATTTTGAATGTTTTTCTCTTGTTTTGAAATTAAGACTTCAAAGCTTGTATAGTTCATATAGTAATGTTTGATACATCAAAATAATCGTCATATCTACTTTTTAATGGAAGAAAGCCCGAATCTATTCATGCAAACAGTCAAATGTAATTGTCTGATATATGCAATCTTTTCAATATTACAATTTTCATACGGTTATTGACATTCTAGTAATATAATTTTTTTTGCCAAACATTCATCGCCAATATACTCTATCATTCCTTAAATTTTCAGATTTCTAGGTCCACTCCTTAAGAAGATAAAATTCTTTTAGTTGATAGTGCGTTATGCGTTACGTAACGAATCAGTTTACCCTCCCGTAAAAAGTTATCACTTCAAAAGTACTCATTAGTAGGTACCTACACGAAAAATTGAGATAAAAAACAAAACATTTCTCCTCTTTTAATCATTTTTCTCATTATAATGTTGTATGTATTTTATGTACGTTTTTTACTTGTGAACCTCATGGTCACAGGTTCAATCACTGCCGTAGTCGATGTCCTCTTATTTTCCATTAAAAACTAATTCTAAAAATAAATGTCATACAATGAGTTTCTGGTTTGCTCATTACATGCTGTTCAGGCATAACACTAACAACATGTGATTAAGTAAAACTAGTATACCGATAAAATATGACAAATGATAAAAAAAATTAATGCGAATTATAAGGGGCATAGATAAATAAGACACAGAAATTTGTCCGCATTAGTTCAGCCGCCATCTCTGGAGATAAAATCTGAGACAACAACCACCTCCAGTCTCAGAACATCGCGCCACACATCTTTCCTATCATTCTTTCTCTTCCTTAGCCTCACCCTCACGCCCGCGCTGTGTTGATACATTGGCTTCGTTCGGAGGCATAACCTAACCGATCCGGATTGCTTGGTGTTGTTGTAACGACTAAGGAAAAAACAGATGATGAACTAAACATATGTTGTCAAACACAAATCTCAAGCTACCCAAAAATTATTGGATTCGTTGAGATTCGTTTGGAAATGTGTGGAACAGCTGATTCAAAGCTTCAGATGTGTATGCAATATAACTGACATAACGAGAAAGCTACCTGAATCGTTCGGAAATAAATCCGCTACAAAGGTATTTTGGATTGCCTATCGGCCGTGCACCGAACGAGGCCATTTAAAGGGTAGTATAATCCCTTGAGCGCGTGTAGATAATAACAAAAAAAAAAAAAAAAAAAAAAAAAAAAAAATGTAGGTAATATAGGGCAAATTTTGCATTTAGAAAAAAAATCGAACTTTCGATTTTAATCATAGTTGACATTACCATGATAGAGAACACCATGGTGAGTGCCGTAATTCCGTCTGTCTGTCTGTCTGCCTGTCTGTAGAACGATCTACAGCCTAAGCCGCTGAACCGATTTTGTTCAAACTTAGTGCTTAGGCATTTTAGGTGATTGTCCAAAATAGATTTTTGAATCGTTGAACTATCACCACAAATAACGGTACTTGCCATAGAAATTTTTCTACCATCTTAATTATATCGAAAACGGCTCTAACGATTTTGATAAAAATTGGTGTACATATGTACTGCATTGGGTATGATCTACATTTTGGACAAACATTTTTTTTAATATTTTGTTATTAACGGTACCTTCCATACAACCATTTTATTGATTTTAGATTTTCTCAGAAACTGCTCAACGGATTTCGATCAAAATTCTTATACAGGAGCTCCTTCAAATTCTAAATAATACTACATTTCAAAATTTTCGAAAAATATTTTTTTTTGGATTTTTGAAAAAAAAACAGTTTTTTGAAAATTCAGTATTTCGAAAATGGGTGGACGATTTTTTGATTTAGGCCTCTCAATAAGCAGGTCATAAGAATAGAATCACTCCAATAACCAATGCATTTTTTTTTATTTATTAGCAAAGAATATTTAATATTTCGTTAAAAAACCTTTATTTTTCAACAGTGCATTCATTCGATTTGACATAGAGTCTTCCAACTTCTGGCACTTTTCTTGTGGAAGCGAATACCAATCTTCTTTGACAATTCTCCAGAGATTCGTTTTGTTGGAAGGTTTATGCTTACTTACCTTAATCTTCAGCTCATTCCAGAGGTTCTCAATATAGAAATAAGGTCCGGTGATTGAGAAGGCCACTACATAACCACAGATTTGTTCACTTTGCGTATGCTTAGGGTCGTTGTTTTGCTGGAAAATTCGTTTAAGTGGCATATTTTCCGCATCCCACGAAAGCATAACATTTTCCAGTATGTCCACATACGACTCCTTTGTCATAATGCCGTCTATAACGAATATTGGACCAACAACCCACCAAAGAAAACAATCCCATAAAATTATGCGGTTGGTTTTTTGTACCACGGATTATATGCCTCGGACTTTGGATGAGGAACAAACTGTTTCCCGTCCATTCCAAATAAATTTATTTTCGTTTCGTCGCTCCAAAGCACATTCCTCCTCTGCTTCTTGGGCTGAAGTGGGTCGTTTTTCATGTGTTGCATTTTGGCAAAATAGATCCGCTTGGGCGTGTATTTTTTAAAAAAAGGGCACATTCCTTGGAGATCGTGCGTGAAAGTCAGCATCCTGCAAGATACGACGAATAGTTCTAGAAATGACTGGCGTCTGTTTTTTTCGCTGCAGATTTTTTGAGGACATAAACGGATGCGTTTTAGCTTTTCTCACGAATGTAGCTTTATCCCTTACAGACATTTTAGACGGACACCCTCTGGTTTCTTAAAAAAATTTGGAGTTTATAGCATTCCACACCATCTTTGCAGACTGTTGCGATCTCTCGCATAGATCCACCGTAGTAACGCAGAACTAAATTGGCTTCGCGTTGGCCTTCAGTGCAGTTCTTGGCTCTTCCCATTTCTAAGTGGCATATTTAAAAAAATGTGCCTAAAATTTCGAAATTATTCTCAGATAAAAAATCTCACCAAAATTCTGACTTCTTTATGCTAAAAAATGTTCCTATTTTTTGACCTGCATATTTTGTAGTTGCAATCTACTAAGTGCACAATATTGCAAATACCTTTTGTTTAATCACAAGATCATTACGTTGAATAGATTGACAATATATAAACCGTTACTATAACGCACCAATTTGTTCACATGTTCGCCTAACTAATGTGCAAGATACAGTATTACCTAAAAGTAAGGGGTGCTCCTATTATTTCTCCCTATTTTTAAAGTAATGTTTTTACTTAATTTTCTATAAATATTTTTTTTTTAAACTTAACTTGGGATAACAACTTTAAATATTTAATAATATAAATTTAAAAACAAAATTTCAGAAAAAATCATTCACCTGTTTTCGAAATATTGAATTTTCATTATTTCATTAAAAAACTTTTTTTTTTTAAATTCAAAGCAAATATTTGTCGAAAAATTTTAAGTGCAGTGAGAATTCGAAGAACCTAATGTGTAAACATTTTGATCGAAATCCGTTGAGGCGCTTATGAGAAAATCAAAAATAAAAAAAAATTGTTTTATGGCAGGTACCGTTAATAACAAAATATGTAAACAAAAATTTGGGCCAAAATGTAGACCATACCTAAAGTGATACCAATATTTTTGTTTATCAAAATCGTTAGAGCCGTTTTCGAGATAATAAAGATGGTAGAAAAATTTGTATGGCAAGTACCGTTATTTTTGGGTCTAAAACAACGATTCATAAATCTATTTTAGAAAATCACCTAAAACGCCCAAGCTTAGAAAAATCGGTTCAGGCAGTAGATCGTTCTACAGACAGACAGACAGATTTGCGTGACCAACTTTTTAGGTGTTCTCTATCATCGTAACGTCAGGTTTGATTAAAATGTCGAGTCCGATTTTTTTCCAAATGCAAAACTTGCTCTATAGTACCTATATCGCAAGTAAAAAATATGTTGAAAAGCCGTTGAGAAAACTTTTGTTTTTATCAAAATCATATTTAAAAATTTTGTTAAAAAATATGTATATTCTTAAATTATATAATAATATATAAATACTTGTTCTCTTATTAACTGTGCTTTACATACCATATTTTATAAATTTGACATTCTCATCATTTTATTATTATTTTATTCTTGTATTAATAGTAGAATTTTATTTATTAGTTGGTACGAGTAGCTGCGCTGTAAGATTTCCCTTGAAAAACAACAATAAAATGGCTGCTAAAAAATAAACCAGCAAACAAAAAAGATGGCGGTATCAAATTTTGGAATGCATAAATTACCTAGGTTTTTAGATAGAAATAAGTTTGTGCCATAAATATGGGCAGATTTTTATTTTATAAGGGTGTGTTCGTGGATAACGCATTCTGTATGCTATTACACGACGGCATTTGCGTACTATTTGTTGTACCGTGCATAAGGCCAGCTTTGCTCATAACAATAACTTACATTAAATTTGCATTAAGTCAATTTCGCCTGAGATATTATTACTCCAATAAAAAATAGAAATATTTCGTACATTTCCCCAAACATATTTGTTTTATTCATATCTGTGTGAATATATAGAAGTCCAGATACTTTGTGCAAAAATCTGAACATCATTTGTTTTTTGACTCCCATAAGAAATTCTTTTCAAAATTAAATGAACCAAAGCATTTAGACTATACCTCTCGGCAAAGCAGCTCCAGTGAAAAAATCACACATTTTTCCTTACTGTACTGTATTATCTGACAAAATTTGGCTCAGAACAATAATTGTTCGAGTAGGGGTAACCGGGGCTAGTTGTCCTCAGGGGCATGTAGACTAACTGCTCATAACTTCAAACCTACACCATTTTATGCAAGTTTTTTGTGGCCCTTGTATTAACCATAGCTATCTGCATAGCTTTACATTCCCAGTAGGAAATTTCCAAAAATTCATGCATGAATCACCAACTTTTTCATCAATTAATTGAAGCTACACCCCATGAATTTGATATGAAAACATCGATGAATTTAACATGGGAATGTCATAGGCGTTCCCCAAGTGATTTTCGGGGTGAATATTTAACAGTGAAATCACGAAGTAGTTGTAACTAGTCTGTCTATTCATAAGCAAATTATATGTAATGAAAAATGGCATGAACGGTAAGCTGTGAAATCACTAGTTGACTTAGAGTTGCTTATTCAGCAGGTGAAAAATGGCATTAATGCTCATCCATTAATTCACTCTGTTAATGTAACTCGTTAATACGCATATGATTATTATATGATAAAAAATGCCATGAATGTTTATTATGAAATCACTAGGTAAAGCACGTATGATACCTACTTCTTTTTTCCTCATTTTGTATGTATTAAATAACATGAAAGTGTCAGTTTTCTGTGAAAGAGGAAATATGTATTTTTTAAGGAAACAGAAACATTGTATAAATAAGTTATACCCCCAAACATCATTTTATTAATTTAATTCGACGATTATTCAATAATATAAACCTTCACTAAAGGATAAAAAAATATGTTTAGCTAATAATAATTAAAATGTAGTCTTGATAAAATCTTGATGCGAAAGTAAACCTTATCAATAAATTGATTCTTTTAAATTTGATCTGATGTCGGTCTTAGCAATTCATTTTGTTAATTCTGCTGCGTAGGTTTTGCACTTTCAGTCCACAGCATTACGTATTGAGTAGTAATAATTCGCTAAAAGAAATATTGGCATTTTTAAATTTTGTTTTGAATAAAGTCGAAAAAAAACCCACCAGTCGCCAAATATCTTAAGGTTAATAATTGAAACCTTTCAGCAATACAATTTACATTTTCTGAACAAAAAAAAACATTTTGATAAAAAAAAACACTTGTTGCTGTATTAAATGATGATAATGATCGCGAACAAAACTGGAATTTCTGGTTTATATGTTTTTTCACTTTCTCTAAAAAAAAAACCCACGAACTCATGTCATGACCAGCGAAGACTGACTACTGAGCGCATTTCTCGTTGCAAGTAGAAAAAAGGCAACGTTCATCACTATTCCCATGGCAGATACAACCTCTTGTTTTTAAGGCTGTTTTGTTTGCATTTTTTTTCCGGGAAGAAAACAAAACAACCACCACACCGCAGAGAACCAAACATCATTTGCAAACTCATAAACCTATACATTACTCTTCATCAGTGCAATCATCGTTTATGATTTTGTAACTGAAAATGTAGTGAATTGTAAGCATTCAATTCATTTGAAATTAGTTAACTGATGAAAAAAAACGTAACCGTTTTCTTATGAAATCATAACATACTACTCATCGATGGAAATAGTCCATGAATTCATTGATGAATTCACCAAAAAAAATTCATTGATGTCGAAATTTCCTACTGTGTATCAGGAGTGTATGTAGTTCGAGAGTTATTGGGAAAAAACTATTTTTTTCCATTTATAAGTAAATTTTTTCGGTGCATTTTATGTGGCGGGTGGAGACTTTTTTGTTGCATACATACAATATGTGTGTCTGACTTTGCGCGTTTGTTCTTTTATTTCTATATATTAATTCCCCATTACCGAAAAATTGACATTCAGTGCCACAATATCAGTCGGGGTTAGTTGACTCATTTTTGTTGGGGTAAGTTGACTCATGATTTTCTCATGTGATTAACAGCAAAAAGAACTTTTGTAAGAAAAATATCCAGAGGCACTGCATGGAGCTATCTCTAATGGACCGTGCGTCAAAGCTCATCTATACTAATCGAGGAAATACTATTGGTACCACCCGTTCCTCATGACAATAGTGGATTTACTTACGAAACCCCGTGAATGAAAACATTTATCGTGATTCAGAGCTTATGAGCTATCGTTCATCTGACAGATATTACAAGACACCTAGCAATCAATTTATTTCTGAGCAGCAATTTTATTTTTTTTTTGCAAAATTGCAGTTTCATATTCCAAACACTCAACATTATAGCATATTTCTAGGTGCATGAATTTTAACAAATTCCCCTAGAAAGATATAATTTGCAGTATGTATGTGCTGCATATTTTATTAGAGTCGGTAGTCATCGACCAAAAAATAGTGCGTCTTAGAAGGACACGATAGGATCTAACTGATGAGCCAAACTATCGTGTCCGGGCGAAACGCATTTAGGACTAAATGTCATAAAATATTTCAATTTGAATTATAGCATAGTCAACTTGCCCCATAGTGTTGGTCATCTTTCCCCGTTGCTGGGGCTAGTTGACTCACGAGTGGTAATTTCGTAAAATTAAATAAGAACAATACTTATCTGTAATATATTTTAATGGGAGCATTTTATTTAGAGAAACAAAATGATGCTTTATTTATATGAGTTTAAATTTTGTTGATACCTATCATAGTTTTTTGTATATAAAACGAAATCAAAATTTTTTTGCTTCTACAAGCCCCGGTCTCCCCTACATCGTACATTATTGTCGATCAAAAATTTGACAGATTCTGTTGAGTTATGTGGTTTTTGTGAACATTGTTTTTTCAAATAAAAACAAATATTTTCGGGCGAATTATTTGTACAGAAATACTGTCGAAATCGACAGTGGATAAAGTTTGCGAACACACCTCTAATGTTTATGCAATAGGTAGCATATGTTTTCAGGTGTTTTTCAAATTCAGCCAGATTTTTTCGACAGTCATGAAAAATTGGGCATATAGGAACCATTTTTATATAGAAATAAGGCGGCACATGATGGAAATAAAGCTGCGCATTCAACATTTCGGTAGAAAAAAACGTTATACAATTAAACATTTTTTTCGTGGCATTTATTTCATCATCATTAAAAATCTCAAAAAATCCTTTCATAGCATTGTCCCGAGAGACTACCTACACGATGTGCTTTTAATATAATAAATTGTTAATTATTTTTATTCATCCTTTGTTTTATTTTTCAATTAGGAGCGTTTACAACCCCCCAAGTATAATACCAATACAAACATATCCCATTGAATTCATGAATTAAAAATTGTTTTATGATATAGGTTTCTTCAATTTGTGTATGTTCCTGTGAATATTACAACCAGAAGTAAAAAAAAAAACACATACTCGTAATTAGTTTTCCTGATTTTCATTTTTCGTTTCGCGTTGAGTATTTTGTGTATGTGTTTAATACAAAAATCAGTGTTTTCTCTACAGACGAAGAGATGCTTCGCGTTTCTCGGTTTTCCCGCGCCCCAGTGCCATTATATTACTATAGGTAGTACAACACATAACAAAACGCCTGAAACTTGTGGCATTAATGGTACTTTTTCGCATCCCCAACAAGTTTTAAGTGGTTAAAGTAGTTAAAACTGTATAATGAGAGTCAAAACGAATATAAAAATTCAGAGGATTTGCATATTAAAAAAAAAAAAAAAAACTTTCAGAAAAGTATTATATCATAAATCCTCCTGTAAATTTCTTATCCTTACTGAACAAGTGTATCTGTGTGGTCAGACACGGTTTTCTATTATTTTTTTTTTCTTTTACGTTAAGGGCATAATTGGGTAGTTTCGGAAGCAATCTTGTTTTTTTTTTGCTTTGTGAAATGGTTGTATCGTAGGTAGAAAAAGGATGCAAAGCATAATATAAATATCATTTGTATAATGTTTTGGCAAAATCGTTGTGGAAAAAAAATGTTGAAGAGGACTTTTTTATGTATTTTTTTTTTTGGTTGTGTAGGGATAACAGGACTCCAATTATGGTTTATTTATTTTGCTTTGACCCATGTGCTTATAGCTGCCTCTACCTAGATTATGTAAGATGACCATCTGCCTAGATGACAAAATTTGCTACTGAGCTGTTGTATGAATTGGTGTTTATTGATTCAAATTGCTAGATATTATAGGGGTTTATTTATTTTATAATAATCGGTATTGCAGCCTGATAACTTTACATACAGCGGCAAGAAGGGGGGAATACCTATACTGACAGCTCAGAAATAAAATCAACGACTGGGTCTCATGTACTTGGCGCAAGATTCTTAGTAGAATCGACTAAATATATTTTTAATAATTTAATTTAATAAAAATTTTTTATAAAAAAAATGTAAGTCTGTCAATTTAAGGTAGGAATGTTTTATAAGATACAGGGTGATTCGTATAAAATGTTACAAGAACATAGAGAGATGGAGCGGGTAAACATTTTGGCTTCAAAATACTGCTTTTAAAATGAAAATTCTGCTTTTCAAAATCCTGCTTCTCAAAATCTGCTCGTCAACAAAAAAGCAAAAAAGTCTGCTTATTTTTTTTAAATTTTTAATTAACTTTCTTATTTACAATAGAAAACGGGAAATAAAAATAAAACAAAACTATCCATTAGGTAAACTTAAGTATGAAGAAAAAAATTACAGAAAAAAACAAGCAACCAAGCAAAAACGATATATAGAACAATGTTTTTTGAAATGCTCCTAAGATAGCCAATGAGACTTAGATCGGTTCTCTTTTTTATAATTCTTTTTATTTGTTTGTTTTCTTGAAAGACATTTTCTTTAATATACACTATTAAACTCTTAAGAAAGTAAGAGTATGCTCTGCTTATCTTAATTCTGCAAATAATAAAGAAAGCAAAGTTTGCAAAATGTTAAAAAGCGCGCGCTTTTGAAATGCAGAATTTTGAAAAGTAGAATTTCTGCGAGCAGAATCATAAGGAGCAGAATTTTAAAAGGAGAATTTTGTTAAAAGAATTTTTACCCCGGCAGAATTTTGACCTCAACCCACATAGGGAGTGTAGGTTGGGTAAAGGAGAGAAAAAAATCGTAATGGAGGGGCTATTAAAACAATGTTATGATCGTTTTGTTAATATCCAAAGTTCTTCTTATATCTAATTTGTTTTTGAAAAATGTTATTTTAATACACAGTTTTAGAAAAAAAAAATAATTTTCAAACTAAAAGTTTTGAAGAAAAACGGTGAAATTCTTTCAGTGAATTCTTGCAACAAAATATTACCACTAGGACACATCCGACTGGGATAATGTTTCACCGTAAATTCTTTATAGACCTTACGATCTTGCGACCCTCAGCTAAAGTACAGGATTCTTAGTGGAAAGGGCTAAATATATATTTAAAATTGTTTTTCAGTTAATTGTTTATGTGTATGCAAAATTTCATTAACTTTTTCCTTGTATAGGGTGATTTTTTTGCTACTTGGTTTTTCACGTTTATATTTTTGACAGATCACACATGACAAATTCCACGAACATTTGTCAACTCGATTCAGTATTGTTTGCCATTTCATCATGAATAGACTTATGCCTGAACAACGTTTGCAAATTATTGAAATTTATTATCAAAATTCGTGCTCTGTGAAAAATGTCGAAATTATGAAATTATCGCAAAATTGTCTTCAGCGACGAGGCTCATTTTTGGCTAAATGGATACGTGAATAAGCAGAATTGCCGTATTTGGAGTGAAGAGCAGCCATAGGCAATTCAGCAGCTACCAATGCATCCCCAAAAATGCACTGTTTGGTGCGGTTTATGGGCAGGCGGCATCATTGGGCCGTACTTCTTCAAGGACGATGAAGGCCGCAGGGTTACGGTCAATGGAGAAAGGTACCGTTCGATGATAACAGATTTTTTTTGCCGAAAATGCAAGAATTGAACTCGGTCGACATGTGGTTCCAACAGGACGGTGCCACATGCCACACATGCATCAATTTGGTGAGCAGTTGATCTCACGTTTTGGCGCAGTCAATTGGCCACCAAGATCATGTGATTTGACCCCGTTAGACTATTTTTTGTAGGGCTATGTTAAGTCTATTGTCTATGGGGACAAGCCAATCACGATTGCTGCCTTGGAAGCCAACATTGAACGCGTCATTGGTGAGATTCCGGCCGAAATGTGTGAAAAAGTTTGCCAAAATTGGACCTTCAGAATGGACCACCTGAAGCGTAGCCGCGGGCAACATTTAAGTGAAATTATTTTTAAAAAGTAAATGGCAGAAATTGATTTATCGATCCAAATAAACATTTCATTCACTTTTTACAAGTTTCTGTGTTTTTTTTGAATTTTCAAAAACCAAGCTCTTAAAAAATCACCGTTTATTTAGTAATTTAAAATATTAAATGTTCGAGAAATAAATAGATTTTCTTGTATATTCATTTTAATCGAAATCCGTTGAGCAGGTAATGAGATAATCGACATACGGTTATACGATAGACATTGTCAATAACATTGTAATACAAAAATTTTACTGACCAAAATGTAGACTATGCAATATGCATATAATGGTACACTGATTTTTTATCAAAACCATTAGAGCCATTTTTGAGATAATTGATGACTTTTTTATGGCAGATACCTTTATTTTTGGAACTAAACACCAGGCTTAACAAAATAATCGAACCAGTGTTGCACAATTATTCGCTTCGGATATTGTTGCTATTATTAATAGGTATTATTATTATTATAAGAAAAAATTACGACCGACTGGCAAAAAGTAATTAAACGTGTGAAGAAAATAAGATGTCGATCTGTCAAAACACATTATAACATTTTATAACGAAGAAAAGCAAAGAGAAAAAGCGAATAAAATTGCAACAGACAACCACTTCTTCAGGAGCGTAATTTCTGAAAATTAAAAGGGCGCCAGTGATTTTTTTTTGAAAAAACCTTATCGAGCGGAACCGACGGTGAAAATAATGTTTATAAGATGTTGAATGATAAGAGATGGGATTTAAATTGAAATAATGGGCTTAACTAATTCAACGAATTTGCTTGGGAAACCATGAAATTAATTAGGTCAACAACCCAAGATCTTTCTAACAAAGAGAACAAAGGAAAAGAAAAGTGTGAAGAAAAAAATGGACGGCTAACTGTTAGTCCTCGACGAGTAAAATAAATAATTTTAGAAACGGTTGACGACACGTGTTTTGTAATTTTTCGGAATTTGCACGAACCAAAAGCCAAACGAACAATTTATGAGAACAAGATTTCAAAAAAAAAGATAAATCAATCTAAAAATAACCACAACAAAAAAAAAACAATACTTAGCTTGTCAACCAGTTAAGCTCCTCTCCCTCCTATTTTCCAACTCTCCTTCTCGTACTTTTCGAGAAAATTCTCCCAAAGTTTTTAAACTAACTTTGGCATGACTTCTATAGGGCGCCAATTCAATGGATGCATTGAGCCACCTAAATTCCCCGGCTCAATTTTTAAAAGAAAACCTTTGGAACTATATTGTTTGTTCCCACGAGCATTTTACCCCAACGATTTTACCATTACCCAAAAAACGAAATTGTGAAAACTTATTGAAACTAATTCAATTTTGAATAATTCCAAAGGAGATGTTTTAGCAAATGTCCCGCCCGTCTGTCAGATTTACTACAATCTCTTATACACTTAAAGTCTCAAATTGACATCGTCGATTGTTTCTTTCCAAAATACAGAGAGAGTCCGATAGCTGATGGACCATGGCTGCCCTTCTCTCGCTCTCTCTCGGTAGATTGTAGGCAAAAAATGAAGGCAAAGAAATGAAAAGAAAATAGTAAGGAAAGTGGAAATAAATTTCCGGTTTTTGTTGCGGTTAATTTTACGTAACACCAGGGGCATGTAACACAAAACTATGAGTACTTGAAATACAAGTGATTCATTACAAATGAAACAAATTTCTGTAACATAAAGCTACAAGTTTGGTGGCTCTTCTACAAGTGTAATGGGCGAACAATACTAGTGGGAAATTATATGATTTCCCTCTTTCTGTAACACAAGGCTACAAGTGTAGAAAAAAATAAAATCTTACTTAAAGTAAAATCCACTTAATCCTACAGCTGATTCCAAACTTGTAGGATGTAGAAGATGGCATTAAATATACCAAAAAACAATATTTTCAATTGGTCAGCATTTCCATAGTTGTTTTCTTGGTATTTACGAGTATGATATTTTTAACCAAAAAAACTATATCAAATGTCAATTTGTGAATATATTTTTGTGTATAGTGTATATTTGTGATCCTTTTTCAAGAGTTAATTATTTCGGTAATAATTTGTAATGCCACTGAAAAATGTTATATGTATTTTAATATACCTATACTTTGTAAAGTTTTGAAACCCTAAACATTTTTAAATTTCAGTAAACTAAATAAAAAATTAAACATAATACAAAATAATTCATTCTATGCCTTTTCTTAGATTTACTTAGAAATAATTGAATTTTTGTTGATTGACAGATTTAGAAAAATTACCAATGGAAGACATATGAAAACATATGAAATCTAAGCAAAATGATTTAGGAATGAACTAGGAACGGAACATGCATAATTATATTACGCACATAATAATTCAATTGAAATTCAATCGACTTATTCGGTTAATGTGGATTGTATTTTTGCACAAAAGTGCAATCAGTCTTAGAAAAATGTCCTACATTAAGCCTTAAAACAAAAAGATGTTCTTTTTCGATTCTAATGAAGATAGTGATAATGATTCCAAAATTACTAGAACTAAAATCTATAAAGAAAGAATAAACTCTCAAGAAGAAAAACATTTGGTTTGCGAAAAATTTCGTTTGTCGAAACCCGTTATTGAATATCTCTCAGAAACGCTTTCGCATAAGTTCCATTCGTCATCGAATCTCGTCCGACTATATTCGTTACTATATTGTCGCTGCAATCTTAACCCTCAGCCGCACCCGTTTCTTATTAATTGTCTAGATTTGCATATAAAATATAATATATGTACATATATGATCTTGGTGTTGATGTTTTGGAAACTAACGGCAATAAAACTAATAATGGTATTTTTAGGCAATCCTCCAAAAAAGAACACATCGCGGATATATGGCCACTCTTTATTGTAAGGAATTAAATTTAAACTCTTGCTTAAAGTACAAATTTCCTTCCATTCTCACATTTATTTTCACACATCCAAAAAGTCACCAAAAATAATGGAGCAAAATTTTAAACGATTTAGTAAAATTTTAAAGCCACTTTTAGCAATTTACTAAGCTAAAAAGATGATTGAGCTAATTTTAAACGATTTTAACATTTTACTAAAGTTAAAATTACGGAATGACTACTTTAACTTTGAGCAATTTGCTAAATCCATTATGGAATCTGATAGTATATCAGCCTTGCACGCGGGGTGCCCAGGTTCGAGTCCTGCTGGTGCACAATTTTTTTGTTGTTTTTTTTGTGTAAATAATGAAGTTAAAATGATGAAAATAGAAATAACTAATACCTTTTTAGAACACATATTGAGTTTTCATCAACATATAATTAATTTACAACGCATAACAACAATAATTGCGTTCGTGAAAATGCAAACCTTACAAATGCTCAGCTTTCAGCTTAATTAGCAATTTACTAGTTTAGAAAAGGTTTAAAAATCTTGAAATAGTTATTCAATCAATAAGCACTTATGAAATTGCTATCTAGTCAAATGTTAATCCCTTAACAATGGGTTGTTTAAAATTTTGCGCCATGTTTTTATTTTCGCGGCATTTTATTTTATAATCATCATCTATAATTGGATATTAATGGAAGGAAGCATGAATGTATTATTCCATGTCATTTTCTGCACCAGCAATCAAAATTAGTTCCTTAAATGTCATCAAATTTATTTCTGCCAAAATTAAATATCTTACGTAAGGTGTGAAAAGTTATGAATCGCTTAGGCGGTATATATACTGTAGTATAGGTGATGCCTACCTAATTATTCCTAACTTTGAATATTGAATCGACACCTCGCACATCTCTTCGAAATGTCTAATTTCCTGGCTTAAGCGATTCGAAAAAAAAAAAATTACTCAACCCCTTTTCGATACTGATGTCCACAAAAACGACAAAAGCAAAGATAAAGTTTCAGTCATAGGTAGGTACTGATAGCACCACCACCTGAGACCTGACCTGATTTGAAATAAGAGTGACGAAGAGTTCAAATAACAAAATTAGAAGAGGGTAAGCTTTTGAAAAAACACTTTCACAAACTTTATCAGCAAAACTTTCCACAATTCCATCCATTAACTTCGATAAATTTTAATAATCATTCTACAATGTTCCATAGGATCTATATGAGTGGGTATACCGAATACCGAGACAGAGACATACAAGCAAACAAAGAGAGATAGAGTGACAGCGAGCAATCGAATTTAATAACAAAATGCAAATCTTGATCAAATCAGGACGAAATAAAAAGTAAAGTTTCCTCCTTTTTTTTTGCCCAAGAATTTACATACTAATGAGCAAGAATCTGGCGACTTAACTCGTAGTAACTTTTCCTTGAAAAACAAACACAAAAAAAAAAATCAACAGAGTCCCCATCCCGTTCTATACTATATTAGATATTCCTTGTCGTTTCCTTTTGCTCTGTAGGTTTTGTTTTTTAACTATTATTTGAATAATGATGGAGCAAAAAAGGATGGTGTTAGGTAAACAATCCTTTTTCATTCAAAATAATTTAATGACTTAATGAGAAAAAACCGTTGAAGGAATTGAAATTGAACGCAAAATGAAAAGCAACAGAAAAAAGTTGATCGCAAGATAGGACATAGGAGGGCAAGATAGAAGCGTTAAGCGACCGACGACGCGTCGCCGGCGATTCGCCTAAGGGTCCAGCTCCAAAATTCAGCTTTCTTCACTCTTTAAGCTTTAAGCAAACAGATTTAGGCTAATGAATTCAGGTTCTGCATACGTAATTAGGAGGTCGGGTCTTGAGGATGCGGGCCGAGGCTTTAAATGGCTTTCAACCCGCGGCCGACGGCGCGCGGCTGCCGACAATACATAATATAGGTACTATTGAGTTTATGTTCTTATAAGATTTTGACGACTTTCGTGAGGACAAATTTGTTGTAGCAAACCCTTTCCATTTAGAGAGTCGAGTAGGGTTGGTGTAGGAGTTCCTCTTTTATGTAAATGATGTTGGTGCCTACCTACTTTGTGTTATAATTGTATTTTTTTTTTGCATGTCAAACTAAAAGTCATAATGATGACTATTATATCAATAGAGAAGAGAATTCTTGTTAGCAGAGGTAGGCACTTCTTCCGCACTCATTATTACACCACATGCAAGCAATTAAAATGAGCATTGCTATAATTGTCACTTAAAAACTTTGACAATTTTCCTTCTTCTTAACGCACTACTGAATCGCATAGAGTTAAACCAGAAAGTTCACATAAGTTTTTTGCAAGTGTGTGGGGAACATGAAGTTAATTTCCGCTTCGTACTACAAAATGCGCTTTAAAAAGTTTTTGCATTCTCAAAACTTCTAATTACCTGCACAAAAAGTTATGCGCAAGATGCGTTTGCAATTCTTCTTTAACATATAAAGTAATGTATGCATTGTAGGTACATAACATGTCAACTGGGAACCGTTAAAAGCGAAACGGATATTTGATGCTATTTGCCTTGCACCGCACCTAAGCTCTTTATTCTTTTCTAATATGGAAAACATTTTTAACATTTCAAAAGGTACGGTTGTGTCCAGGCAATTTCTGGAAAAACAACTTTATTTACAGGAACAAACTCAGGCGATTTTCAACCCCTCTATCTTCAGAACCAATTAAGTCAGAATCTTCAAATTCCGAATATACTTTACCTACTATATACATGAATCAATGTAAAATCGTACATTTAATATTTACTTAGAAAGCCTTATGACAACTAATACGGAACCATTATTATGGAAACATTTTAAAGCAATCTTACAGTTAAAACTGTCACTTATAATATTTCTCCAGAAAAACTTAACTTAAAAACCATTGGCGTAAAAGTTTAAACGTATTATTAATGCCTTAACACGATACTAGTTAACAATTTACTATATACATAGCCTACTAACTTTTTATAAATCTTAAACCTTTTGTTAACAAGTAAAATGCTAATTAACCAGATAGCAAAGCATTTGTAGGGTTTGAATTTTGATTAACACCATTATTGTGTTTTTGCTTTGTAAATTAATTATATGTTGATGGAAACCCAACATGTGCTCTAAATAAGTATTCGATGTTTATATTTTAATCTTCATTATTTACAAAAAAATATATACATCAGCAGGATTCGAGCCTGTGTCTCCCGCGTACAAGGCCGATATAATGGGTTATCCATTTTGCACATATAAAATATTTTTTTTTCATGATATTTCTTTCTTATTATAAAGTTTGAACGTTGACATTATGTGTGAAACACTACATCATTTAAATGACCAACACGCGAATTGTTGCACGCATCGATTCTTTTGAGGTAATTTTCGACCACTTTTTGACACGGGCGGTATCTCAGCCATAACTTGACGAATGTTGGTTTTCAAGTGATCAAGAGTTAAAGGCTTATCTGCATAAACACGGTATTTCGCGTAGCCCCAAAAAAAAAGACCAGCGGTGTTAAATCGCATGATCTTGGTGGCCAGTTGATATCGCCACGACGAGAAATTACGCAGCCAGGAAATATCTCTTGCAATAAAGCCATATTCGCTCGAGTTGTGTGGCATGTGGCACGGCCTTTTTGAAACCACATATTCTCTAAGTCGTATTCTTCAATAGCAGGCAAAAAAAAGTCGGTTAACATATGACCATAACGCTCCGAATGGACGGTGACAGTCGTTCCATCGTCATTTTCGAAGAAGTAAGGTCCAATCACACCTCCGGACCAAAGAGCGCCCCAAACAGTGACTTTTTGTGGATGTAATGGCCTCCCTTTAATTACTTGAGGATTCTCAGAACCCTTAATACGACAATTTTGTTTATTAACATACCCACCGAGTGAGAAATGTGCTTCGTCGCTGACGAAAATTTTGTTTGAAAATCGCCGTCCACCGCCTGTTGTTTAAGCACGCATTCGACGTATCTACGACATTGTGAGCTGGCTTAAGTTGTTCTGTGAGCTGGACTTTATATGGATGTAGGTGTAGATACAAATACAAAATACGCCATAATGTGACGTAATACAGTCCTAATTCCTGAGAACGACTAGGAATCGACACATTCGGGTCTTGCGCTTTCACTTACAGCAGTGATATTTTCAGTGGTACGAGCGATACGATGATGTACAGGCCTTACAATATCTGTAACCAATCCAGTCTTATCAAATTTCTTCACAATTTTGCCAATTGCTTGAGTAATTGGACGATTATGTAAAGCATAATCTCCTCTTAAAGCACGATATGTGGCTGTGGCAGAATCACCATTTTTGTAGTAGGTTTTAACAATTTTTATGCGTTGTGCGATAGTTAAGCGATCAATTTTCGTAAATGTCAGACTTTCAACTGAAAAAAAAAATTGGTTTAAAAACTTAGTTTGACAGATGTCGAATTCCAGCCCTATACTTTTGAAACCGCAAAATGGATAACCCTTTAAAAAAGGAATTAGAAATTGCATACTCTTGAGAGTTCGTTGCATACTTATTTATTGAACAATAAATTTAGAAAATAATTAAGCTTAATTTTCGAAGTTAATATGATTAAGGGTATTCACGATCCGATGTATCTGGTCTTGTATCATTTTAAAAGTGTAAAAGTGTAGCATTTTTTTGCACTACAACAACAAAATATACTGAATGTCAAAATCTTACACTTTTACAGTTTTACAATACCCGAATCCTATTGTAACAGAAAAATTTAAGAGTGTAAGATTTTTTTAATACAAACTAAGTCTGCTTCAGAACAAATGTGAAACAGACATTTGCTTCAGTGTGGCTACAGATTAGTAAAGTTGTGTTCACAGTTTGTTGTAAAAAAAAATACATTACATTAAATTTTATACTACTCCGCAGATAAATCTACGAAGTAGAGACACTGAAGCACTGACAACTAGACCATTGCCTTAAACTTTTACATACATTAATAAAACAGAGAGAGACGGAGATAGGAAGTACACACAACAGAAGAAACACATGTCAACAGCACGTGGTTGGTTTCCGACGGTCCTCCATCGAAGTACTAACCACGCGCAACGATGCTTGATTTCGTAAAAAAATAAAATTTTACAATTTTACAAGACTTGGTGCACCAGATCGTGAATACCCCTATTGAATTTATACAAATGAAAACAATCATTAATTATTTCATATGTGGTGGCATTTAATAAGAGGTAAAGTGTGGTGAAAATACGAGGTGTGTGAAGCGTGCCCATCTCTAAATCCATTGTTTTGGGTTATTTGATATTTCTTGAATTTTTTTAAGACGTCAGGATTGTTGTATGAACGTATTTTGGCTTAGCATGGAAATAATAAGTGTGTTCCCGTACTTTGTGCACAAAAATGTGAAGACTGTCATTTTGCCAAGAGTGGGGGTAAAAATCATTCGGAGAGCAACAAAATTTAACAAAAGTACGGGAACGCTTTGAACAACCATTTTAGCTATTTTTTAAACGTCAAAATAAAAGTGTATTTTTAAAAATATTTTTTAAAGGATTTACATGGAATTATTTCTTAAAATAAGCAATTTGATATCACAATTTTAATTTATTGCACGAATAAGCCAGACCAATCTATAAATTCCATTATTTTTAGCTTTTGTAACGATACACATATGCCAACTGACAGCTTATGTATTGATTTTTTTTCTTTTTCTTTCATTTGACAGTCTTCATAATTTTGTCCAACGAAATTTCCTACTAAAATTCGCAACATGGGGAAATATTGAGCGCTCTCTTCTGTGAAAAACTACGAAAGTTTGGAGTACGGGAACAGGATTTGATTGTTTTTCGTAGAAATTCGTAGATTTTCGTAGTTTAAGGGAGTACGGGAACGCACTTAATGAAAGGTGCAAGAGTAAGAACCAGGAACATTTGTTGTTGTACAAAAATTGTTAATGTGTCAAAAATGTGTATAGGTTTGAAAGTTTGTTTACCATTAACTGTTTTCCTTTGGACTCCATGATTGAGTGAGTGCTTAGTAGGTACTTCTCATTGTATTCAACAATTTAAAAAAATCATGAATCCTCTGTCTTTTATGGAATGAATTAATGAATTAAATAAATAAATTGGCACTCGAATTTCGAGAGTTGGGTCGGCTAGTATTACTAAATCGACAAAAATTTTGCGCCGTTTTAAAGGGTGAAATGTATTGATGTTTCCGATCTTGGTATTAGTTATCTGGGATTCGTTTGATTCCCTAACGTTAAGCACCAGTGAGCCAATGTTTTTGACATGCTTGTGTTGAATAAACTCCTTCGAGCATATGCTCGTTCTTGGAATACACATAACTTATCTCAATTTAACTTGTATCATACAATTTTGTGTAGTAAGGTACTTTTATTTAACACAAAAATGAGGAAGTAAACACCTGTTAAAAAGTTTTAAGCATCACATATTTAAGCAAGAGCTAAAGGTTATAAACATATAATTGCGAACAAAAATTAATTTTGGAACCTTAATTAGGTATATAAAAGCCAGATTATATACGAGTATGTACGTAAGTAAATGTTAAAATAAAAAAAAACAAGCAGTCCTGTAAGGAAATTATAAGTACAAAAATCTATTAAAAGGCATATTTATGCACACATGTGTATGAACGTATGTAAATACTCACAAAAAGGTGGTTAATTATTTCAGAAATTAAATAAGGAACCATAACCAACGACGACGGAACTTATTTTGTTTTTTATTAATTATATTCCTGCCTTTGGTAGCATCCAGAACAGAAGCCATTACTTTTGATCGATATTGACAACACAGAATATTAATGAGTTTTTTTTTTTTTTGATGTTAATATGTGTATGGATGGAGTATATATGTATATGCTCTCACACTAACGAACACAAATCGCCTTAAAACAACGAACAAAAAAATAAACAACCCCTTCCATTGTTTATGCGCCATGGTTTGGCTGTTCGCTCAATCCGCCACAGAGTGAATGTAATTAAAAGCTCATTGATTTTCCTCGGTAGCTGTTATTCTAATAGAGTGTTTTTCATACTCGTGTTATGTTTTCCACTGGTGAATCAATTAAAATTCGGAACTTCATTTTCTATTTTTTTTTTTTTGTATTTTGTTAATTACTTTAAAACGAAAACGAAGCCAAGGGAATATAATTTTTAAGCCTCAGGACGAAAATGTTTACATCACCATCACGTGGACTGGTTGAAGTTTGGAGAGGACAGAAACAAGTGTCGGGCAATATTGTAGAACAAATATTTTGCCGACACGTTGACATCCCAGATAAAAGTTCTCTAGTGGCTTGAAAGGCGGGAAAATATGTTGTTAAATAAATGTACTGTATAGTGTATACAAAATGTCCTTGAAAAAATTCTGTTAAGCTAAAGCTAATCAGTTGGAAACGTAACATTGAACCTAACCTATGTTTTGTTTTTATTTTGTATGTTTTTTCGTAAAGAATTTTCAAGCTTGGATTTGATATGAAACATGAGGTGTAATATCCCTCCTCCTGTTTGTTTTATCTTGAATAAGATTTTAGCTCAGTGCTGCGGGATCACTCGCATCCTTTTCTTATAAAAATACATAGGTATCCGTTGGAAAAATAAGTATTTAAAAAAAAAAAACATTACTGGAAGTTTTATTAAATAAGTATGAACAGCCGTTCAGGCTTAGAAGGGGTTAAACGCTTAAGACGAAATCTTGGATCACCTAAAGAAATTGAATTATTCCGAAAATATGTTATGGAAGAGTAATGGCGGTCAGTCATAAAGAGTTTTTTTTTCCGAATACTAAAATGCAGTTGGCCTTGGAGAAGTAATTTTTTATATAAAATAAAATGCACGATTGGGTCGTACGAACTTGCTCTTGGAGCCGATGTAAGTAAGATTACTTTGATTCTTAGTATAATGACTTGTCTAATGGATGATTCAAGGAAGGGTACACAGGCAATTTCAGATTTTGATCGGAAATTTGATTTTTTTCGTCGCGAATGTTATACGATTTCAGATTAATTTTTTTTTATCACGGTATTCGTGTATATTCGTGTCTTTGGAACCAGAAGGTATCTGAAAATGATTTGAAAATTGTTTCTTCATTTAAGTTTTTTTTTCTTTAGTAACAAGAAGCGATTTTAATGTTTGAATTAATTTGGAGGATTACACAATTGTTAATACATAATTGCTATTATGTTTTTAAAATGTATGTATGTTTTCACAGCCTTACTGAAAACAAAATCTTATCAAAACGACGGCTGTCAATTGTTCTGATGATGTTATGGTATTAGTAAAAGAGATTTGCAAAATTAATTTCCGATCAAAAAATAAATTGATTTGTTTGCCCATTGGAAAGCTTTAATTGTGAAAATCTGTGTTTTGACAGATCTGAAGGGGAAAAAGATTAATTTTTGTTACCAAAAGAAAACCCCATAAGTTAGGAGCGTGATATGTAGGTACATACAGTACGAAATCCCCCCAAAAAAAAATCTCCATCGGACAAAATCCCCAAAAAATAAAATCCAACTATCCAATATCCCCACAGATATTATACACATGGACAAAATCCCCAACGAAACAATAATTCCTGCCAAAATCCCCAAATCCCCAGTGTCCGGTTCGTGCAAATTTTCAGTATGTGCACTTAGTTTTCAAAAAAAAATCTAGTGAAATTCTCTTATTGTGATACTAATAAGTGATTGAAAGTAACAGTTTCTAAACAATCAATTACTATTAATGCATGCACTATCCAATCTGATTTTCTTTTTCATGGTGCGTAGTGAAACTTTTTTGTGAATTTTTGCTTTCCGTTTTATTTAAGACTTTAAGACAAACTTATTTTGTTTGCATTATTTTAACATATATATTAATTACTTATATTACGACTATATATTTGTTTTCTTAAAATAAAAAAATTGTATTTACTCTTTGGATTACATTTTATGCAATATAAAAAGTCAAATATCCCTAAAATAAATATGTTCAAGTAGTGAATTATGCGATGATTCGCACGCGCGATTTCGTCTCATGATTCACTACTTAAACATATTTGTTTTGGGGATATTTGAATAGGTATTTTTGAACTACAGATTCTTTTTTGTGTTTTTTTTATTCTGGTGATTTTAATTTGGGGATTTTGAATTTGGGAATTTCACTTTGGGATAATGTCTCGGGGAAAATGTCACCAACCCAATATGTTAATTTATATGAAAATAAAGGATGTAGGTGGGTAGTTAGCTATATACATATAACTTTATTGTTTATGTTCAATATGCATGCACATAAGGTTAACGTGATTTTTAAAGATAAATATATGTATATAATATAAATGTATGCTGGCCTACCTGCATTGCAAGTAGTATTCAGTGACGTACGTAAAAATTCGTTAAAAGGAAATATAATAATGTAGAAATAAATGGAGAATATATACAATTAAATGTTTTCATGTTGCTTAGTTTTTGTTTGAGGGAAAACAGAGATAACATTTGAATTCCTGGATAAATAAGAATATATGAAAAAAAACTTTCAAAAATCGTTGGAGCGGTTTTTCCGAAAATAAATTTTTTTTGTATAAAATTTTAAAAAGATTTTTAGAAAAAAATATTTAAAAGCAATTTTGATAGTATATATATAAAATTTAAATTAAAAAAAATCACTGACTGGTTTTTGAAAAATCAATTTTTCAAAAAACAAAATTATTTATTTTTTTAAAAATCGAAAGTGGAATATACTAATATATGAAAATACATATTTTTTTATAAAAAAATGTGGAGCCTTTTTTGAGGAATACATTTTGTTCTTTACGGTTTTTTAACATTTGTTGTTTTTTTTATTTTATTAAAATACTTTTTCTTCTTCGAGATAATGTCAAGAAACTACCAAATACGAAGTTTCGAAAAAAAATATTGAGTCGTTTTCGAAATTTGAGTTTTCAAAAAATTATTTTTTTAAATTTTGGTTTACAATAGTGTTTAAACTTTTAAGTAGCATCTGCGTAAAAAAAATTCAAATACTCACATTAACCGTTTCCCAGAAAATCGGAAACAAAAAAAAAATGGTTCTACTACTAGAGGTACCAAAAAAAAAACATTTTTTTTAAATAAAAAAATATCAAGATGTACCATTTCCCTTCATTAATGAACTGATTTTTTTTTATAAAAATCGTAAGAGCCGTTTTTGGGAAAAATAATATTTTTGTTTTTATCCCAAAATATGTATGGGAGCTACTGTAATTTGTCGTCTTAAAAAAAATTTAAAAAAACGTATGGGCATATTACCGAAAAAACAATATGTACCAAGTTTGAAGCAAATGCATCCAACCGTTTAGGCTGCAGACTCGAGGGCAGACATACAGACAGACAGACGGAATTGATGGACCCACTTTTTTGTGTTCTCTATGATCGTAATGCCATGTTTGATTGTTGGAATTTTTTTTACGAATGCATAACTTGCTTTGATAGTTGATAGTACCTATAATCGCAAGTAAAAATAGTTTAGAAGAATTATAAATAGTTATGTGTCCACTCGGTTTTTTAAACCGATTTAAACAGAGTTAAGCAAAAATCTTCCTTTCTTTTCGAAGAATACATACATAATACATTTTTTTTAATTCATTGGAATAGACCGAATTAATTTCGATGTCGCCGCACTTATATTTATCTTCATCGTTCTCACAATTAGTGAATATTCCCTTGAAATGCGGCTGTTTCCTGGTTGTACCTACTTGTCTCTGTATCGATTGAACGATATCGACGCAACACTTATAGTGTTCTTGATATGGATGATCTCGAATTCCAATTCTCCAAGAGATTTATTAGCAATTATGCGTCTTTCAACATCTGCAGAATGAGGCGAGCAAGCAAGCAGACGTGCAAATATTCTTGTCAACTTTTTAAAATGACAGTATTCTTCAGGTACAGCCAAATATTTAATATATAAAAATCATTATACTGGAGAGAAATCTTTGGCAATGTGATAAATGTGCTGCAATTAACTTTTAGTTCTGTTTGTTTGAAAGGTCGTATTGGAATTGGAAGTAAGTAGAAATTGATATAATTTCAGAGCGCGTGTCATGTAAAAAAAGTATTAAGAAAAGCTAAGGGTGCAGTGCAACATAGTAATTACCAGAAACATGATTTAGAATTATCAATTTTAAATAGTAATTACCAGGAAACATAACAATTACCACTAAAAATAGTCCCTGTTGTATACTATACATTGATTTATATTTGTCGGAAATCATGGTCCAAAGCGAACGGAGAAATTTGCCTACCAGCAGAATGTTGCTATCTCTGCCGTTGAGCGGAGAGAAATGCTTCTTGCACGTCATCAGTAATGGCCGTGTATATATTTCCATATTCCCACATCCTTCCTAAACATGTACTCACCGTTTCCATCTGCTCGGTTGTATGTTCCTTTCCGTCGGCTCCGGGTCTATTGAATTTTGTAGCGAATCTCAGCCTATGTTAACCAAATCATAAATTCTTCAATATCTTGACCTGAAAATGTATTTTTCTGTAGGTGTTTTCCTTTTTCATGCCTGCCGATTCAAAACATTGTGATGCTTTTTCTTTTCAGCTTATGGAAACCCGTCGGTTTCCAGGCTTGTACCCAAATAATGCAAGTAAAACTTGGGTTAAGTGGTTTCCAAACTTCAAATCATAATCAATTTTTATTTTTCAACTTTTTAAAACTTACAAATTTTATTAACATATACTTAATGATAAATAACAGAGTATTTCATATACTTCATATAGGTTTCGGTTATTACAATATAATATTGAAATACGGGTAGGAATAAATGCTGGCCTCCGGCAAAAGGCCGAAGGAATAAACGGGCAGACCTAAGTCTCACACTTAAAAGAAGTGGAATGCAGAAATAAACATGTAAGTACTACCTTATCGCTTCTAGTGACAAACAAGAAGAGACATTGTTTTCGGCTTACGGTAACAGGTTCGTCTATGGTACATTTAGAGGAAGAGTATAGTTACAGAAATAAACGTTCGGAATTACGCTGCCCGCCACTAGCAAAAAACCAGTAGTAGAATAAAGTTTAGGCAACGCCTCGTGCAAAAGCACATCTGATGGAAAACAGCAGTTCTCGTGAATGCTATCTTAAGTTGGCCCAAAAATTTTGGAATAACTAGCTATCCGATAACAAAATGTATAGAACAGCTGACTGCAAACTTCATTTGGTATGAGATTTGTTCTTGTTTTTGACGGCTTTTAGCTAACTTATCTGATTCGTTCACAGATATACTCCGATAGGTTTGTATTCGAGATAACATATCTAATAAGTGAGTGAACGCCCATGAATCAAAGAAAACAAGATTACGTCACTTATTTTTTCACTTTATTTTGCTGACGTTATCTGTGAAAAAAAAATTCTGAAAGCAAAAGAAATTGTTTTGCTTGTCCGATGTGGATTAGTGGATTTTTTGTGCGCAAATAATATAATATTACAATTTGTTTAAATAATTGAATATTGTTCAATTCAATTTACTTTAATGCATTCAAATTAATTGCGAAAAAATCAAGAATGGAGGAAGTAGGAGTACTAAATGGATATCGAAGATTTAACTTAAATTAAGCAAAACAACAATTTGTGAAGATTATTTATTGTGAATTAAATAAATGAAAAATGTTTTAATTATATTGTAATATGTTTTTAATATAAAAGAAAAAGACTTGTGTATTGTAGGAGAGTTGATTTAATAATGATGAATTTTATTTGTTATAATGTGTTCATACTTAAAACTATGCTGACTCCATATTCACACATTTGTGGAGTCAGCAAAAGAATAATATCAAATGCGAAAAAAGAATAATATAAACACGATATGCAATGCACGATGTTCATTGCATATCGTGGGAAGATTATGGTGTGCTGATGTGCACAATGTCGCTTCGCGACGTATCAAGTGACGAGTGGTATTCGTCACTTGACCCGTGCATACACTATGTGCACATAAACACACTACACCTCCCTTCTTTTAGGAAATAACGTAATTACATGGAGTTATTTAATTGTACATAAATTTTAATGATTAACAAATTAAAAATTAATATATTTTTATTTCATATATTTTAATTATTACATCATTTTTTTTTGTCAGTAATATTTGATTTATTATTTATTTATTTTATTTTTCTTATTATTTTTTTTTGCTTACAGAAATTATCTTTTTTTTTTTTTTGTACATATATTGATAAAAAAAAAACTCGAAAAATGTATGTTTAATAAAAATTTGAGTGAAGGAGAACAAATATTAAACATTATTAAAAAAAAAAAACAAATTTGTTGTTTCTATTTCATTAAAATTCTTAAGTATTATATATTTTTAATCTATTCTTATGTACTTTCTGCTTTTTGTTTTTATTTGTTTTTATAATTATATTATTATTGTTTTTAATTTCTACGACCTCGAAGGGGCCTAAATAAACGGGATCCAACTTATGACCTGATTCGTTTCTTAGCATAACTTTATCTCCTAACTTTAAATCGAGACTAACTATTTTTTTATCGTAATAATCTTTATTTTTAGCTTTATTTACTTCTAATAGTATTTTAGCTCTCTTATATGCCGTTTCTAATCTAAATTTTACTTCCTTAGCATAGTCATCTACGTTATATATAGGATCTATCCTATCTATTGAATTAAATTCTATTGGTAAGTTACTTTGCTTACCATAAACAAGTTCGTATGGACAATAATTATGTGCCATAGACGGTGTCGTGTTGAAACAGTAAACGAAGAATGGAAGCCAAACATCCCAATCTGTTTTGTCAACGGATATATAGGAACGAATATATTCGTTAAAAGTTCTATGGCTCCTTTCTACTGTTCCAACGGTTTGGTGGTGATGTGCTGTAGACGTTATATTGTCTACTTTTAAATATTTGCACAAGTCGTTTATAATAGAATTTTTGTATTCTGTTCCCATGTCCGTAATGAACGTCTTCATTGGACCGTACTTCAGAATAAAAGATTCAAATATTGCTTTTGCAATCGTTTTTGCGTTTTTATTTGCAACTGGAATGGCTACTAAATATTTTGTAAGGTCACAAATTAAAGTGACTACATACTCGTTTCCATTCTCTGATCGAGGTAAAGGACCAATTGTATCAACTATTACCTTGTCAAAAGCATATGTGGGTGTATCTGTTTTTATCAGTGGTGTTTTCGTATGTTTAGTTGTTTTCGACGTCAGGCATTTGTGGCATCTTTTTATGTGTTCTTTAATATGACGAGTCATATTTTTCCAATAAAAGTGTCTTTTTATTTTTGCTAGCGTTTTAGTTATTCCTGTATGACCTCCTGTTATTGGATCGTCATGGTACGTAAACAGTATTGCTTCTTGATCTTTTTCATTTTTTATTTGGGTCACCGGCTTGAGTAGCGCTACTCGTAATGATTTTAATATTTTGTTGCCCATATTTTTGAAAGATTCAATTGAAATTAATTCAAATATCTTTTCGCACGGTGCCACTTTTAGTTTTTTGATTTTTAATATACCGGCTTCTTTTTCGAGCCTTTGGAAGAACTGACCTAAATCGAGAGTTCCATTGGTATATAAATCTCTAACTACAATTCTTGCTATAATTTTGTTCCCACGTTTAAATAAACATAAGGAATCTGTTATTCGCAAGGTCACTACTTTTCGTACTTCGTCATTAAAAATGACTTCAAATACTTTGGGCTTAGAAGCAATGTCAAGAGATTGCTTATGCAAATCTACTTGTTTTTCTCCTGCGCAGGATTTTTTCTGTTTACTTTGGTGCCTGGTAGTGACTTTCAGGACTTTAGCTTGTAAGTCTTTGAGCTCGGATATTGTTATCCTAGACAGGGCATCTGCCACGAAATTGTCTTTTCCCTTTAGGTATTCAACCGTGAAGTCATACTCTTCTAATTCTAGCCTCATGCGTGTTAACTTTGAGCTGGGGTTTGTCATGGAGAATAAATACGTGAGTGGTCTGTGATCTGTTTTAACTATGAAGTGTTTGCCATATATATATGGTCGAAAATGTGTTATTGCCCAGTGAATGGCTGTGAGCTCTTGTTCTGTTGTGCTTTTATTGCTTTCACCTTTTGTGAATGAACGTGATGCATAAGCTATTGGGAGTTGAATTCCGTTATTGTTTTGGGTTAGAACCGCTCCACATGCTTGTTTACTTGCATCAGTTATTATGCAAAATTCTTTTTTAAAATCTGGGTATTGTAATAGGGTTGGTTCAACTAATTTATTTTTCAAATATTGAAATGCTTTTTGGCAATCATCTGTCCACACAAAAGGAATATTCTTTTTACATAACCTCGTTATGTGCCGTGAATAGTCGGCGAAGTTTTTAATAAATCGTCTGTAATAGTTGCAGAATGCAACGAATCGTCTAGCGCTATCCACGTCGTGTGGGACTGGATAATTTTTGATGACGTCATATTTTTTGTCATCTGGCAATATTCCTTTATCTTTTTGAATTTCTTCAACATGACTATGAGGACTTCGGTAGTTCTTTATATATACTGGTTCGCTATCTTTCAATCTCAAGTTTTGCTTATAAAAATTATTTGTGGTTATGGATTCGGTTTCCAATCCAAATACATCACTATATTCGGTGCATACTTCTGTTAATTGTTTTTTGAATTGGGGCGGAAAGTTTTTCTTTAGTTGATTTATGACTGATTCTGTTCTAATATTTCGATTAGTGTGGACCACATCATAGTTTGAGAGTGGTTCATATTTTAAGTTATTTAAACTGGCTAGTTGGTTAGTATCGGTTGTATTTAATAGACGAACTAATGCAAATTGTGATGTTGCTATTGCATTTGCAACATAAATGCCATGTTTTATTTCTTGGTTGGGAATAAAAATGAGGTCTTCTGTTGTTTTTATTTCAATTTTTCTTATTACTTGTGATCTTGCTGGTAGAAGTAGTGAATTATTACCACAACTATATGTTATTGGAACATAAATCGGAAAATTTAAATTATTGGGTCTGATTATAAACCAATCTTCAGTTGGTTTGAAGTCTAATTTGCAGTTAAATTGTTTTATAAAATCCATACCTATGATTCCATCACATGGTATTGTAAAATTTGAATTTACTATATGGAAATTGTGTGGGATGATGTATTTATCTGTTTGAAGCTCTATTGGGGCTAGACCTTGGGATTTTACTATTCCCTGGCCTATTCCTTGGATACTTATAATCTTGTCATTTTGGACGTCTTGGTAAAAATCAGAATCTTCTTTTAGAAGTGAAATATCTGCACCTGTGTCTATTAGGAATGTGAGTTTATGTTTAGTAAATACATTTATAAATGACACGAAAATATTGAGATTAAAATTGATAGCATGGACCTTTGTATTTATAAATTGTTTCCTAAAGGGTCTTGGCAGTTTTCCGAGTTACTTTGAGTAATTCGAACATTATTGTGTTCGTTATTATTATTATGGCCACGGTACGAGTTACCACGGCCTCTAAAGTTGCCTCTAGATCGGCCATTTCCCCTGTAATTGTTTTGGTTATTGCGGTAGCGATTATTGTGATGATTACCTCTTCCGTGGTAATTTCCACGATAGCCTCTATTATTGGTTTGCTTGTAAAACAAAACAGTATTAGAATGTCCGGTTGCATCTGTGCAACTATTAACGAATTTGGACATGGCCTCATTCATATCGCTGAATGTGCCAGCCTGCATTATAAGTTTTACCTTATCAATAGAACAATTTTGTGTCATAGCCTTGACAGCGAGCGTTGTGCTGTATTTAGCAGCTAAATCAGAAGCTAAACCATCGTTGATATAGGCTCCTTCTAAACACTTCGTCAATTTTTCTATTTCTTGGACATATTGATTTGCTGTCTTATTTTTTTGTTGTAGATTTAGTAATTTCGCAGAAATTACATCTACTGAATCTCCTTTTACTTTTGCATTTAGTTTTTCAACTATCTCAACTATCGTTTGTTCATTACTTATTAGATTTCTAGCATGTCCCTTTAGTTTGGTCTTTATGAGACTAATTGCTGATACTTCGTGTGCTCCTTTTAAGGAATCAATAAGGAGAAGGGCATCTTTGAAGCTTTGTAAATTTTCTGCCTTTCCATCAAACTCAGGTAAGAGTGATGAGGCAAGTTTAAGAAATTCTACTAAAGTTTGGGCCATTTTTTCCTTGATTTTTATAATTGGTTGTGGGAATTCATCCAGTGTTTCAATTTCACTGTCAGATTCTGTATTTACTACTGGTTTTGATTCGTCTAAACTTTCTATTTGATTTTCATTAAACTCAGCGTGAAGCTCTAATTCATCTGGGACATGTATTTCAATTTCCCATTTAATGCTAATATTTTTTAACTTAGTGTTAAGTGTTTTTAAAAGCTTCCTACAATCTTTTTCATGATCAGCTGTCAATTCGTTTTTGTATGCGTTGAAAACATTGACAATACTATTGTAATGGGATATTAGTGTTTTAATATGGTTTTTTAATGTATCTACTCTTATTGTTGTATTTTTGTTAATACATTTGTAAGATTTTTGGAAATTGTCTTTAAAACCGTTTATTTTTATTGCTAATATTTTCCATTCCATTTTAAATTTTATCTAAGTCGTTTGCTCGGCTTATGTAGCGTTTTTTAAGTGTACGCTTATACAACAGATAAAATTTAAGAATTAAGTTTACTGCCGTGAGGACAACCAATAAAGAAATGAGCATAGTTTGTGTTTCTAAGTGTGGGGTTGTATCCATCACGTCAACAACATTTAACACATTTGCTGTGCTATCCTTTACTTTGGAGGTTTTACCTCCCATTTTAAATTAATGCTTAAACCTCAATGACTTTAAACAGAAGAAGCAATACCGAGCAAAGATTCCATATAATCTTTGTTACAATTATTCTAGACTTGCAAAGAGTATTTGAGACGATTGACTATATTTTGTTTAAAAAAAAAACAGAACGGCAGAAGAATGCATCAAATTTCTTTTAGAAGCAATTAAATATTGGATTTTCGATGTTTTGTACAATAAACAGATTAGTTCAATATATTTACAATAAACAGATTAGTTCAATAGATTTAAGCTTCATATATAACAATTAACACACATTTTTTTTCACGATGAATTATAAAAATATATTACCATTGCTGGGCTGGATTGATTTGATCATCATCATTTGATTGCTGGGCAGCTATGATTTGAAGATTATTGTTGTTTCGTTTTCTGAGTTTAGCTGAGGTCGGAGGTCCACACAGATGGCGATAGTGGTCTGTCAACTTCCGAATGATCACTTTCTAATGAATGTATATCACGAGTTATTTTGTCGTAAAAGGAAGTTTTGTTCGTTCCCAATTAAAAATGATGAAGAAATACGAGGTGTTGGTTAGTGGTAGATGAAAGGCAAACATGTTCGTATCACTTTTACGTTTTCCGAGCACATCATATCATTATTTACTTTTCAACTGATTTTAGGAGGCAAACATGTTCGTCGTGGTGGTGGATGAAAGGGTATTTTCTATCCAAAGATGGTTCCTTTTTTTATTTGTAATCAAAATGCGCACTTCACAAATAATTGGACAAGCGATTTGCCGGCTTGATATTTTTAAAACGCACAAGGTTCCGATGTGTTTTATGTTTTTTTTTTTTTTTTTTTTTAATAATTTAAAATAAAGACATTTTTGGATTGAATTAAGTTAATAAAACAACAACAACAGAAAAAAAAAACTTATTTTTATATGAGCAAACATGCTCGAATTGCTTTTACACTTTTCGACCATATCATTACATTTTTTAATTATCGACTTATTTATTATATGGGCAAACACTTGTAATATGTTTTTAATATGGACAGAATCACTGTCACGGTCGCCATGTAATATGTTTTTAATATAAAAGAAAAAGACTTGTGTATTGTAGGAGAGTTGATTTAATAATGATGAATTTTATTTGTTATAATGTGTTCATACTTAAAACTATGCTGACTCCATATTCACACATTTGTGGAGTCAGCAAAAGAATAATATCAAATGCGAAAAAAGAATAATATAAACACGATATGCAATGCACGATGTTCATTGCATATCGTGGGAAGATTATGGTGTGCTGATGTGCACAATGTCGCTTCGCGACGTATCAAGTGACGAGTGGTATTCGTCACTTGACCCGTGCATACACTATGTGCACATAAACACACTACAATATATTAATTTTGTAATATTTTTGTGTTTTGCATTTGGAAAAGTCTACAATATTGTTCTTTTAAATGTTTTTATTCTAAAATACATCCTCGCGCGAAAATTTTTTTTTTACTTTTACATCGCGGTCAATGTCTTTGGCCAATTCAAGTAGATTTGTTTGGTAGTCTGGACAAATTACTAAGTCTTATCCGCTGAAGGATTTGAAGATGTTGTCCAAGTTTGTTAAGTCATTCAACATCTTTGGCGATGGCTTTAACAAGCCGCCGTCACTTAGGTGGTCCACCTTTTCTCGACTGGGATTTTTTTTCTTACTTTATGGCATGAGTATCCGGCCATATTTTTTAGGCCATCGCTCTCTAAAGTGGCCAAATCTTGATCATATTTGTTGCCATCAGTATTATTCTCTTCTGGTTCCCAAGCAATGCTTTGAAATATAGTACCTAAAAAGACATTTCATATTATGTGTTTGCATAATCAAAAGCAATGACTTCAACCCGATCAATGGCGTTTCCAAATCCTGGGCTCATATTTCTGTTGCTTCCAAAATAACACCCTCGTTGTGTCCTAAAATGTGGGAAGTGGGACCTTAACTAAGTGGAACAAATGAACGAAATCTGGGGCCCAGCTATGGAATTTGATTCTACAATAGTTTCGTTATTCGAATTCGCAAAATTTCAACTTTCAAATTGTTTAGTAAAGCACTTAATAGCTGAAAAGACCAGGATTAATTGAAGATTATGTGGCGAAGGGTCAAATACGCAGACAGTGGATGCTACTTTCCAATACAATACCACTTAAAAATACGTTTGAAAACATCTTTCGACAACTCGTAGGACCTTGTATTGCCTTATATGATTGAATAATTCAAAAGAAATTACTTTGAAGTGTTGATTATAACAATTGAATTGTTTTACAACCTCAAACAGTATACACATTTTTAAAAAAATATAATTTCTAAAACTAATTTTAAATACCTTTCTTGGTTTTTATCATGGTTTGTTCCCATAAAAGTTTTCACAGATGACGTCAGATAAGTTGTCAAAAATTACAACAACAAATCGAAAAACTAGAAATGTCGTAATCTTGTATTCTATCATTCATGCTCATGGTGAACGACCGCAATGTTCGTTGCGATGGCGCAGTAAAACTTTAGGTATGCGGTAATAAAACAAACCGGGGGTGGCCGTGGCGCGATAGTTTTGTGTGTTTCGCCTGTCAAACTCATGGACACAGGTTCGATCTCTGCCATAGTCTATGTCTTCTTATTTTTCCATTAAAAACCAATTCTAAAATAAATTTCGTACAATGAGGCGCTGTTTTACTCATTACATTCTGTTTAGGCATAGCACTAACAACATGTGATTGAGTAAAACTAGTGTACCTATAAAATATGACAATAATTAAAAAATAATGCGAATTATAAGGGACATAGATAAATAAGACACGGAAATTTCTCCGCATTAGTTCATTCGCCATCCCTAGAGATAAAATCTGAGACAACAACCACCTCCAGTCTCATAACATCGCTCGACACATCTTTACTATCCTTCTTTCTCTTCCTTATCCTCACGACCGTGCTGTGCTGTAGCATTTAAACGGTAGTATAATCCCTTGAGCGTGTGTAAATTAGAAAAAAACCTGGTTCAGTGCGTTGAGTTAAAAAGAGTAAAATAAATTAACCAAATTAAATAACGGGTTATCCATTTTGCGGTTTCAAAAGTAAACGTAAATAAAACACATATAAAATATTTTTTTTTCATGATATTTCTTTTTTATTATAAAGTTTGAACGTTGACATTATGCGTGAAATACTACATCATTTAAATGACCACCACGCGAATTGTTGCAAGCATCGCTTCTTTTGTGGTAATTTTCGCCCACTTTTTGACTCATATTGGGCGGTATCTCAGCCATAATTTGACGAATGTTGGTTTTCAAGTGCTCAAGAGTTAAAGGTTTATCTGCATAAACACGGTCTTTGGCGTAGCCCCACAAAAAAAGTCCAGCGGTGTCAAATCGCATGACCTTGGTAGCCAGCTGATATCGCCACGACGAGAAATTACGCGGCCAGGAAATGTCTCTTGCAATAAAGCCATATTCGCTCGAGTTGTGTGGCATGTGGCACCGTCTTGTGGAAACCACATATTCTCCAAGTCGTATTCTTCAATAGCAGGCAAAAAAAAGTTGGTTGACAGTTGTGCCATCGTCGTTTTCGAAGAAGTAAGGTCCAATCACACCTCCGGACCAAAGAGCGCCCCAAACACTGACGTTTTGTCGATGTAATGGCCTCTCTTCAATTACTTAAGGATTCTCAGAACCCCAAATATGACAATTTTGTTTATTAACATACCCACTGAGTGAGAAATGTGCGTCGTCGCTGACGAAAATTTTGTTTGAAAAATCGCAGTCCACCGCCTGTTGTTCAAGCACCCATTCGACGTATCTACGACATTGTGAGCTGGCTTCAGTTGTTGTGTGAGCTGGACTTTATATGGATGTAGTTGTATATCCAAATACAAAATACGCCATAATGTGCTGTAAAACAGTCCTAATTCCTCAGAACGACGAGGAATCGATACATTCGGGTCTTCGGCAACACTTCCTCTTAAAGCACGATATGTGCCTGTGGCAGAATCACCATTTTTGTAGTAGGTTTTTACAATATTTATGCGTTGTGCGATAGTTAAGCGATCTATTTTCGTAAATGTCAGACTTTCATCTGAAAAAAAAAATTGGTTTAACAACTTAGTTTGACAGATGTCGAATTCCAGCCCTATACTTTTGAAACCGCAAAATGGATAACCCTTTATAATGGTTTGGCCGGCGCAGCGGTGTGTTTAATCGGTAGTTCGGTCGGAGGACAGAGAAAAAGTGTAACGCTTTGTTACAACATAAACACGCAGTAGTTAGTTGAATTGGTTGTAAGCCACTAGGTCTTATGGTTGTCCACGATCTGTTTCTACTCCAAATCTAATTATTCATTTAGTAACAAATATAAAACAATTATTTCAGCTTCAAAAGAATCAAAAATATTGTTTCTTAACATTTGACCTCTTGTAGCTGATTTAGAGTCCATCGGACTTATTCTATTCTACAGAGCCCAAACTACTGTCTTTTGCCCATTTTTACGGGGATAACACCGATATTTCAATTTACCCTTTATTCCTCGGGAGATTATTCATATTCTTCATCATCATCACTTTTTCAAACCTCCTTGTTCCATAAGGAATTTCTCAGTTCCATTTTTGCCTCTGAACAAAGAACAAAGCAAAATATGGGATGTGCCATTACTACAGAAAACTTAGAGAATACCTACTTCACCAAAAATCAGTTCATGACTTCATATTCCGAGAATCTTAACGTCAATGAACCCTAAACACCTCTTTAACTTTACAGTTTTTTCTCCTCTAGGTATACCCAAGTCTGTCTGCTTTAGAATTGTCAAAAACCAAGTTTTAATTTGTCCTAATACTCTGTGAGTATAATAATTCGTCATGCTCAAAATGTTCAAGTGGGAAACATGCCTCTTAACGTATATTATCACTCAGTTGAGTTTGTTAGGAGCACAAGCATGAAGGATGAGGCCGGATGTGAAATTGTAGGTTGGTATGGTACACATATTTATGTATGACTGCTCCTACTATATAGTATAACTTTATTTCGCCGAAGCCGAACCGACTGACTTTGCGTTGTACGCTACACGGTACGGATGGATTCGTTTGCTTTTAATAGCGGTGAACTGAAATTCACATTGAGTGGTGGTAACTGGTAGTAGTAGTGTTACGGTATAAGGTAAGGTAAGCCAAGGCAAGGTCCTCAATTGCTTGCTTTCATTGCTGGAAATAGTTGTAATGAATTCTGAAAATTAATGCCTGCTGAAAGAGCACCTTGACGCAAATGAGTTCTTTTGTGTAGTACGCTTGGTTGCAGAGGGAATTTTCATTTCAAGAACTTCGGATTGGGCTGGGCGGTTGTTACAACACACAGAATCACTGCAAACATCACCCATCAGAGTCGCACACACACAGCATATCTTACCATCAAGAGCAAAACAACCACAACGACATACATTACAGCCAGCGCCATCGCCATCGTTGCAAAGTCCTTCACATTTTTGAAGGACCATAGCATCTTGGGTTTTCTTTTTTCAATTTTCCTACATCCATCAGGTGGGTGGATGGGCTTGGGTGTGTTGGTATGGTCGTATCTTGTATTTATGTTTGTTGTGCAACTATTCTATTCTACAACTGACTTTGGTTGTTGTCGTTGCAAACGTTGCGTTAGTTCCGTATTTCGCTACTTGATGCAGCAAAAGCAGAGTTGTTTTCTTTTTTCTTTATACAAAGTATAGATATTATTTCGTACAAAAAAGAATATACAAAAAAGGATTCTTTGATGAAACTTTCAAATTAACAACATTTGAAATTTGTCATTTTTCATTCCCTTCTTTAAGTTATGATTTTTCTTCTTTTTTTTTCTTATTTTTCAACAATCGCAGACTTACCTTTGCTGTATAGTTTTGAAGTTAAATGCTATCGTAGTTGGAATTAAAAAAAAAATTAAACTTAAGCTTTGTAATGCGCAGAGGTGAGGGTACCAGAGGAAAAACAACTTGACTATAAGTCTAACTTCAAATTGAGATCATTAAATGCATGTCTCTTTTTGTGTTTGCATTAACTACAGTTTCCTGTTTAAACTTCAACCAGTCATCTTGTGTTACGAAATTTTCTATGATTTTGTTATATAAACCTGGGATTTTCGGTAGCCCTAGCCGTTTATTTTTTGTTTCTATGCACTCAACTAAATATCTTTTTAAAATAAATTTTTACAAACCCCCAACTCAACATCATCACAGAATTTATCACAAATCATAAAGAAGAGACAATTTCTTCACCCCGGTGTGAGATCGGGCATCGATTGACTTACCGCATCGGTGAAACTCACTAGGTTACTCAGGCTGTTCAGAGTTAAATTTTTTCACTATTTCCGTGTAAAATTCGGAGTAAAAAAAGTAACTTCGATCAGCAAATCGAAAACGATATTAGTATCGAATTAGATTGTTGACCTTTCCTGATCAGTTTTATTTTCATTCGTAAGTTATTTTGTTTTGCACAAATATGTTTTTCAAAATATCAATAACTTCCCGTAAGAATGTATTAAGCGCAATTTTTTTCGAAAATAATTTTTTGATGTGGAACTATATACTAGAAGTTAAGCGACACATTTTGGCCTGGTTTTCGCTGCCCTATCGTGTATGCAAAAGAAACTATAGAGAGAAAATAAAATTGTAGCAGCCGCCAAGTTTACTCACTGAAATAATGTTGCTCCCTGACATTAGTATTATCCGCCAAAAAATGTATGCTTATTATGACATTTTTAAAAATCTTATTGTCGTAAGCAAGAAAACGTCCACACAAAAATTTTGTTAGATGTCGGTTAGTTTAACCGAAATTATCGCTTAGCACACTCGCATCCAACTAGAACTTGATCCATTTTTGTCGCTTGTTTTAACACTCCAGATATGATTGTCTTTGATTTTAAATTTTTGAGGTGAAACTTCTTTTACGGCGTTGGGGGTGAAAAAATTTCTATGGAGCTGTCAAACCGACCGACATCTGACACGACCCGTCAATAATGAGATTTTTGTCTCTTTTGTGGATTTTCATAAATGAGTGCAGACATGTATGTATCTGCATTGTGTGTATTCGCTGTGGAATTTTTGTGTTGGTCAAAATCAGCTTTGATAAATAACGTAGTTGGGTATGCACTTTTAACACTGCATATCTCCGAAAAGCCCCAGCTTGGAAAATTCGGAATGTCCATTCGTTCTTATCTACTTTGGTATCTATTCACAGAAAAAAATTCAGCTATGATAAAATGACGTATATCTGCCGGCCCCGGGATCTTACTCTATTAATTTAAACCTCACAAACACTTCATCCAAGAAAATAGTTTTAAATTATTTATGTTTTTAAATACATAAGTTAAACAAATTTCAAAAGGAATGCATTTAAAAAGTATACTCAATTAATTTCGATATAAAACGGTTCTGAGTTTGAAATTAATTGCTTTAGAGGTAGGTAGGGCCCGAAAAATAAAATTAGTTTTTACTTCTAGAACGTGTACATTCCCCTTATTATTAATTTGTGCAATATTTAATTCGCACTTGGTAAATGAAGAGCTAATTAAGTAATTAGTTTTTACTAAAATTAATTAAAAACAAAACGTATTCACCATATGTTCTTAACAATCGCACCAACATGAATGTTTTATTTCTGTTTATAGTTCTTACTTGCGATTATAGGTACTGTAAGGCAAGTTATGTATTCGTAAAAAAAAAAACAACCAAACATGACATTACGATCATAGAGAACACCAAAAAAGTGGATCCCCCAATTCCGTCTGTCTGTCCTCGAGTCTAAAGCCTAAACGGTTGGATAGATTTGCGTCAAACTTGGTACATATTGTTTTGTCGGTAATATCCCCACAAGTTTTTTTCATTTTTTTTAAGACGACAAATAACAGTTGCTCCCATACATTTTTTTGGCCAAAATTAAAAAATTAAAAATTTTTAAAAATCTGTTCATTAATGAAGGGAAAGGGTACATTTCGATATTTTTTTGTTTGGAAGAAAAATTGTTATTTTTGGTACACCATTTTTTGGGAGCAGAAGCTCCTATAAAGTTTAAACACTATTGTTTGGAAATTAATATTTTTTTAGAAAATTCAAAATTTCGAAAACGACTCAATAGATTTCTTCGAATCTTCGTATTTAGTAGTTTTTTGACATTATCTTGAATAGTTAAAAAAACTGTTTTTCTAAAATAAAAAAAACAACGGTACCTCCCATACAAAAGTTAAAAAACTGTTAAGAAAAAAATGTATTTCTCGAAAACTGCTCCAAGAATTTTTATAAAAAAATGTGCGTGTTCTTAAATTATTACACTCCACTCTCAAGCATAAAAATATTTTTTTTGCGTACTTATTAACGGTACTTCCGATACAACCACTTTTCATATTTTCAACTTTCTCAACATTGGATGAACAGATTTAAATAATTTTTTTATGCAAATGCTCCCTAAAATTGTTACTGAAACTAAAATTTTCAAAAAAATAGTTTTTCGATGTTTAAAAAAATAAATAAATTATTTTTTGAAAAATCGATTTTTCAAAAACCAGTCACTGAATTCATTTGAAATTTGAAAATTATATGTATATGAATAATATCTTCAGAACGGAGTTTCGAATGTTTTTTCTAAAAATGTTTTCAAAATTTTATACATAAAAAATTAATTTATTAAGAAACACCTCCAACGATTTTTGAATTTAATTTGAATAGTGCACCCACATCCTTCATTTTAATTATTATGTACATGTTTACATACTTAGGTTCCATCAATATGTCTATATATGTAAATATATTTTACTCTCCTACTTACATAATTAAAATCCATAACTTAGATTTAAATATAATGGGTTATCAATTTTGCGGTTTCAAAAGTAAACGTAAATAAGACACATAAAATATTTTTTTTTTCATGATATTTCTTTTTTGTTATAAAGCTTAAACGTTGACATTTTGTGTGAAACACTACATCATTTTAATGACCACCACGCGAATTGTTGCCAGCATCGATTCTTTTGAGGTAATTTTCGACCACTTTGGGCGGTATCTCAGCCATAACTTGACGAATGTTGGTTTTCAAGTGCACAAGAGTTAAAGGTTTATCTGCATAAACACGGTCTTTCGCGTAGCCCCACAAAAAAAAGTCCAGCGGTGTCAAATCGCATGATCTTGGTGGCCAGTCGATATCGCCACGACGAGAAATTACGCGGCCAGGAAATGTCTATTGCAATAAAGCCATATTCGCTCGAGTTGTGTAGCATGTGGCACCGTCTTGTTGAAACCACATATTCTCCAAATCGTATTCTTCAATAGCAGGCAAAAAAAGTCATTTATCGTATGACCATAACGCTCCGAATGGACGGTGACAGTCGTCCCATCGTCGTTTTCGAAGAAGTAAGGTCCAATCACACCTCCGGACCAAAGAGTGCCCCAAACAGTGACTTTTTGTGGATGTAATGGCCTCTCTTCAATTACTTAAGGATTCTCAGAACCCCAAATACGACAATTTTGTTTATTAACATACCCACCGAGTGAGAAATGTGCTTCGTCGCTGACGAAAATTTTGTTCGAAAAATCGCCGTCCACCGCCTGTTGTTCAAGCACCCATTTGATGTATCTACGCCGTTGTGAATGGTCAGCTGGCTTCAGTTGTTGTGTGAGCTGGACTTTATATGGATGCAGGTGTAGATCCAAATGCAAAATACGTCATAATGTGCCGTAAGACAGTCCTAATTCCTGAGAACGACGAGGAATCGACACATTCGGGTCTTCGGCAACGCTTTCACTTACAGCAGCGATTTTTTCAGTGGTACCAGCGATACGACACAGGCCATACAATATCAGTAACCAATCCAGTATCTTCCAATTTCTTCACAATGTTGCCAATTGCTGGCGTAGTTGGACGATTATGGAAACCATAATCTCTTCTTAAAGCACGATATGTGGTTATGGCAGAATCACCATTTTTGTAGTAGGTTTTAACAACCTTTATGCATTTTGCGATAGTTAAGCGATCATTTTCGTAAATGTCAGACTTTCAACTGCAAAAAAATTGGTTTAACAACTTAGTCTGACAGATGTCGAATTCCAGCCCTATACTTTTGAAACCGCAAAATGGATAAACCTTTACATTTGTAGGTATGTACCTATGTAACTATTGATTTATTCATTAATTCGACAATTCATTTTACTAATAAATCGAGGTAATCTTACCTACATAGGCTTTACACCTGCATAGGATAACTACATCTAACTAACTGAACCTCAAAAGTTACATAAAAGCATAAATAGCTACATAAAAGTTGTTAGCTACAAGAGCAAGTTCGTACGATCCAATCGTGCATTTTATTTTTTATCCAACCGAGGTGGAATATATGTATGTCCCAAATTAGTTTTTGGGACTGACTTATGTCTCATTCTTGACATAAATCCCAAAAAGCAAAATTGGGAAGTATGTATCTGCACCATTTAACCCAGTTAGACCTTTTACTTTAAGGTTTTCCTTAAGTAGGAAGGTTTCTATAAATACAAATTCTATATACCTATGTATCATTAACATTAAATTTAATTGTAAAAAAATTGATGAGTCCAAGTGATACCGCCTAAATGGAATGCAAATATTGGGGACTAAAGGTCGTAAAAGGCAATTCTAAATCGGTGTTCCTTAAGCCTCAAAGTAAGCATATGTACAATCGCTCAAATTAAGCCCAAGTTATTGAATATTAGAACAATCGGATTGCGTTTTTGCTGCATTGAATTAGCGTGATGATTTTTTTTTTGTGAGTATAGGTATCGGAGGAGGAGATAATTCAACGAGTGCTTAAGAAGCCTATCGACATCAAAGTCGACCTTGTTAAAAATCTGAAAGTTAACGGACAGCAGTGGCTAAGATAGCTACAATACGCTAATGTTATTTACATTAAAGATTCTTCGAATCTACCCTCTGCAAATAGAGAACCATTTTAACCCAATTGTTGTAAATATCTATTAAGGCAGTTATCTAGGATCCGAGCTTTCCTGCTCCGTACTTGATTAGGGTTACCAGATTGAAAATGTTGAAAAGGGGGACAAAACATGTGTTTGAAAAATACAAAACCCGAAGAAAAAAAAAAGTGAAGTATCAAAGTTTTTATATGTCTTTGACTTTTCCGCTGGGAAATCATAAAATCTAAATATTTTGGTTTCTATTCCCTATTCTTTAGTACTATATAATATTGAAAAATAAGAGGAAAGATTTTAATATTTTTTATTGAATGCGTCTGTGGCGATTGAAAATGGATGATCTTGTGAAATCAATTCGGCGCTTGAGCTTTAATTTTCTGTTGCAAGAATTTTGCCATGTTTTTTTGGCATTTCGTGCGACCGCAATTAAAGTGGCCTAAGAAAATAACCTTTCATATAAACTAATTTATAACATATTCTGTTGGTGTTACTTACCAGAAATCTCCGATTTCGTGAATATTTTTAGAGACGGGGAGCTTGTTTAAGCGGCAGAGTTATACCGATAACTATGGCTAAGAATTATTGAACGAACATGTATTGATAATGATTGTTGTGGACACCTGCTTTCACGGAAGTTTACATGTATTGAAGATACCTGCGTACAAAATCATAAAAAAATTAAGTGATGTGGTAGGTAGCCACAAATTAGGTCCGATCGTTTACCTTATGTATGTTTATTGGGAACCTGCTTCGTTAACAGTTGTGTTCTCCAAAACAATTAAAATAATTAAATAAGTATGTATATAAATTATTCGTGATGCACCTATTTACATACCTGTTCGGCTGTACTGTGGCTGTCGCTCGTCGAAACGAATTCGATTTACCTGTAATATTGCATAATATCAAAGAATAAAGATAAATAAAGAGAAAGTAACAATATTTAAATTGTGATTACGCTCACCTTTTGTTACTCGTACATGTTTCTGATGCTGCTGCTACTGTCGTCGCTTAATGAATGGAAAACGAACGAGTTTGTATTCATTGGTTATTGTTATTCATTAAACATACCCAAATACTTACCATGAATCCTTCAGAGATGTTTTTTTTTTCAGTTCCTTGTTGGGGTTTGATTTAATAAATGCATTAGCTATTTATTGAAACCCAAACCGCTTGCCATATTCATACTTGTTGTTTTTTTTTGACATTTCAATTGTTGATAATTATTATTTGTCGCATCCTGATTAATATATCTGATCTTATTTCACAAGATTAATTCATGATGGCCGCCGGAGAATTTGTTTATAATTCTCAAGGCTAGATGTCGTTTAACCGTGTTCTAGATTTGAACAAATTTACACATGCAGAAACTAACATTTCTACTTGTGTGAAGAGGGGGTTAAAATTTCAATGTATGATATAGGTTTTATGTAATTGGTTATTAAAATCAAACGATTTATCCGTTGATTAGATTTGTGAAACAGGTAGGATTTTGAAACCTCGGTTGATCAAACTAGGACACTTGTAAAGTACCCACCGAAAGTACCAGACGGTTCAAATTTTCGTAACGTTAAAACGAACCAGAAAGAAAATTCATAAGAAAAGTTGATTTAAATTTTAAATAAAGTAATAATAAGTTCTTATAAAAGAAAAAAAATGTTCATCTAAAAAGGAAACTATAAACACAAAACTAATTTAAATTATAAAAATAAAGAAAAATTCTTATAAGAGTACCTACAACAAAGTGCGGAACCTATGATCGCAAATCAAAAGTAGAATACCTACTTACAACATTTAATTGTATGTTTGCACTGGATATGATTCCATAGTTGCACTTACCTACTTTCTATCAATTTATAACCCCGATACCCACATACCGAACGTACTTACCTGTTACAACTATTAAAGAAAATTTATAAGTTGATCCGATTTAAATTGGGTAAGTCTTTTTTTTTATAAAGTTGAACTAAAGTAATGAAGAAAAATACATATCTATATAAAACAAAAAAAGGAAAAAGAAAAATTAGAAGAATGAAAAAGTATATACGTATATAGATAGATAAATAAATTTAATACGAAACTTTTCCATTTTTTTTGCTACAGGCTTAAATGCTGTCAGGCGATCACGAATATTCAAGAAGTCGTGATCGCCCCCCCCCCATTTTTTTTCACACAAATTCACATCTTTTTTCTTTGATCCTGAGTTCCGGTTTTAATACTGGGTGCAATAATTTTATTTGTTATTTATTTCGTTTGAGTAATTTTCAATCTTTTTCTTTGTAATTTGACAGTCTGTGTAAAAGTGCGTAGGAATTTTATTGTTGTGTTTAATCCGGCGAATTTCCGTATTGTTTCCCTTTTTTTTAAACTAGATGGGTTTGATATAATACGATCCTGCTTTGTGAATTATCAGATACTCTCACCTACTTTCAGCTCGGACTAGGCAGGGCAAATTCCGCATTTTTTTAGGTATCTAATTAGTTAAAACACACAAAAAAAATTCCTAATTACTTAATTTTCCTTGTAATTCCTGGTACAGGGTTACCTACCAAATTTTATTAATTTTTTTTTTCGTAATATTTAAGTTAAATTCTCATTCAGGGTTACCACTCTCAATTTAGTTGTGTATCATGAAATTATTTTTATTATTAAAATTGAAATATTTAATAAACGATAGTAATTTATGTAGTATGTCATATTTATCCCAGGTTTAATAAATCATATTGTAAATTGCACCCTCATGGTTGAAAATTTTCGTTGTTTTATTCAAGTGTATAGCTTGATGGCTGTTTAGAATTCTTTTTTTTTCCAGGAGATGCTGAAGGCGACTCAACTTAACGGTGCAGTATGAACTGAGTTGAAGAAAGGCGAGTTTATCAGCGAAGATGGGGAAGTTAAAAATCGGTTGCTAACTTTCAAGGTAGGATGGGTAAGACCAAGGCTGGAATTACCACAGCCCCCTATATGGTAACGTCCGTCCGCCAATTCAACAATGAGTATCATATCATTTTTTTTTGGTAGGTTCTCTTACGGCATGATATTAATGTAAAATGTAATAGGTGAGCTTGGGTTGATTGAGCAAGTTCCCACCCTTTTCCGGCGAGCTCTAGCCGAGTACCCGCAAGCATGCCACGCTCATATCGCTCAATGATCTTTCATAAAATATTCAAAAATCACTCTCAAACCATATTACATGATAGATATAGAATAACTGATGTGAAGTTGGAAACGTTTCTTGAATGAAGTAAATGGATGTATCCAGTTGTCAAAATTGTATTTACTATGATGGAAGTATTCACAGCTTTAATTTAGAAACCTGCTAAGATTTTTTTTAAATAGGAAATAGTAGGTAGTATACAAATATTACCTTAAGGTGCAAAAAATATTACATATGTGTAAAAAAGAGGGACATTTGTGTCCCCCTTTGTCATTTTTGGATTTGGGGGACAATAGACATCTTGATGTAAAAAAAGAGGGACAGTCCTAAATCCCTGACTTGTCGATTCTGAGTGCCACCCAAAAGCTTTTTCCCCAATGCAACATTTTTATTCTCATTTACATATCTCGAAACATGACATTCTGAGATATGACCTTGTTATATAACAAATGAGTGATTTGTTTTGTTACTGTTTTACTTTCATAAATATATTTACCAACATTTTTCTAACAGGTCCTTGTTCCAAAGAACCAAACATTTGTAAGATTTATGGAAATTCAAATGCAAATTTATACCAACCTGTACCAGCTATTCTATAAGAATGCCCTCTGTGCCTTCTTTCTGATGATTTATTTACCATACCACTTTTATCTCCAAAATCCTAAAGGATACTTTTGTGTTCTTCGCCCAAAAGTTCACATAAGCCTGCGAAGAATAATTTCAATAATTTTGTTGTAATTTTAGTTTTCCTATATCAGGAATCACACAGTCTTCTTCGCCTTAATAGTTTTATAACGCCCGGAGCTTTCCCAATCAAACATCATGTCGAGGAATATCTATATGTATAGTAGGTTGCTAATGTATGTACAGACGATGTGATGGTAGGAATGTACTACTTATATCTAAAACCCACAATGCCAATGGTCGTACAAAACTCTCAGAACAGACTAATTCAATTTTAATGTACTTCTGAAATACAAACTACACATACACATGGATACGACTGTGAAAATTATGTCATCCTCATCTCCATCGCTGAGAATATCAGCTGCAGCTAGGCGTTGTCGCCCATCACCTACATATATGTCCTACAGGAATATACAAACCTCAATATTCTAGAATCTAGCCAAACCTCACCCTTTATAATGTATAAAACCTTTTGTAAGGCAAGTTATCTTGACATTGGCACACAATCGTTACAACTCGTTGTACATAATTCCCAGGGCGCACGTTGTACTCATAAGTTTTCAAAATTTGCATAAATGCGTTCAAATGTGTTCGTTTTATATTTCGTCCGTTCCAAACCGTTCAAGTTACGTCTGAGCCGGTCGACTTTGTCTACTGTTGGTTTTTGGTTGGTCTTGCTTGCTAGTCACCTAGCATGCAGGTGAGGATATTTCCATTTAGCTAAGTTTTCATCGAGTGTTAAATATAAAGGTATGACGTAAGGATGTCTATAAGCAAAGTATTTGCATATCTTATACATAGGTACGAGTATCTGTGAGTTTTGGAAGTTACATTCAATCATTTTATAAATCTACAAAAATGCTGCATACCATTTTTTGATTATTATTCATTGTGTTCATTGTCTGCAATACATATACTTGCACTCAACTTTTCAAGGCAAGTTGTACTTTTTTGTCTATGATGTGAAATGTACACCTACACATATACATATCTGTGTACCAAAGTACACACCTTGAATTATTAAAATAAAATCAAGACAAGACAAACTTCTTTAAGAGCTTAAAAAATCAAACTTAAATTTAGGGTGGATTTTCTGTGTTACCAGTGTAAGGATCAGGACAGAAATTATGTCTGAAGGAGGTGGCAGAACGACGCATTTAATTTCCGTGGGAAAATTGAACCGATAAATTAAAGAAATGTGGTTGCATGAGATTACATTTACTTGTTTTCTACTGAAAAAGTTTAGTTCTTGGAGTTCCTTAGTTTCAGTAAAAAATGACGTTACTTCGAAAAATTCCGACAAAGCTGAATTTTGATGGAGAGCTTCTTTTTAAGTCCTATACAACTTAAGAATGAATTGACATACAGAAGTTCAGAAGTCATTTTTTATAAACTATCTACAAGTTGTTCTTAGATCATTTTAGAGAAAAAATAAAGGTTCTTGGGAATTATTAAACAAAATAAAATAAATTATGATTTTTAAGATGGCAGCATTCCAAAAAAAAATACGCAACTCAAAAACATTTTTTTTTTAAATAAATGTACTACACCCCAAAGTTTTCAACCATTTTTCTCCAAATCTATCAATTGTACGATAAAAAGCGTTTTAATCTCTTTTGTGTAGAATGATAGATAGATAGAAAAATAATTTTATTTTTCTCAAAAAATAGTAATAAAAACAAGATTATTCTGGTTTACAAAATTAATTAGGACAATAACTTATTAGAGTTGTCTGCCAGGTTAAGAAATTTTACAATTTAAATGTTGGCTTAGCTTGTATTTAAGTTTTATTTTAGTTTAATTATATTCATCTGCAATTAAGTTTCTATAGTGGATAGCATGTTTTAAGAATTTGTATACTTTTAAGTAACATTTGCCATTCAGTATATTGAGAAACTCTGAGTGGTCAATTGCTTCCGCTCCCAGAAATATTGGGCGGTAAGTTTTGAAAAAAGGACAAATACTGATGAAGTGGTAGGTGTTCTCGGTTGCATCAAGGTTACATATTGTGCAAAGTCCGACAGTGTTGTTACGAAACGCCCTTCCATTCAAATCCACTAACCCACATCGTGCTTCTAATATAAGACTTATCATTTCTTGTGAATTTGAGTCATCGAAATAATTGGGTACATCTGTGAAGGATAAGTTGCAGTATTCGTCATGGAATTGAGATTGAAGAGCATGATCGGTAAATGACTTCAAAAATTTTTCCTTAAGGTTATCCAAAAGCACGTGATGAGCATTTTTCCATTCAAAGTTGCTGGCATTGACGTTGAAATCTATTCCGTTTACTTGGAAAAGGCCTGACCATTCCTGGGCCCAATAAATATTTTTTTGAAGGACTGGCAAAGAGATGATGCGGGGCAATCTATCGAGGGGAAGACCTAATATTCTGAGTATGTATCCGAAATGTACGGTCAGTGTTGTGAGACATGCTTTATGTCTAAAAACGGTACTTTTCATAGGACTTTTTTTTGCTTTCGACTATCTCATAAATGGATTAACCGATTCTTTCGAAATTTCGTACATATATGGGTTTAGGCTGCCCAATTTGTACTCCGTACCAAAAATTTGTAATTGCTATTTTTTTTTTGTATTTTTCAAAACATTTAAAAAAAATTAAAATTTATATTTTGAAAACTGTTCATTAATTTTTTTTTCAAAAATTATAGTTATATGTATTTGCTGAATACCTATGAATTGGCGTTTTTTTTGAAAAATGTTTTCAGAAAGTTTTTAAAGAAAAACTTTTTTTATCAAGACCGCTACACAGATTTTTAAAACTTTTTTCTCATAAATTCAAATTTATCCAAGAAATAAAATGGCTTAATTTTTTTTGAGCTCAAATTAGCTTAAGTATTTATATCAGAAATTTGAATTATTTTTCTTTGATTAAGCCTATTTAAACTTTGGTTTTTAAGTTTTTATTATTAAATATTTAAGATTTTCATACCATTTTTTTAAAAATAAAATGCACGATTGGATCGCACGAACTTTCTCCTATGTTCGATCACGGATCATGGAAACGGCTAAATGTATTTTTAAATTCGTTTTTCACTTAATTTTTTGTATATAACAGTTCCTTAATTTTTCTAAAAAAAATCTTATAAAAATCCTGTATAAAAATTTTTATCGAAATCGGTAGCGCCGTTTATGAGAAAGTATAAAATCAATAACATGGTTGTACCGTTAATAATAAAATATTTGAAATTTTTTTTCAGCCAAAATGTAGACCATACTCAGGGAAGTACGCACACCAATTTTTATCAAAATCGTTAGAGCCGTTTTTTTAGATAATTAAGATGGTTGATAAATTTGTATGGCAAGTACCGTTAGTTTTGGGGCTAAGACCACGATTCAAAAACCTATTTTGGGCAATCACCTAAAACGCCCAATCACCAAGTTTGAATAAAATCGGTTCAGCGGTTTAGGCTGTAGATCGTTCTAGAGACAGGCGGAATTGCCGGGCCCACTTTTTTGGTGTTCTCTATTATCGTAATGGCAACTTTGATTAAAATCTCGAGTTCGATTTTTTTCCAAATAAAAACTTGCCCTATAGTACCTATATCGCAATTCTCATGCCAACACCTCTCAGTTAAAGAAAAGCCACCTAAGAGAACCGTTTGGCAATATGAGAAAGCCAACTGGGGCGGTGTCAATAATTTCTTCAAGAACTTTAACTGGTCACTATGCTTCCTCGGTAGTGACGTAGACTCCAGCGTAGATATGATAACAAATTTAATTCTTCACGGAATGAGAAATTTTATCCCGAATATGGTGAAATCTATCAAACCGAAAGAAAATAATTATCAGCTCAACAAATATCTTGAAGAACGAAAGCTCCTTAATGACCAGCACTATGATTTCGTAGCAATATGGCCACTGGTGATCTGATGGTATATCTCACCGAACAGTATAACAAATCTTTACATCGTTTTGGAGAAAGTAAGATTATTGCACTTGATATTTCAAAAGCATTTGATAGAGTTTGGCATCAAGCTCTCTTATCAAAAATGCGTGGATTTGGTATCGATGAATCACTTCTTCGTTGGATTAGAAATTACCTTTCGGACCGCTCAATACAAGTTGTATTGGACGGTTTCAAGTCTGGTATTCACAAAATAAATGCTGGTGTGCCCCAGGGCTCCGTATTGTCCCCGACCCTCTTTGTCATTTTTATTAATGATCTCTTATCTGGAACTTCTAATCCACTTAATTGTTTTGCCGACGATATTCGTTTTCAGTGCCCTCCGTGTTCTTCGGACAACTGCAACGGCAGCGTATGATAAGCTCATTAAATTCTGATCTCGACAGCATTGTCCAATGGGGAATAAAAAACCGCGTAGAATTTAATGCTTCAAAAATCAGTGGTGTCTTCTGTCCTTAAAGCAGAACCCACCCCCATACCGCTGTCCATGAGCGGCACCTGCATTGAAGAAACCGATCAGCTTACAGTTCTTGGTATGTGCATCACAGACCACTTCTTGTGGAACGACCACATATTCGATGTCGCCAAAAATGCTGCAAAGTGCCTGGTCTTTCTTCGAAGGTGCAAGAAATTCTTCTCTTCGTCTGATCTCGCTGTAATCTATAAGGCCTTCATTCGCCCAAAGCTGGAGTATAACTCGCACATTTGGGCAGGAGCTCCCAAAAATCATTTCATTCTTTTAGATAGAATTCAGAAAAGAGCTCTAAGAATGATAGGCGAAAGAAATATAGTGGAGACATTTACATCTCTAGAACACCGTCGAAATGTTACATGTTTGTCATTATTTTATCGCTATTTTTACAAACACTGTTCCAGCGAAATAGCCAGTTGCATTCCTCCCCTTAAATTTTTCAACCGTAATAATCGCGGCTCTAGAAATGCTCATCAGTTTAGCCTCGGGCCCAATTTCGGACGTACTGTCAAGTAGAGAGATTCTTTCTTTAGATGTACAACGCGAATGTGGAATACTTTACCCGGCCCTAATTTCCCCTTCCATTTTGATATTCAGAAATTTCAAAACCAATGTGCATCGGTATCTCCTCTGGCATCCTTCCCTAATTTCCTAGCGCTCGCACTGTGCTTGTTCATATTAAGGGTAGCCAAAACCCTTTAGTGCGAGCAAACGTTTAACAAAAAAAAAAAAAAAAGATTCGCTAGTTCAAATGGAAAGTTTTGCCATGGAGCTTAGCTAGCCCGCTACTCGGTACCTCTTGAATGATTTGATAGCCTTGTTTTATCTATTAAACGTTTGTGTGTCGCTGTGATTAAAAATAAAGGTTATGTCATTATACTAACACATAATTTTTTTTGTATCATGATCAAATGTTATGTTATTTTACTTGTTGTTCTTTTTGTAATGAAGTGTGCTATTTATTTTGTCCTAGAATAGTCTAACTTGTTTCCATAATTTTGGTGGTTATTTTTCTTTGTTTCAATTCATAATTAATTATGTTTCGCTTAATAAATACTACTACTTCATAAGTCGAACCGTTCTTTGAAGTGTAGCAAAGTACGAAAAACTTTGGTTACAGGAATCATAGGGTACATGTGCTATTTATTTTGTCGCCACTGTATATAAAATCCTCAAAACTTTGAGTACATTGAACTGTGTGTAAGGTGTAGGCGACAAAGTAGTGTGCAATTAGAAATTTATTTTCTATATTACTTTCATCTGGATTATAAAAATCAAATCCTTACTCGTAACAAAATTAAATCGACATAATAATATGCGGGCGGGCTGAACACAACTATCCGCTCTGCACTTCATAATACATTGACTCATTGTGAAGAGGTCTTGGTACATTGTACCAACTCAGAATAAATCTGAGTGTTTGAATTTTTGAACACATACTTAGCCCTAAAGTATACAATTTAGGTAAGTTGTTGCACATGCTTTCGAAGTGGAATTCCGTCCGAAGGTTTCAAAAGTATTAGTCGTTGTATTTTAATCACATGTTAATTTAAATTACCCAACAGCTTGATTTAGGGAGCGAATACACGTATAACAGAGCAAACTAGGGTAATCAGTGAACGAACATTTAAGCTTTTTGTCAGAACGTTTATTTACTTAGCTCCTTTTGATTGTACGATGGGAACTGCCTCAAAGCCAGGTCCTTGTCTCTGTCCCTACGTCGCGTTCCCGTTTTCATGTATCCACTGCCGGTCATTTTGTTGAAATAAAACAACTTGCTTTAACTACGTGCCAACACTACCTCATTGAGGCTATTTGTATTTCGGAGCGTAAAATCCCATTAGAACGTTTTAATTTGGTGGTTGACATCACATTGTGGTATAGGGCAGCTACATTTAGTGGAAATGAATCTTTGTGCTGCTCTTCCCTGGCTTTCTATACATTACTCGCTGGGTCCTTCCTGTTCCTGGCCTTGTGTGCGTCTATCTATACATATTCTTATCTAACTCTCGACTGTGATGATTGTACTATTGCTATTGTTTGAGGGCTTGGGAGTGTGTATATGTGTCCTTTTTTGACTGTGTGTGTTTTTAAACGATACCGGGATGAACCCAAAATTAAGAGTTTTGAACTCCTAATTAATTATTATGAATGTTGTCCAATTACGTTTTTGTGTTTTATTAACTGATGTAAGAAGAATGTTGCAGGTTAAAATGTTGTTGTGAGGTTGAATGAAATATTATTCAGAATAAAACGGCAGCCGTAAAGATATAAATGACTCGAAGAGCGTATTAAATCGCAGCTCGTGAATAAATTGGATTTTTGGTTTTGGCCTAAAGGGGACATGATTATGAACAAACGAAATTGGTACCAATTCATTTATTTAAGTTTACCTAAGATAAATGGGCCTAAAGTCCAAATGGATGTTGATGGTGTCATTTAATTGGACTGGATTGTTGTTGTTACTTCGTTTATAGACTGTTATTAATGATTTTGTTTTGGATTTTTTACTGATTGATAGTCATTTTTTTTATTTTTCGAATATCTTGGCTTGATCTGTAAGATGCCTGTAATTTTAACCATTCGATTTTGGCAGAAAAGTGTAGAAGTAGAACCCTTCTCTATTGATGCCGAGTAACATTAACGCTCGTGACACAGGAATATTTAAAAATATATGTATTCTCCAGGAGGACTCCATTTGTCAAGTTAGTTAAGATGTCGCTCTAATTTTTCGTACAAAATTTATAACAAATAAATATGGAGTTGTCAAAATTATTAAGTCCATTTTGGAAATCGGGTTTTTGTCGAAAAAATTATGCATATTTACGAGATCCTCACAAGTTAACTGATGATTCGAAATGAGATCGCAAAAAGCACTCACAAAGTGATTCCCTTCTTAGCTACAAATTTATTTGCAATATTTGGAAATACCTGTTTTAAAATTTTTAACAAAATCGTTTTAGCTGTTAGCGAGATCTAAATTCTAAAAGATAATTGCGTATAATTTTAAACAATTTAGTCTGTTTTATCTTTTCAGCATCATGCTAATTCCATATGACACTCTAACATTTACAAACACCAATAAGTTGCGTTGCCCAGTTTTTTAGGCATCTGTCAAACTAGTTTTCAGATTGCAAACTGTCAGTGTCACTTTTGTCCAATAAGCTTGAATAATGTTACCAATTTTTAAAAAAATTGTTTAAAAAACTATGTCCAGTAGTAAAATATGTGGAACTGCTTCGAAATAGCGAACACGAAAAAAAGTGTGTCTCACAGTTCTATCACACTGTCTTTTTTAACGCTACCTGCCAGATTTTTTTTTAGCCAAAAAGGTAAACATAATATTTTTTTACCTGTGATTATAGGTACTATATAAGGCAAGTTATGCATTCGTCGAAAAAAAAAGTTGTGAGATAACAATCAAACATGACACTACGATGACAGCGAAGACGAAAAAAGATGGTCTAAAAATTCTGTCCGTGTGTATGTCTGTCTGTCAGTCTGTCCGTCTGTATGTATAGACACCTACAGCCCACACGGGTGTTCCGAATTGCTTCAAACTTGGTATATAGAGTTTTTTAGGTATTGTACAGAGGGGAAATTGAATTTTTTTTAGCTAAAAAAAACGGTACCTGCCATATAACCGTTACGTTCAAACCTATTTTTCTCGGAAACGGCTATACCGATTTTGATTTAAAAAAATCAGTATTTCTTTTTAGCTACGACCGATCATATGGTTGAAAAAAAAAAATTATATAAATGTCTAAAAACGGTACTTTCCATAGGAGCGTTTTTTTTGTTTTCGACTATCTCATCAACCGATTCTTTCTAAATTTCACACATATATAGGTTTAGGTTGCCCAAATTATACCGCGTACCAATATTTTTAATTATTTTTTTTTTGTATTTTTAAAATCATTAATAAAAGATTTAAAATTTATAATTTAAAAACTGCTCATTAAATTTTTTCAAAAATTCTATTTATATGTATTTATTGAATACCTATGAATTGGCGTTTTTGAATTTTTTTTTGAAAAATGTTATCAAAAAGTTCTTAAAAAAAACTTTTTTCTTAAAAACCGCTGCACAGATTTTTAGAATTTTTTTCTCATAAATTCAAATTTATCTAAGAAATAAAATGGCGTACTTTTTTTTTAGCTTAAATTAGTTTAAGTATTTCAGAATTTTGAATTATTTTTTTCTTTGATTAAGCCGATTTAATATTTTGTTTTTAAGTTTATATTATAGTATTTAAGATTGTCATACCATTTTTTTTTAGAAAAAAATTAAAGATATTTTGTATATATACAAAATTAAGTAAAAAACTGCTTTAAATATGTATTTAAATTTTTAACAGAAATCTTTTGCATTCGATGTGATCGAACATAAGAGCAAGTTCGTGCGATTTAGTCGTGCATTTTATTTAGAAAACGGCTCCAACGATTTTTCCAAAATTGGTTTGCTTTTCGATGTTCTAGAAAAGAGTTAATTTATTTTTTTTTTGAAATACTTGTATGGAGAAGCTCCTAAAAAGTTGAAGTATTATTGTAACCCAAAATTTTTAATTTTTTTTCTCTTGATTAAAAACAATTGCGCAAAATCTTAAACAACTTACTATTAAGTCCTTAAACGATACTATATAGTTTACAATTTACTATATACATAGTAGTCTACTAAAGCAAAGCATTTGTAGGGTTTGAATTTTGATGAACACAATTATTTTGTTTATGCTTTTTAAATTAATTATATGTTGATGGAAACCCAACGTCTGTTCGAAATAAGTATTAGAAGTTCATATTTTAATCATTTAACTTCATTATTTACAAACAAAAAAAAACAAAAAAAAAATGTACACCAGCACGATTCGAACCTGTGCCCACGCGTGCAAGGCTGATATACTATCAGATGAAATTATAGATTTAGTACGATACTAAAAAAATTAAAGTTGACATTTGGTGATTTTAACTTCAGTAAAATGTTAAGAGGATAATACGATACTTAACTCGTTTAAAATTAACAAAATCCTCTTTTAACCTAGTATCATACTAAAAATGATTTAACATATTACTAAATCGTTCAAAATTTTGCGCAAATCTTTTTTCTCTTGAAATTAAAAAAAAAAACTTTTTTTTTCTTGAAAACTCAATAGTTAGAACTTCCCATAGAACCTACTTTTCATAGTTTCAACAGTCTCTAGATGACACAAGTGTCATACATCGATCAATTTTCTAGACCTGTTTTCTCTGGTTATGCCAGTCTTAGCTGCACACACACATCTATGATTACAGAACCATGTACTAAACTGCCGCAGCAGCAGCCATAAAAACACTACCATTGGTAGCTCGCCTATGACCTACTCAGGATCCACTATGTTGACCTAGCAATCTCTTAACCCTTGAAGTACTAGTTTCGAGCTAACAGTACATTTGCCATAAGGGTTCACTTACCTACTAATAACACTTCACATCGCAACTAGCCTGATGCTCATGGATTCACTGTCTTAGGCAGTTTCACCAATCACACCTACTAAACACTCGAATAGCCAATCCCTTCCAGGTGCCTTACCTCACCTTTCCAGTTCATAAACTAACCGACCTTCCTCGCATCTTGGTGGCTGGGGCTTAACGTCCGGTTCGCTAGAAACCTTCCGCCTATCGCAACCACCTCACAGTTCGCTTTAACCAGATAGATTAGCCGCCCAGTGCAGAAAAGTGTAATTTAAGAGATCTAATCGTTCCCGAACGAGTATATTCCCTTGGTTGGCCTTGCTCCGATTTCACAAGAGACATCATATTTGGACAGATGAAGCTGTTAGATGTTTGGTTATATTACTTGGACTTTTTACGAGATACATATATTATTCGGCGACACATCATCCCTGTGAGGAGCCATATAATTTTGCAAGCCCAAACTCTCCTGTTTAAGCTAAAATTTCCAATCTGTGACATCATTCAAACAGCTTGCGCTTGATTTCTTTTAATCCAACCTTCTGCTTTGTGCCACCCTGTGTATATATATAGACAGAAGATATGCATTATTTACAATTAAAAAAAAAAAAAAAACAATTTACCACTTAAAATAAATCAATAAATCTAACATATTAAACATTAGCGTAACCCTAAAAAATTTTGTTTTCAATCCGTTATTTACTGCCGCAAAACCAAAAAATACTGATTGTCAATCTATATTAACAAATTTGATTTTCCAGACCAAAAATTCAATTAAATAATGGGAGGTAAATTGTTTCCATATATACCGTATGAATATGTGTGTTGTGTATATGCGGGTATGTATAAATCCCAGAAAAAACCTCAAAATCCACAACAACTAAATTACGCGAAACCAGCCGTATTTCCCCAAATTCCATATCAGCAAATTACCAGCTAAATATAATAAAGTAGGTATGGATAGATGGCGGGTAGGATATCATAGATAAAAAGGGCAGGATTCAAATACAGTGGCACAGTAAATTTCAAATAAAATTGGTAGTAACTTCAAAATTGCATACCGCTGGTACTGTACTGATTCGACATATTGGTGATTTATGGTTTTCAAATGCCACCATCAGCCATGTTGGTGCATTCGGATTCTAAATATCCCTAAAAATGTTGGTTCAACTCTTTTCTTTCCAAAGCTTTACCACGAGCACATAATGCGGCTTTGGGTGTTGTTGTTGTTTTTTTTTTGCTAGACAAGCAACATACGAGGAATCCTGACATGCAATAATTTGCCTAAATTGATGCCAAAGCATGCTTTTGAAAAATTGAAAATTTAGTTTTATTAAATGTTTGACAGCTCTTTTTTTTTAACGATATTGATAGGGGAATTTCAAGGACCTGTATTGTATTGTCATTTCAATTTCAGAAAATTTACAATGTAAACTTTAAAGAACATCCATATTCCGTAATTTCAAAACCCATTTGGTGAAAATTAAATACATTTTAAGTAAGACATTAGCTCAGCACTTTGTATGTATTTGACTCTTTAAAAACTTTAAGGTTGCCTCACAATGAATTTGCAAATAAATAAATTCAAATAAAATTTGACAGCTTGAGAAAAAAATATATAGCTCTGACTAAAAGTTTTTGCCCAAAAATTGTATACCTACGTTTTTTACTTGCGATTATAGGTACTATAAGGCAAGTTATGCATTCGTAAAAAAAAAAATTCTAACAATCAAACATGACATTACGATAATAGAGAAGCCTAAAAAAGTGATCAGCAAAAAACGTCTGTCTGTCAGTCTATCAGTCTATCAGTCTGTCAGTCTGTCAGTCTGTCAGTCTGTCAGTCTGTCAGTCTGTCAGTCTGTCAGTCTGTCAGTCTGTCAGTCTGTCAGTCTGTCAGTCTGTCAGTCTGTCAGTCTGTCAGTCTGTCAGTCTGTCAGTCTTTCAGTCTGTCAGTCTGTCAGTCTGTCAGTCTGTCAGTCTGTCAGTCTGTCAGTCTGTCAGTCTGTCAGTCTGTCAGTCTGTCAGTCTGTCAGTCTGTCAGTCTGTCATTCTGTCAGTCTGTCCGTCTGTATGTATAACGAGCTACAGCCTAAACGGCTTAAGTGATTACCTTCAAATTTGGTATTTGTGATTATTTTGGCATTCCTCAGAGGGGAAATTGAAATTTTATTTTTAGGCCTAAAATAACGGTACCTGCCATATGACCTTAAAGGAAAAAATTATTTTTTTTTTTAAACGGCTCCAACGATTTTGATAAAAAATTTTTGAGAATTTTTTGTTGGTAATAGCTATCATTCGATATGAATCAAGTTTACGGGAAAAGTCTACTAACGGTACTTTTCATGTAACGGTTTTTTAAATTTTTGGCTTTCTCGGTAACTGTTCATTGGATTTCTGTCAAATTTTACATCTGAGAAGATCTAGGTAAGCAAACTAATTCTGCATATTAAAATTTTAAATGACATTTTTTATATAATTAAAATTAAATTTTGATTTTTATTTTTTGAAAAATCAATATTTTTAAAACTAATCAAAAAATATAATTTTAAATTTTATAGTAATATGTATATTAATAAACTCTACAAAACTGCATAGCAAAATTTCAAAAAACGAAAAACGAATAACCGGATTTCATCAAAATCCGTCCTATAATTTTCGAGATACTTTTTTATAAAATTTTCATTGATCGGCAGCATTTAATGGCGTTCTTTTTTTTTCAAGAAACTGATTGAAGTGATCGTTTTAGCACTTTTTATCAGTTTAAAACACGATTTTTACCCACCAATACACCATTCACTTTCATTATTATACATATGTATAAAATATACATAAATATGTACATATATTTACATACCTAGGCACCATCTATGTAGGTAGGTACCTCCTAATTTACATAGTTAAAATCTTTTTAAATATACATATGTCACCATTCATATGTCACCATTCCTTTAATCATATGCATTCGACAATTCATTATAATAAGAATCAATGTAATCTTACCTACTTCGGCTTTAAACCTGCACAGAATATCTAAACTAAACTACCTATACCTACTAATAACTTCAGTGGTTAGCAACTACCTTACACTAAAGTTGTTAGCTACAAAAGCAAGTTCGTACGATCCAGTCGTGCATTTTAATTTTTTTTAAATAGTAATAAGAATTTAATAACATCACAACAAGAATTCATTATTTTTCCATTCCAATTTTCATTCGTATTATCCGAATCAAAAAGTCTATCATCTATCATACATTTTACTTATTTAGTACATTGTCGCCCTAGTATTGAAGTGCTGTATACGCCATTTTTACATTTTGGGGAAATCGCGCTAAATGTTTGGAAGTCTATTCGCGAAAAAATTAACCGCTGGCATTTTTTGATTTTTTTATTATGATATAGTTAAAAATTCTCATTTATTACAAATGTTATTGGACATCAGAAACTCTTTTAGTTTTCAAAATATTTTAAATTTTTGTCCAAAATGAGTTTGCCGTACGTACAAAAAAAACCTATAAAGCATTACAGTAATGAACTAAATTAAGGTTCTGTATTCTCACTTTTTAAATGCTTCTTCTTATTAAATGATACAGTTTAAAACGAAAAATAATTTTATTTCAAAATTCTTAAAGTTTTTCCTGTCGATTTTTTAATATAAAACTATCATACCGTCTTTTAGAAAGTATATAACTTTTCAAGTTATGATAGCTACATAGAGCAAATGAAAAATAAACTTTAACTTAGTGACTTCATACATTTTTATACTTTGTTTTCATAAAGAGAGGAGGAAAAATAGCAATTTTGTAATTAAAACTTAAAGAGAACATTTTCAATAAATAAATAAATTAATTATAATATGGTTACATAATTTAAATAAAGTAGTGTAACTTATCTTCCGAAGACATAAAAGGGAAAATACTTTTAATATCTTCAATACTTTTTTCTTTAGATATGTTTTTCTTTCGATTCTGAATAACCTGAACTCTTTTTTTTTTTTTTTAGTATTTTAATATTTTGTTTTTAAATAATTTAGCTCAATTCATATCCCAAAGTCATCGTATTTTTCTTGAATGAAATTTGAAACAAATGTGACTTTTCGTATAATAATGGGTTATCCATTTTGCGGTTTCAAATGTAAACGTAAATAAAACACATCTAAAATATTTTTTTTTCATGATATTTCTTTTTTGTTATAAAGTTTGAACGTTGACATTATGTGTGAAACACTACATCATTTAAATGACCACCACGCGAATTGGTGCAAGCATCGATTCTTTTGCGGTAATTTTCGACCACTTTTTGACACATATTGGGCGGTATCTCAGCCTAACTTAACGAATGTTGGTTTTCAAGTGCTCAAGAGTTAAAGATTTATCTGAATAAACACGGTCTTTCGCATATCCCCACCAAAAATGTCAAGCGGTGTCAAATCGCATGATCTTGGTGGCCAGTTGATATCGCCACGACAAGAAATTACGCGGCTAGGAAATGTCTCTTGCAATAAAGCCATATTCCCTCGAGTTGTGTGGCATGTGGCACGGCCTTTTTGAAACCACATATTCTCTAAGTCGTATTCTTCAATAGCAGGCAAAAAAAAGTCGGTTATCATATGACCATAGCGCTCCGAATTGACGGTGACAGTCGTTCCATCGTCGTTTTCGAAGAAGTAAGGTCCAATCACACCTCCGGACCAAAGAGCGTCCCAAACAGTGACTTTTTGTGGATGTAATGGCCTCCCTTTAACTACTTGAGGATTCTCAGAACCCCAAATATGACAATTTTTTTGATTAAGATACCCACCGAGTGAGAAATGTGCTTCGTCGCTGAAGAAAATTTTGTTCGAAAAATCGTCGTCCACCGCCTGTTGTTCAAGCACCCATTCGACGTATCTACGACGTTGTAAATGGTTAGCTGGCTTCAGTTGTTGTGTGAGCTGGACTTTATATGGATGTAGTTGTATATCCAAATACAAAATACGCCATAATGTGCTGTAAAACAGTCCTAATTCCTCAGAACGACGAGGAATCGACACATTCGGGTCTTCGGCAACGCTTTCACTTACAGCAGCGATTTTTTCAGTGGTACCAGCGATACGACACAGGCCATACAATATCAGTAACCAATCCAGTATCTTCCAATTTCTTCACAATGTTGCCAATTGCTGGCGTAGTTGGACGATTATGGAAACCATAATCTCTTCTTAAAGCACCATATGTGTCTATGGCAGAATCACCATTTTTGTAGAAGGTTTTAACAATTTTATGCGTTGTGCGATAGTTAAGCGATTCATTTTCGTAAATGTCAGGCTTTCAACTGGAAAAAAAGTGGTTTAACATCTATTTTGACAGATGTCGAATTCCAGCCCTATACTTTTGAAACCGCAAAATGGATAACCCTTTTTTATTAAATATTTAAAATGGTCATACCAATTTTTTTCTAGAACAAATTTAAGAATTTTTATATATAAAAAATTAAGTGAAAACCGACTTTAAAAATACATTTAGCTGTTTCTTTCTTATTAAGAATCTTTTGCATATATAATGTGATCGAACATAGGACGTACGTGTGATCCAGTCATGCATTTTATTGTAAATGTATCTTGCTTGTTGCTTACCTAATTATATTTCATTTTCACCTAATATTTATACATCCCTAAACCTATCCACATACACATCAATCCATTGAAAGCCTATAATTTAGAATCCGAACAGATTTAGATTAAGTTACAAAGTCATAAAAGCGTTCCTCAAAACACCGCATAGATGCCGGGTAACTTTATAATTCAAAAGGCATTTTGCCACATCTAATAATTATAGAAAAGTCGGTTTGTGGTTGTACTTCCACTTCAGTGTTTATCCTAAGCGGGTAGACTAATTTTTATGAACATGATATTCTCTCAGAATTTTTTGGTTTTAGTTCGTCTAATTTATTAATTTATCAGAATAACTATTCATATAGTGAAACCTCAATTTGTTATATCTCACAAATTTAAATAACGTTTAAATTGTCAGTGAATCTTAAAATTTCAATTAAATTAAGCTTCTCATAATGAGTCATATACTTTACATTGATTTGTAGTCAGCGGAGTAAAAAAATCATTAGAATTTTCAACCAATCTTTTACATTACGATGAAAGCCAATTATTCATAATATTCTTGCTCACTTGAATTTCATTTCTGCTCGAATGAATCAAATACAATTTTTTTTTCCGATTTTACTAAAATGCTCATGCTATTAACAAAATGAAACAATTTCGCATTTTCCATTTTATTTGATTAGTTATTCAATTGAATAAGCACATACCTATACATTATACATATAATCTGAAATCAATCATCTGTCAATCATTTTTCATTAACTGGAATTTCTCGGAATTTCTCTAATTTATTGCATTAAAAAATACACAATTTTATTTACATTATACAGTTGTATAAAATCGAAGCAAATAATCCAATACCAACATGTCGAAACTTTATATTGATACATTTCATTGGAAGTGATCAAATTTACTTTAACCATAGGTACCCTGCCAACCACCCACACCAATATCTACATGTAAAGTTAAATATTTTTTAGTTAAAATGTAAATGTGTTACATCGTGTAGTGGGTGGGTTTGATTGGAAGATATTTTTTTTTCGTTTGAAACTTTGTTTCGTCACACATCAAATAAAGCAACAGCCAGCCAGGGAAGCATATCAAAGAAAAAGCCCTGCAGCGAATTCAATTTCGTTAATGGAATGTGAATTAATTTGCCACATTTGATAATTCAAATTCGCAGACTATCCCTTCCAGATCCTTATTTGTTCGTATAGGTGGTACTCATGTATAGTTACATTACAAATACGAATAGTATAGTTAGTCTCCCACCACAAAATACTCAAATCAAATCATAGATACTCGAGGGTAGTAGATATAGCTGGAAGCGGAAGGAGCTGAAGTTGAAATCACAAAAAGCAACCAAAAAAAAAAAGAAAAAAAAAAAACTTGCAATAAATTCGACATGGCATGCAGTCGGGTAACTTGTAACTTTTTGTCTCCCACCTATTGTCGCAAGTGTATAGTGTTCTTCTTGTGAATATTTAACTAGAACAAATTCAACCGTGCACTTAAACGACGCTTGATTGAACATACAAGGAGTAGTGGCAGGATATTTATGTATGCATGTATGTACCTAATGTTGTGCACACCAGAAGTTGTAGTTTCTACGAGTATAAAGGTATAACAGCTAGCGCTAGTAGTTGCAGAAGAAGAAGAAATATACATCAGGAACTGGATAGGAGTAATGTACGACAATAAGTGGATGGGATTGAAGCCTCGAGGGAAACTTACATCCTTGTTGGCTTTCTAATTAATGGAAGTGACGGTTGCACCTGATGTTGCACAAACGCTCGTTTCTATGTAATTTGTTTTAGAGAAGAAGATTTGTGGAAATAGCATCGTCAGTAAGCATTTAAAGTACACCTATGCATGTATACACACCACATATCGTTCTATACTCTTACACACACATGTATGAACCAAGTTTATAGTTCTTAATAGTTTTTGGTGTGATGTAGACATCTAGCATCAAGGGTATTCTCATATGAAAAGCTTCGTATTTCAATACATACCATACATATATTTATTTTATATATTTAGAATAGATACCTTCCTATAGGTAGGTACGCGACAAACTACCTACCTATACCTACGACACGTGTGGTCTAAGAGGATTGAAGAAGATCGTTATCACTATAAACTTTCACAAAGTGTCTTCCAAGTAGAGAGTTTACCTGACTACAGCTGATAATAATATTGAAATTTGCATAAAACCTAAACTACCGCATGAAGTTCGAGCAAAGTCTCATAGATTCTCTGTTTTTTTTTTTTTGTTTAAGGTAAAGTTTTTGTCCTTAGAAATGACAGTTCAATTGTTTCCTTCGTTCGATTAAAAAAAAAGTTTGAGTCTCGTTGCTAATTAGCGCGATAAAATGTATTGGTATTGTTTCAGCTCGACTTGAGGGTACTTTTCTGCGACTAAGAATAAAATGCACGAATATAGATGACATGTAATTGCTCCTGTGGTTTGAGAATATAACGTACATATATGAGTCAAGTTTTTGGTCATGGAAAAAATTTGGCGCAAAATTTTAAACAGTCTATAATTATTATGGTGTAATAAGGTACAAATTACTTATGAATTTCCTAATTTTAGAACAAGTTACTAATTTTAATTATTTATTGTATAATTTCTAATTTCACATTTAGATATTATCTTATATTTTGTGATTGGCTTTATTATTGTACAGTGAAACCTGCTTAAGCGAAACGACGAAAAATTAGAATTTTTTTCTGCAGTTAAGCGGGTTTTTCACTTAAGCGGACCTCGGATAACTGAACAAAAATTTCAGGGTAAGCGGATCTCAGATAAGCGAAAAATATATTTTACTTAATTTCAGTTTCGGATAACTGAACGACACTTAGTTAAGCCAGAAATCGGGTTTAAAGATAAAAATATTTCGATTTTTTTAAATTACTTTTTCGTGTCATGTGTTACATGGATTGAAAGACGGCACTCCCGAGATCACGAATATATAATTTTTAAGTCGCTAGGGCAAGTCTTTTTTTATCCCCAAAAATCCCCCCTAAAAATTAGGTCCAACGTTTATTTTTACAATTTTTTTTTACTAGCGCACCTACCATACCACCTATGTTTTGATTTTCTAATAGATCCGTGCGACGGATTTCGATCGAAATTAATGTATATTTCCTGCATACCCAACATTTTCTTAAAATAATTTCTTATATTTTTGAAAAAAAAATCAACAATTTTTTTAAAATTATGTTTTAAAATTAAATATATTAATAAGTTAATATTATACCAAATTATTTTTTTGAAAAAAAAAATCAAGACATTTCTTATATAAGTGAAATATTACTTTTTAAATATATTTACCTAATTTTTTACTAAGAATTTTGTGCTTTCGATTCGATGTGAAATAACAAAAGAGCAAGTATCCGATCCAGTCGTTCTTTTTATGTTCTTAGTAATGAACCCGGTTCGTATAATGTAATTTATAAAGTGCTTGTTGAACAAGTGAAATTCAACAACTTTTTAAAAATTGTGTAATACGGAACAACAAGTCAAGGAGAACTATAACAATTGTGTTGGTTTCATTCAACAAGAGGAAAATTTCACTAGTTCACCGTTTCTGTAACTGGAAACAACAAGAGTTGACAAAAAGAGAATAAACTTGTTGAATAGGTTGATAAATTTTAACTGACGGGTCCGGACTAGTTCAAAGTCAAGAAGTTCGAAAGAAACTAAAAAATTAAGTGATTAGATCGGATGGATCTTGAGAATTTACTTAATGACCTAGAGTCTTGTGAAGTTTTTTTTTGATTCTTAATCGGACAGTTATAGTGAGTGCCAAAGAAAGGCAACATTGTGCAAGGAAAGAATAAACTCTGGAATAGAACCCCAAACATTTCGTGTGCCAAAGAAGTTGTTGACTATCTTACCGAAATTCTCTCCCACAAATTACGTCCCCCCACAAATAAAAGTAAAGCACAAAGTGTAAGGCAGAACATATTGATCGCCTTATATTGGCTTGGAACTGGATTTCAATAGGAAATGTTCATGGTGTTCACAAAAAGACAGTTTGTCGATGTATCAAAAAAGTCACATTTGCAATAAATACTTATTTTTTGTATTGGGAAATTTTAATATTCATCTTGGTAGATTTACTTGTTCAACTGATTAAACCAGTGAAGGGAAATTTTTTCTATTGAAAACTGTTATGGTTTTTATTGTGCTACAGAAATGATTTTCACTTGTTGAACAAACATAGTTGAACAAGTAATTGTTGACTTGTTGTTCTGTGTTATAGGCCCCTTACTTTTCACTGTTACACCAGATTCTCTCGATGGCCATATCCCAGGCTATTCCATCTAAAAACAAATAATTTTATTCGCAGATACTAGCTGCATTTTATTATCTATGGCTCGGGGTCCGGGTTATTTGCTAACACGTATTACAAAAACAATACGAGATCCAGGTTTCTGTCGGGGTTTCTATCTGGGTTTGCAAATATTAGTATTTAATTCGGCGAACAGAGGGTACATTTAAGTACATAACCTAGATCATTTTATTTTTGCGGGGTGAACCATATGGATTATTGGGAGTGTTGTGCCGGTTTTTAACACCGAGTTTTTTTTACCAGGTTTCTACATGTAAATAACTTAGTGTGATAAACTCAGCAAAAACCCCATGATGTAAAAAATCTGTAAAAAACGGTAAAAAAATTAAAAAAAAAAAACAAAAAAAATTCTTTTGACTTTATTAATTAAACAAAACATATTTACATAATTCTTTCATTTTTTTTTATAGTGCAAGTACAATATTCAAAATACTTCATCAACGTAATTGTCAAACTCATATCATAGGAAACTCTTCATTTCGTTTGCCATTCAACGTAAAATAAACGTGTATTAATTTGTTCAACCTTTCAAAGGTTAGGCGATTTCGAAGGGCCATATGGATTTGGGCCAAATTCGAAAATACTCTTTCAATTAGAGCCGACGAAGCTGGTATGTTTAGTAGCTTTAAGACTAATCTGGAAACATTTCTATGTTTTATTTCCGCAGTACTCCAAAATACATTCAGGTTTTTTATTTCTTTTTCATGAAGTAATTCAAACAGTCCGCTTTTGTGCTTAAAATCATGTCAGTTCCCTCTCCTGATAAATGTTTCAAAAAAAAGTTATAAAAAGTCCCTATTTGGTAAGTTGATAGAATTTCGTTATCAAAAAAAAATTATGTAAATAATATGCAGTTAGAGCATTTTCGTTCAGTGCCATATTTTTTGTATATTCGACTTTCTCCTGCATTTTGAAACTTAATTTTTCAGGTATTTCCAATGTCAGCCATTTTTGAACAGAGTCAGCTAAAGATGCTCCAGAACTTTGACAAAAATTTGTTACTTCACATACAGGATCCAACAATCCTCTTTCATCTTTGACGCTTTGAATAAAGTCATCATCAAAGATTAATTAAGATACATTTCCCTTAACTTTTTTTGGCTGTCCGTCTGTTATTATTTGTTTGCTGCAAATTATGCAATAAATTTTCATATGAATCTCTATAAGAGCACCATCGTATTGCGTAAGAGAATTTGATTCGTTTGCCTCCCTTTTTAAGAATAGCATTCTCAAAATTTGTATTTTTGAATTCCTTTTGGACGATGTTAACATTTTCAGATAACTTTTGATTGATAATGTCTTTAGCGAGAAGGTTCCCGGTGTGATAGCTGCCAGTGCTATACCATAACACATGTTTAACGTTCTGTCCCATGTTCGTCATGACATTTGCATTGTCTAATACAATTTCATATACTTTTGTCTCATAAAGTTCTTTTGCCAATTGATTTGGCTCCTAAGCAATATTGCTGAGTACATCTGCAGTTCCAGATTCACCGCTTAGATCCCGATGCCCGTTAGAATTGTGAATCATACTTACAACAAATTTGGAATTTCTGGATGAATTTTTCCATTCATCAAACAGTAACGCTGAATCATGAATCAAAGAAAACAAGATTACGACATTTCTTTGTTTTTCTTATTTTAATGATGTCATATGTGAACACAAATTTGCAAATATTTGTTGTTTGTGGATTAATTGATTTTTTTCACATATGACGTCATATATCTTTGATTCATGGCACAGAATCACAAGACTTAAATTAACGCGATTCACTTATGCAAGCTTGGTAGGTTTCATCGAGCAGTTTTGTCGACAGAATTTTTCTACTGGTGATGAGTTTTCCATACGAGGGCTTAAGTGTTTTTATTATTGTTTTGAAATGAATGTATTCAATGGTATTCAATGAAATGTTGCAGCCATAAAAGAATTTTGCGATTACTTTATCAAACTCGTTAGTTGTTAGTTGTTTTGGGTTTTTGTATTTGTGCCACTTACCCCAATGTAAGACAAAGACTTATGGCCTTTTCGATTGGTACTCCGGAAGAACTCTCCGATCCTGGACCTGAACTTCCTTCTGGATTTTGAAAATGAATGTGAGTGTATGTGTAAGGTGGGAAAAATAAAACAATGACATCAAAATATAGGGATGGGTGATGTTCATTGTTGTTGGCAAAAATTAATGTTAGTCGAAAAAAATATCGATGTTTCAACATCAATTTTGAAGCATGTAAAATATCACAGCATCGATGTTAAGATTCAAAATATCGACTTAAAATAAGCTGAAATCTTTTGCCAATGAACTCATGCTTATAAAGGTTAGACAGCTCTCGACGGTACTGCAATTCAGCGGAACCACGCTTCACATCTATTTATGTGAAATTGTATGAGTTCAATTGGCACTAAGTGCAATTTAATGTAGCTCATACACACAAAAAGTAAAAAGAATATTGCGATAAAAAACATTGTCACAATTTTCAAAACACTGAAGGTATTTTGAATTTATAATTTTATTTTTAATTGATTTTTGAACGTGCTATTATTTTTCAAAAAAAAACATGGTGTTAAAAAACATCGATATTCTGATATCGATATTCTACTTTCGATGTTATCATCCATGTTTTACAATATCGCTCATCCCTACACAACATTGTTGTTGACGTGTGCGTGCTTCTAGTTTTGATTCTGACTTTAAATCCAGGAAGAAATTTCTCTTCTATCTAGGAGAAGAACTGTCATTTCATATAAGTCGAATAGTTTCAGAAGCATTCGGAAGACTTCGGAAGCCTTCCGGAAGACCAATCGAAAATGCCATTAGTTGGTTGATCTTGAAGTTGAGAGACCCACTGATGATGAGTATGTGGAAGTCGAATTCGAATTTAATAGCGATGTTGTTGGTGTTGCTGAATATTCTGTTGATTTTTCACTGGACAATGGACGCTCAAATTTTTCTAATTGTTTGTTTATATTATCTGAAGTTTTAGAATCATTTTTGTTTGTTTCACATTCAGATGATACTGACATTTACCTATGATTTAAAGGAATCAAATATTTATTATGATTTTCAATTCAATGAAATAGAAATTCTCACCACATCTATTGCATCCAATGAAACATATTTTTACTCTTCAAAAACATTAATTGGTTCTTTATCCTGATCCTGATTTGAGAGGGAAAGCTGACAATGTTTTCTGTGAAAGAGTTAAGCAATAATTAAAATCAAGTATTCTTACCTGCAATCTATAAAAAAAATGTTTGCTTGCAAACATTACAAAATGCCTTATATTTCTTGCCAGATCTAACCGACATAAAATTTAGGTCATCAAAATTTGTTGTATTCGGCCGCGGCATTTTAAGTAGTTTTTAATAAATTCTTGATGTGTTTGAATTCTCCCTTCGGACAATGTTTTCTAATCAAAAACGTGCCTTAAATGACAATCTGTCAAAATAAATACATATTTTACCGTTTTTTACAGTTTTTTTTATATTTTAACAAGTTATTTACCGATTTTTACACAAAAAATGTAAAAAAGACTGTTTTTTACAGCAAATGGTTATTGTCGATTATAAAACATGGCTACTATCTCTTGCGAGGAAGTGACAAATCATCGAAGATTACCTACATCTTGTCATGGAAAAGTGCTCCTCTCCCGCTGACTAACAGCACGCAGTCCATTCAGTCAGGAAGGAAAATTTCAAAGTTGTAAGTCAATATACTCCCAGGCCTTGGCTCTTCACCAAATTTATATACACATTAGTTTATTTATTTCATTTCGTTGATATTATTTTTTGGTTTAATTTTAGATGTGTGCGTGTACTTTTTTCGTGTTGACTCTGATGGCAATTCTTTTGCTTACCTTTTTGATGGCAGAAATAATTCTTCTTGGCCATGGTTATTTATTATTTTTTCTATACAAGAAATATGTAGCCAAATTAAATGTGTATAAAATGTTATAGGCAGGTAGGAGTTAGAACTACATATAGTAGGCAATAAATTGACTCCTGGATCCTTAGCACCTAATTTGTGGTGTTTTTTTCAGAGAAAATATACATACATTATATCATCTGAAACATCAGAATATGCTTATTAATTGAAAACTCTAGGTTCATTAATTTGTGTCACATTGGTTTTGCTGCTTCAGAAAAGTATTAGTTAAGCAAAAATTTAAGATAAACAGAGAAGTCCAAAATTGTGATTTTTGTTTACTGATCCTACACCTAAAATAAGGGGTTTTCCAATCAGAGGTGTTATTTTGAATAGCCCGCTAATTCGGTAGCTGTCACTTTTGAAGCTGTCATTTTTTGACATTTGACAAGTAGAAACTACGCTATTAATAAAAATGGAACGATACACGCTTCAACAACGCATTTCTTTTTTTTGAATATCAAAATAACACCTCTTATTGGAAAACCCATACATTAAATTACATATAATAATCGATTCTAATCAATTGAGCCGATTCGTTTCAAAAATATCATACAGATCATTTTTAAAATGATTCACAAAGGGGGAAATAGGTAAAACTGCAAAAAACAATTTCTTCGGTTTTTTTTTTTAATTTTGCTAAAAAAACAGCTCATAACAATTTTAATTAAATTTCGTATCACGAAATATGCAGGGTGATTGCAGAACATCTAACGGAAATACATTTTGCCTTTTTAATGTGAAAAATGATTTCTGTTTGGTATAAGCCAACACCTCATTACGTGGAATATTCTAATATTCTAAAAAAAAAATATTATCCTTAGGCAAGTTTACATGAAAACTGAAAACAGGAGTAAATTTACCAGAATTTTTAATACTATTTCTAATTTCATCATTAGGGAATGTTAGTACCTACCTAATTTGTGGGATTCTGACAAATATAGTAAATTAATGATATCGTCGAAAACCTTTTGACCAATAACTTTTTGGAAAATCCTACTTAATTGCAAAGACTTTCTGAGTCCAATGCAATATAAATTATTAAGAAGGTGTTTACTCAGCCAAGGAGAAGACTTAGTATTATATTGAATTGGAGTTCTTGAATTATTGATTCAAAATAGCTTTTAACGGCCTTTAGTCCACAAAATTTGCGTTTCATCCCGCAAACTCACTTTGACTCATCAGGCTCTTAAAAGCTATTTTGAATCAATATAAATTATTGTATTGTTTTATATTTTTGAATTTTTTTCAATAAATGTAGAACTTTCCCATTAATAAATTTTAAGGAGAACGGAAAAAATATCACTTTCGATTAACTATGTCCTGTTTACAAGGACATTTTTTTATACTGCCTCAACGACATATAAAGGATTATTCTTTTAGTTTTGTATTGTGGAATTTTGCACTTAAAATTATTATACATAATATAAAAAAAATACTTAAAAAACTGTTATATTGTAAAAGAAGATTGATTTAATAAATGTCTCATGATGCCTCAGGGATTGTTTTTTTTTTTTGAGTTCCAACTTTGAGGATATCTGGTAAAAGATATAACTCAAAAAGGAAGGTTTTTATTTTTGTTTGTGGAAAAGTCTAATTAAAAAAATCGGTTTCAGTTACAGGACGCCTAAAGACTTGCCCAATTTAAGATGAAAATTTAGTTTCAAATGTAAAAGAGTAATCCATAGAAAAAGGTCAGCGTTAAATTAAGAGCTTATCATTCCAAAATAGGATGGTTCAGGGTACAAAAATAAATAGACATTACACAGTATGTTTTAGATGTACATACAATTATTATATTAATATTTTATTGTATATAAATAATTGCAATTTAAAATTTGAAAAATGGCATCTAGCATATGACTTCCTTTCTGTTTATATCACGAAAAAGGTCTGTCCAAAAAATTTTAATTAAGATGTTGAAGAAGGTTCTCGTTTATTAATGCAAGTTTCGTTTCATTTCTCAGTGATCATAAGCCTACATACTTATACGTAATAAAAATATTATAAATTTATTTTTGAGTTATTTAGCTTTAAATAAGTAAATTAAATTGATATTCAAAAAAAATCTTGACTGCAATTACAAAGAAAAATTTTATTGAGCCTATTTTATTTTCATATTAATTTTTTTTTTTATATATACCTTAATATTTCATGTTGTTCAAAAATTTAGAATATTTTCATTTCATCACTGAAATTATTTTTTTCTAGTTCACGTGACACCAATTAGCGATACATATTTTCTGAAATTTCAAAATTGTAAGAAAATTATTAGTACTCGTACAATTTTATTAACAACCAGTTTTTTTTTTGGTAAATTTGTGAAGTCAGTCAAAACTCAGTATTTGTAATAATTTTCATTTCATACTCTTTTACGATTCCTTAATAACGTGAAACCCTATTTTTTATTTGCGATTATAGGTACTTCAAGCTTGGTATATAGAGTTTTTTAGGTATTGTAGAGAGGGAGCATTGAAATTTTGTTTAGCCAAAAAAATAAAAGTAACTGCCATATAACTGTTATGTCAAAGCCTATTTTTCTCGAAAACGGCATACGATTTTGTTTTAAAAAATTAGTTCATCTTTTTAGGTACGACAGTTCATATGGTTGACATTTTTTTTAATGTCTAAAATTTGTATCTTAATCTCCATAGGACCGTTTTTTTTTGTTTGCTTTACTATTTCATAAATGGCTTAACCGATTCTTTCGAAATTTCATACGTAAATAGTTGTAGGCAGTCCAATTTATACTGCATACCAATAAAAATATATTTGGTTAATATTTTTTTGTATTATTAAAAGCTCTTACAAAATAAAAGAAATTATATTTTGGAAACTGCTCATTAAATTTCTTTCAAAAATTATAGTTATATTATTTGATGAATACTTATAAATTGGAGTTTTTTGATTTTTTTGAAAAATGTTTTCAAAAAGTTAAAAAAAAAAACTTTTTTTCTCAAAGCCGCTTAACAGATTTTTAAAATTGTTTTCTCATAAATTCAAATTTATACAAGAAACAAAATGGCTTACTTTTTTTTAGCTCGTTAGTTGAAGTAGATATTAATTTCAGAATTTTGAATTTTTTTTCTTTGAATTAAGCCGAATTAATCTCTTATTTTTAAGAGCATATTATTAAATATTTAAGATTGTCATAGATTGTCAACTAAAAAATAATAAGAAATTTTGTATACATAAAAAACGATATTAAAAATATATTTAGATTTTTAATAGAAATCTTTTCCATACGATGTGCTCGAACATAAGAGCAAGTTAGTGCGATCTGCACGACTGGATTTTATTTTTGTAAACAATAGAATTTTTCTTAGCTGTCATCAATTGACATTTTGTTAATTTACTTCCGTCTTACTTTATTATTCACAAAACAACCTTCTGCCGCCATTTTATTTTTGTGAGTATTTTTTTTTTTCACTTTAAGGTCTGGGGTCTTGACACACATTATGACATTTGCTCTGTTCAGCAATTAACCCAGGATTCTCAGTTGATCTTTCCTGAACATATCGAGCATACTCCGAACATATTCAGAATTAAAATAGAAACAAACAAATTGTTTGACAACAGTCCCTGTCCCTGCTCTGAACTAAATTAGAAAAACGCCTGTTATCGCTCAAAATTTCTTCAATAATAGCATTCGACAATAATTGGCTACACCATCAAGGAAGAACGTCTGATGCTCCACTTTAAGCACTTCTGTCAAAAAGAACATATAACTGTCATCTTATTGAGAACTACAATCTATAGGTATGTACTAAAGTAATTTACTCAGTACCTCAATTGCTTTACGTGTATAAGTGTGCTTTTGTTCATTTCTACGGTATTGGTGAAAATGTTTTCGTGTATGCCAGATAGTAGGCTGTTACAGTTTGTGGAACACATCCATTTTTCATTTCACGAAACAGGTGAGGCGAGAATTCTACGAGCGGGTCAAAGAGACTCTTGTAATACCAGCTGTTCAGAAATTCAAATTGATTAATATTGAAAACAGAAACGATTCTCTTTAGAATACCAACTCCTTCAAATGATAAAACGCATAAGGTACCTACCAACCTGTCAAGCAAGGAGCAAATTCTTGTGTACCGTTATATACAAAGAGCCATCATTAATATTACCCTTCATCCATATAATAAACAACTTTTTCGATTTAACCTTCGGGATTGTCGAAATCTATTTTACTTAAAAAATAAGAATAAACGTCCTTAACTGCTCAGTAAGAATACGAACTTGCTAGTGTGAAAATTAATGTAAAAACTTTTCAGATAAAACTTTAACCCCCATCACAGCTCAGGTGCGATATTCCTGTAGATAAGTGGAGAGAGCTACCACTTTTTCCCAATGTAGGTACATTCTTTTAGTTTTATTATTTTTTTCTGTTTTATTTCTCTTTTTTTTATTTTGTTTTTATTTTTTTTTTTTTTGCAGAAATAGAAATGTTTTTGAAAGTTTTCACATAAATTCATTCAACGTGAACATTCCTCGAATGATGGATAAAGTTTCCACCATCGTCCTTCGCACAGCATTTATTATTGTTGTTAGTTGTATATTTTTGTATACATGAATGGAATCATAACAATTCAAATAATATTCGGATAGTGTAAAATAACAAATTGGCTTTATGTATTTTTGTTGTGTTTTTTCTGTCAAATAGTTGGAATAAACAGGTATTGTTTTATAGACTGCCACTTTATTATGCTTTCGAAAACATTTAAATTAAGTCATTTATAAAATAAAGGGCACATAAAATGTCCCAATGGTTTGAATGCTAGATGTGTCAAAAATCGATAAGTAAAAATAAGTTTTGTTCTGCCAATGCAAGTAATGTAGGGATAATACACTAGCAAAAAAGATTAATCGTGAGATTACTCAATCGCAAGAAAATAGAACATAATGTCTTGATTTTGATATGGGCATAAACGCACAAGCTATTCGTTTTTCAATAAGCACCTAGGAGTCTGAAAATATTAAATTGGCAACACTGTTTTCTTTGACAGAGTGACAGTTGATTTGACAGTTCTCTTGTGGTTTTAATTTGGCAATTCATTGTAAATAGACTCACACCTGAGCAATATTAACAAATTATTTAAATTTTTTTGTAACTAAAATGCACGAGTGGGTCGCACATACTTGCTCTTAAGGGCGATCACAGATTAATGTCTTTTTAAAGCCGCTTCTTACTTAATTTGATCATTCAAAATTTCTTTAACTGTTTTCAAAAATAATCTTAAGTATTAAATAATATAAATATTGCGAAAAATTGTTTTAAAATAAAATTCTTTTGCCGGTTTTCGAAGTATTGAATTTACAAAAAAAATATAAGAACAAATATTTTCTTTTCCAAAATAAAAAAAAAGATCGAAAACAGTAGGAATGCTGTGTTTTTAAAATGATGAAATTAAATCTCAATCAGCAAATAATGACAATTAATCAAAAAAAATCGAAAAGACTCCTCATTTTAACACCCGCCCCCTCCTACACACAAACTACCAAAGTTAGCTAATCGTTGTTTTTGAGTTGCATTTTTTAAAGTGTCTGAAACGTTTGTTTTTGAAAAGAGCTTATTTAGGGAAAACACGAAAATGTTACCTGCAGACAAGTTTGTTAAAAATATTTTTGTTAAAAACATAGTGTGTAAAGCTTAAAACATATATGTAAGTCTCATAATGCTTCTCTGCACTGCCTGCAAGACCATAACATGAAACGAGTACTTGCAGCTACTTATTGGTTGTGGTCTTGTGGAATTATTTTCGTTCATAGATTTTGGACTTTGTATAGAAAATGTATGTTTCGTGATTTGGACAAATAGAAAGAGCAGTATACTTGTAATTTCACTTCAACAGGATGAAGTTCCGACTGTTAATAGAAAACCATGCAAAATGTACAGATAGATATAGGTAAGGTGCCTACATTAGGACAAAGAGGTTTACATTTACGTGAAAAGTGTATGTAGGTTGGTTGCATCTTGTTTCAGTACATGAAAAACGAATTGTTCCGGGAAATAAATATCTACAAAATACCTTTAGAAAGTGCATATGTTTTTGGTTTTGTACTGTGTCATTAAAAATTACATTTTGTTTTAAAACCTAAGTAGAGCTTTGTAAGCTACTTGGAAGGTATTAACTACTTTTGAAAATTTTTCCAACAACCGTTTCATTTTGGGTTACTAGATACTCAATATATTTATTTAACTTAATACAAATAATAAAACTTAAAATATTGACCTACATCTGGTAAGAAAAAATATTTTTAATTATTTCGATAGAATTAATTTTAACGAACATGCAGATTTGTTATATATTTCTATCATTTTCATAGAAACATATTTTTATATAATTGTAATTTGCGCAAACTAAATCGTATTAAGCTTAATATCTAATGTATGTTAAGTCTCCATGTTGTGTATGTAAATTTATTTTTTAAAAGATATGAACAAATTATTATAAAGTCCAGCTCACACAACAACTGAAGCCAGCTGACAATTCAAAAGGTCGTAGATATGTCGAATGGGTGCTTGAACAACAGGCGGTGGACGGCGATTTTTCGAACAAAATTTTCGTCAGCGACGAAGCACGTTTCTCACTCGGTGGATATGTTAATAAACAAAATTGTAGTATTTGGGGTTCTGAGAATCCTCAAGTTATTGAAGAGAGGCCATTACATCCACAAAAAGTCACTGTTTGGGGCACTCTTTGGTCCGGAGGTGGGATTGGACCTTAGTTCTTCGAAAATGACGATGGAACGACTGTCACCGTCCATTCGGAGCGTTATGGTCATATTATAACCGACTTTTCTTGCCTGCTATTGAAGAATACGACTTGGAGAATATGTGGTTTCAACAAGACGGTGCCACATGCCACACAACTCGAGCGAATATGGCTTTATTGCAAGAGACATTTCCTGACGGCGTAATTTCTCTTCGTGGCGATAACAATTGGCCACCAAGATCATGCGATTTGACACCGCTGGACTTTTTTTGTGGTGCTACGCGAAATACCATCTTTATGCAGATAAACCTTTAACTCTTGAGCACTTGAAACCCAACATTCGTCAAGTTATGGCTGAGATAAAATTACCTCAAAAGAATCGATGCTTGCAACAATTCGCGTGGTGGTCATTTAAATCATGTAGTGTTTCACACATAATGTCAACGTTTAAGCGTTTAATTTCAAATTTTTTTTTGGTAATATTTAAGTATTTCACAAGATATTTTAATTTAATTTAGCGACGCGTTTCGCATATTAGTATCCATCTTCGGGTTTCTGTTTTTCGATTAAGCTTTCTTAAAGTTGGTGTTGGTGTCTTGTTTGTATGAAGGTTTATATATGTTTGTCTCAGGCAGAACATTCCACGAAAGATTTTTAGAACACCAGCCGAAACCAAGCACCAAATCAACATTTGCAAAAGGGAGAAAACTTGCTGCACTAGAGGAGTTCGAGATCTCTAATGCAAATGATTAGCTAACCATAAAAAGCAACGCATTATTATGACACCGCAATTCGACACCGTACAAGATAAACAGAAACAAACATATATAAACCTTCAAACAAACAAGGCACCAACACCAACTTTAAGAAAGCTTAATCTTAAAACAGAAGCCAGAAGATGGATACTAATATCGGAAACGCGTCGCTAAATTAAATTAAAATATGTTGTTAAATAAATAAAAAAATAATTAAAAAAATTTAAAATATATTATCTAAAAAAGTAAAAATTTTGTCAATAATTTTTTTCATTTCTTTTAAAAAATAAATATTAATATTTTGTTGAACACATAGAACGGTCGGAAGTACCAATTGAGGGGATTTACGATTTAGAGGGAGGTTTCGATGCACTTTGGCCTTGAATTGTTTGACATTGAAATAAGATCGAAATCATTCCACATAAATTCAGTTCTACTTAAGAAGGAATCTCTTTACATATTAAACTGATTTGTGTTCTTTAGATATCAAGTATTGTGTTGGATTTTTTAAGATGCCGAATGCAATTTGCTGCTTTATTACTTGAAACATTACAATCAAATTTAGAAATAATGGCCAAACAGTTTTTTTTTTTTAGAATTTTAGAATACATAATGCAAAATATTGCACGTTCTTGCTCTGATTTTTGATCACATCGTAAGCACAAGATTCTCAGTAAAAAGCTAAATATAGTTTTGGAGTAATTTTTTACTTATTTTTTATATACAACATTTTTTTATACTTTTTTTTCTTCAAAAAATAGTTAAGTATGTGAATTTTAAGTATTTAATAAATTAAATTTTAAAACAATAAGAAAAAAATCGTCCACCCATTTTCAAAATATTGAAATGATTTTTTTTTTAAATTCCAAAAAATATTTTTAGAAAATTTTGCTATGAAGGAATATTTACAATTCGAATGACCTTCTGTATAAAAAAATTGATGGAAATCCGTCAAGCCGTTTAAAATAAAAGAAATATGTAATATGTATGTCAAGTGCGTTAATAACAAATTTTGAAAAAAACAAATTGGACCAAAATATAGACTATGTTTATGTAGAGAACAGTTTTTGTTTTTTATCAAAACCATTAGAACAAAATTTACCATAATTTATGGCGCTACAAAAAATGTTTGAAAATAAAACGCTTAAGTAACTAGTTTGGAAAAAAATCGCTTCAGCGTTTTAGGCTATACAGAGAGGCAGATAGACGGAAAGATAGACGAAATTAAGGTAACCTGTTTTTTTTCCTCTTCGCTATGATCGTACAAATTTATAAATGCAAGACTTGCCCTATAGTACCTAAGTCGCAAGTAAGAATAGAAACAGGAAGAAGAACTAAAATGTCGATGAAATTCCACAAGGTATATTCAAGTGACGAAAGCGGCATTTTTACATCGCACAATAAACAGAAAAATAACTGATTCAATTCCAAGTCCGTAATTTTACTTTCAAGCAGATAGTGAAAAAGTGTAAGAATGTGCAAACGACCCAAGACGTACCCTTGATGTACACCAATTTTTATTTGGAATTCTTCGGTATTTCTCGTCCATATTATTTGTAAATTATCGCATAATCGAAAAAAGCTGCATTTAAATTATTCATAGAATCTAATTGCCGATAATAATTTAATTAACTATCTATTTCTATTATATAACAGATCTTATTTTATAAGCGAAATACATAATTATTAATAAGTTAGATTTTAATCTGAAACACTCTGTACTCAATTGAATGCAACTGCAAATTCATTTACTTACTTTTAATATGTATGCAAATCATTTTATGTCTTACAACTCATGACTGTTACATATCGAATCATAGAACAACATGCCCATTAATGATAGATATGTAAAATAGTACATGCTATACTACTTACTGCCCCACGGTATCAATAATTATTAAGTAAATCGTTGCAACGAAACTTTATGCGAACTAAAACAATTCCAGCAAAACACTACAAACAGAAAAAACACTTATATCACAGTTGTGTTTCTGTATCACCTTCATTCGTAACTCAACTGTGATATAAGTGTTTTTTCTGTTTGTAGTGTTTTGGGTTTTAAATTGTTAAATATTTAAATTGTTAAGTATTATTTAATTTATTTATTTGCTTAAAAATTTGTTTTAATAATTATTCATAACAAATAAAATACAATTAATGTAACTTGACAAAAATAATCCAATAAATCGTTACCCCTGAAGAAGCTGACAAACATCATCGAAACGTTAGGCAGAAGATATGGTATTGATTTAATTCCCTAAAAAAATGTTCTTCAGCCCTCTCTTATTTGCGCTCTCCAAAATGTTCAGTCCATCATTATCTCAAGGAGAATTTCCTCAGGTATGGAAAAACCTATTTCATAACCCCAATATACAAAAAGGGTACTAAGAGCGATATTAAAAACTATATCGTCCCATTGCCAAACTTTCAAATATCCCTCAAATATTTGAAAGTATTTTGTACGAAATTTTAATTTTCCGTTGTAAGTCACTCATTTCCCCTAGACAACACGGCTTTCTCAAATGTTGATCTACAACAACTAACCTAGTTGAATTGGTATCGTATACAGTCTCAGCTTTAGAAATCGGGAGGGAAGTAGTTGTTATCTCTACGGACTTTAGTAAAGCTTATGACAAAATTTCACATATGCTAATACTTTTCGAATAAATTGTCCACCCTCGTCTTTGAACCTATTTTTTTAAAATGTATTTCTTTTTATCTGGAAAACCGGTATAATAGTGTTCGTTTCAGATCTGCCTTCTTTAATTCATTCTTAGCTACCGCCGAGTTCCCGCAAGGAAGTCACTTAGGCGCTCTCCTTTTTATTCTTACAATTTAAAAAACAATTCTTTCCTAAATTCGCTTCCTTCTAACTAGTGCTGTTCAATTCAGATTGCATTTAAAAAGACCTTAGGTCTTACATGCATACAGTTAAATTTAAAAAAAATGTCGGAAAAGAAAAAAATTACATAAAAAAAATTTACGATATTGAATTGGTCATTAAATATTCCCATATCTTATTATACGCTGACGATTCCAAGTTTTTCAAGACAGTTTCTTCCCCACACAACCGATCTCGACAGTTTCTCAGTCTGGTGTATCAAAAACTGCTTAGAGCTTAATATTGCTAAGTGTCAATAAATTACTTTTTCACGCAAACGCATAAAATCTTCCCCCAGAGGTACTTTCTTCACAATCAACCCTTAGCCATTGTTGAATCGATACGAGACTTAGGAAAATTATGTGACCGAGAGCTCAATTTCATAACAAACATCGATAATATTATTTCAAAAGCCAATTCAACGCCTGGTTTTGTGAAACGATGGTCCAAAGAATTTTCCGACCCCTAATTCACCAGATCACTCTACATAACCTTTGTCCGCCCGTTACTTGAATACGACTGCCAATTATAGTCCCCATATCAACAAATTCAAATCTCTAGAATCGAGAGTATTCAAAGGCGTTTCTTAAGATTCGCCCTTCGCGGACTGTCTTGGAATAATCCACTGATCCTCCCGAGTATCAAAATCGCCTTCAACTAATTAACCTTAATACCCTGCAAGAGCGAAGAGAAATAACCGAAATCCGCTTCATTCATCGACTCCTCTCAGGTTCCGTTGATTCTGAAACCCTCTACAACCCTATCTTTCTCAACACTAACCCCGTAACCTAACAATACCCTCATCTCTTCTACCTGCATAATCATCGTACCTCTTATGGCTTCAATGAACCTGTCACCCGTATGCTGCGAAGGGTTGATTTAAAAGAAAACTGTGTGGACTTCAACCTCAGCAGTCCCAGCCTAAAACTCCTCCTGTTAAATCATCCGTCTAATTCAATCTAATCTTAGCCCTAAGTTTCATAGTTTTAAGTTAGTTTAAGTTATGGAGCTTGTATTTAGCCAAATAAATGGGGTATTGCCCCCATTCATTTGTTGTGAATCAGTTGTAAATCGGATATCAGATGATTAAGATTTTGATGGTAAACTTGAATAGTAATAGTAACGTCTCGAACTTAAAGGTGCTTCTTTAGTTTATAGCACTCAGAATGTTCCAAGAAATCGAAGACATAAATATATACACTCAAAGACTATTTTAACATTTGGATAAACTATTGACAATTTTAAGGAAATTGTCGAAAATTACTATGAGGTATTATTAATTTGCATTCTGCAGTATTTATGGTTTTCAGAGCCACTTTGTTGGGCGTGCTTTATCAAGAGCTTCTTGACAAAACATTCGACATTGTTTTCATGAAAAATTCAATGGAAATTGGTCTGCCCACCAACAACAACCCTTATAAAAACAAAACAATCCCTTTCTTCAGCAAAAGTAACAAAAAAAATGAAAGAAAAATGTTGAAGACCGCTTTGAAAAATGCTGGTCCTCACGTAAATATTTTGTAAGTAAGATATTGGCATTTTTACTTGTCACGAGCGCATACTTACGTATTTGAATATTTTCTTGTTTTTATTATTTCCTCTTGCATCAACACACTCATATAATAAAAATATACATCAAACAAACAAAAAACAAAAACAAAAAAAATATTTATGGTGAAGTGGAATCTTACTTAGTGTGAAGAACGTTTATGCCATGTGGATACGATTTAAGTTTTTTTTTTTATTTTTTTTTTCAGCACAAAAATACAGAACTGGAAGAAACATGAGCTTTGGTACTGAAGCTAAAGATATATAGCTATGTATATCTGTATATATGGATGGTTTTGCTTTCGCTGCGAATTAAGGCGCAAAGAGCATGGAATGGGACTTTTGTTTTTCCACCCTGAAGACATTTGCATGAATAATTTGGCAAGCTAATGTAATGGTGTCTGAGATAAATCTAAGCAAACATTTGTTGTGATATTAACTGGTAGCTTTGTTGTACAATATTTTGTTTGAAGAAAATATGTTAAAAATATGTGTGTTCCCTATGGAGGTTGACTTTTGTAGGTCCTTTTTCTCATTGTATCTACGAGTATAGATAGGTATATCTTCGAGGCGTAGATGTAGGTAAGGTATATCTTTTAAGGAAGGAGTAACTTTGTGTTAGCTTTGGCTTGGTAAGTATTCATATGGAGGAAATAAATTCTACAAACAGAAATATGTATATGTATAAATATCTAGTGGATGTTCCGCTGGGGTGTTGGCTTGAATGGGTTGTTGTTGTTTCTTGTTCATTTATTTATTTAGACGTAGACGTCTAAAAGAGAGTGATGATGTTGTTCAAAGTTAAATATTCCCGAGATAAGGCACCCATATTCAATGAAAAAATCAAATGCCCCGATGAGTTGGAAGCTGGAAATTAAATTTAGATACAAACATTCCGTAAGTCTCCGAAGATAAGGCAATTCCACTGGTTTCCGTGTGCGTGGATGAATAAAATTAAATTGACACCACAAATTATTTTGTAAAAAATTTACCTACATACCTACATCCGAAATTTACAAATTAAAATAGCGGAAGTCAATTCTTTATTTTTTTCTAATGAAGTTTTGACTAAAAACAAATTTAGATTGGTAGGTATAATCTTCCATACATATCTATCACAAGTTCACAATAAAAACTAAAGAACTCAGTTGCTAGTTAGTACACTATTATTTATTAGAGTTTGCTGTATTAAGATCTAAAGCCAGTTATTGGCGCAAAAAAAGCCCGAAACATTCTCGCTCCCAGATTTCAACATTTCAAATGTGGGATATTCAACATAAATATGCCATCTTTTAGTGTTGGAAAGGTCAGATAGAATTAGTAAAATTAGTAAGCCATAGACTACCTATGTGTGTTTAATCCATTGTTAAAAATGTTCATGATCAATTTAGGTTGGGGTGGCCGTGACGCGATAGTTGTGTGTTCGCCTGACAGCGGCGTGGGCGCAGGTTCGTTTCCTGCAGTTGTCTATCTCTTCTTATATTCCATTAAAAACCAATTCTAAAAATCGTAATAAAATGAGTTGCTGGTTTACATGCATAACTCTAGAAACATCTGATTGAGTAAACTACACCCAGAGAAAAAACGGTGTAAAATTAACCTAAATCGCGTGTTAACTTAGCTAGGCGCTAGCGCCCGTTTGAGCTTACTTAGTTTTAAGGTAAGTTGACTTATTTTGCTTGCGTAAGTTCAAAGAATTTTCGATAGTGTAAAACTGCCTTAGGTCTATGTTATTTTATGTTAGATTTTCTAAGGTAAACTAGGATGATTTTACCTAATCATTTTACCTTATAAGAGTGTAAGTTACGTTAGCATCTAAGGTGTTATTTCAAAAGTTTGCCTTATTGCTAGGGTATTTGGTCAGTTTCCTAAGGTAATTTTACACTCCACTAGGGTGTTTCTTTGCCAATTTATTACCTTAGCAAAGCTAAAAATGCCTAAGTAGATAGGATGATTTTACCTAATCATTTTACCTTATAAGTGTAAGTTGCCTTAGCATCTAAGGTAGTATATACCAAATCTTTGCCTTATATCTAGGGTAATTTATGTCAGTTTGCTTAGGTAATTTTACCCTCCAATAGGGTGATTTTTACCTTAACAAGGTGTTAACCTGCCTAAGTATCTAAGGTAGTATATCAAATGCTTGCCTTATTGCTAGGGTAATTTAGGTTAGTTTTCTAAGGTAATTTTACCCTAAAATAGCGTGTTTTTTTACCAATTTTTTACCTAAGCAAGAGGTAAAAATGCCTAATTAGATAAGGTAGTATACCAAATTTTTGCCTTGTATCTAGGGTAATTTATGTCAGTTTGCTTAGGTAATTTTACCCTCCAATAGGGTGATTTTTACCTTAACAAGGTGTTAACCTGCCTAAGTATCTAAGGTAGTATATCAAATGCTTGCCTTATTGCTAGGGTAATTTAGGTTAGTTTTCTAAGGTAATTTTACCCTAAAATAGCGTGTTTTTTTACCAATTTTTTACCTAAGCAAGAGGTAAAAATGCCTAATTAGATAAGGTAGTATACCAAATTCTTGCCTTGTATCTAGGGTAATTTATGTCAGTTTGCTTAGGTAATTTTACCCTCCAATAGGGTGATTTTTACCTTAACAAGGTGTTAACCTGCCTAAGTATCTAAGGTAGTATATCAAATGCTTGCCTTATTGCTAGGGTAATTTAGGTTAGTTTTCTAAGGTAATTTTACCCTAAAATAGCGTGTTTTTTTACCAATTTTTTACCTAAGCAAGAGGTAAAAATGCCTAATTAGATAAGGTAGTATACCAAATTTTTGCCTTGTATCTAGGGTAATTTATGTCAGTTTGCTTAGGTAATTTTACCCTCCAATAGGGTGATTTTTTCGTTGATGTAAATTTTCCACATATTTATTAATGAAAAACTTAAACATGAATTTAAAATTATTTTTTTTTATTTTATAAAGATAAAATACAGACATATTTTGTAAACTAAGACTATTACTACAATTATAAGTAATAGGAGCAAAAGATTTATTTTGTTTTAATTTGTAAGGATAAAATACAAACATATTTTGTAAACTAAGACTATTATTACAATTATAAGTAATATGAGCAAAAGATTTATTTTGTTGTAATTTGTAAGGATAAAATACAAACATATTTTGTAAACTAAGACTATTATTACAATTATAAGTAATATGAGCAAAAGATTTATTTTGTTGTAATTTGTAAGGATAAAATACAAACATTTTGTAAGGTAAGATAAATAATTATACAATTAGTATGTGCAGGTAATTTAACTAGGGCTGGCCAGAAGACTTTTGACAAGACTAGTTGCCTCATATATTTACATAAGAAACTATTTTAAAGAAAAGCGTTGCTCAATATCATTTAAAAAAGTCTGCACGGATGGGATTGGGTCACCATCATCAATTTCAAAAAAAAAAATTTGGATAAATGTCCACACCGAAAGACATTGTGGAGGATATTGGATATTTAGAACGTATGTCATTTTTAGATATAACTCAATGCACTCTAAATATGATTGTAATTTATACTTAACATTGTCTAATGCTACATAAAAATATAAAAAATTAAACCTTTCTCCGACAACAATAATAAGCGGCTGAAGGCGTATTTTTTTTTGTAAGCAGTCCTCTCTTCTCTGATTAAGAACACTATCTATGTCGCCTGCCTGTTTGACCTCCAATATGAATGCTGACAAGGAGTCATAAATGGTAAACTTTTTTGATTTCCCCTGGAACTTCCTTGCGGCCGGGGTCAAAACCCCGTGCAGTAGTGTGGCGTATCCATAGTTTACATTATCTGTAAATAAGGCAAACAGAAAATAAGTGGTTTTGTATGTTATATGTATGTATTATGGTTTTCTTTAAAAAAAAAGAGTGTGTGTACTTATGGAAGTATGTACGCTGGAAGTAAAACCGACCTAATTTGAAACAATTTTTTCTATGTCAGCGAAAACATATTTCAGTTTCATGGAAACCGGTCAAAGAACAATGAAGTTGACATTTTTTTATATCAACCCCGAGCATGCATTAATACATCGCCCATAACGACCCTATCTTCCAATTTTACAAACGTCACCGTCGCGTCGTTCGAACTTTGATTCATGGTTCATCAATTTTACATTCCATACATTATACTACTCCGTATACTTATACAAATCTACGAAATACCTACAAGCTTTGGCAACGTGACTGTCGACGTAAACATTAATACAGCACAATATACACTAATTTTAAATGTATATGAACATCATCTTCTTTTTACAATTTATTGACAGTAAGTAATAAAAAAGTTGTTTTTCAAAAAGATAAAAGTGATAAAAGTGAAACAGTGTTTGTGATTTTTATAAAAAAAATTGTAAAGAAGTTAATTGATTTTGTGTTTTTTGTGTGTTTTTAAAATAGACAATTCTTAATGAAATGTCATCTGTCGTTGACATTGCCGTTGCATCCGAGGAAATTTGATTACCCTCCCAAAAGAAGTTTTACTTCAAAAATAATTTCTGAATGGAGCTAAATCAGCTACAAATGGTGATGAAATGATTTTTTATTTTGTTCAAATTTTTATTCGCTTTTAGGGTTTAATTTATTATAATGCTACATTTGGTATTATTTATTGAACACAAAGTGATTCACCTAAAATGTAACGAAAAAGCGCCAACGTTTTCCCCAAAAAAACAAATAAAGTAAAAAAATATTTATTAATATTAAAAATATTATTTAATATTTATTATATTGAATACACCGGAAAATTGCCTTATATTTAGCTATACAGCGACTATAGAGGATGAAAAATGTTAGGGGATTATTTTTTAATTATGTATTTGGAACTGATTTAGCTCTATTCAATCATATTAACTTTTCCAAAAACACTAGTGATCACCCTATATGTATTAAGTAAAATAAATCACGTCAAAACTTACCGATATCAAGGATATGTAATCTTTCCAGGAAGTCGTGCAGATAGGTTTTAAGAAAATTTATTTTTATTCTTTCAGAAAAAAAATCTAGGGCATGTGTACAAAAAATTTGCCATTTTTCAAATTGGAATTTTTTCCCAGGCTTCATAAAATTGTAGTCTATTTCAATCTGCAGAGAATTAAAAAAAATATAATTAAAAATAGTTTTGAGATGTACTCGTATGTAGTTGAGTCAATAAAGATTAAAAATATAAAGTCTTGAAAGTTCTTTAGTATCTATGTAATACTAATATTTTTTTGTTTAAATGTAGGTATTATTGAATTTTATAATTTTTCTGGAAAGTTAGTTAGTTGTAAAAATAAAATATGCCAATGTCTCAATACTATATGTATATATTAGAGTGAAACAAATTCATTTTGTTCACTTTAAGGTACTAAAAAAACGTTCATTGTTTTACTCACCAGTTCTTGTGCTTTTGAATATTTGTACAGCGGCCAGTCCAAAAAGATTTGCTGAAGACTAGGGTCATTATTTCTATCTATCATATCTCTACGCAGTCGTACTGTTTCAACCCATTGTTTTTGAAAACGATGTCCCAATTGCGGTTATGCTTAAGCTGGTTACAAATGTTTAAAAGCTCAATCTCGCTTAAAGAATCTGTAAAAATGTTTAAAATGTAGTTCAGTAAAAATAGAGTTATAGCCAATTTAACTCAGTACAAACAAAATGTATCATCCCATTAGAAAATAGCGAAACCCGAATTTTCTCTTTAAACAAACCCTGCAAAAGGTCAATGGTCTATAACTTGGACTTAAGCATTCTTATAGGATTCCGATGGCTTTTCGATCTCATATAAAATTCCCATACGAGTCATGACTACCTTTACTGAACTATTGTTATACTTCACATTTTTTTAACAAGTGGATTGTTCAATTTGTGTTTTAATTAGATAGCAAATAAGACCATAGCAATGAATAGACCATCTGACAACTTTATCCGTCATTAACTGATTGCCTTCTCTGCATCAACTACAGAGGCATTAAACAAGATCCTGTGAATGCCTGAAGACATTCATTGACGAACTGTTCCCTATAAATGTATACATAAAATACACACCTTTGTTTATATCTTCCTCGACAACATCCGCAAGTTTCGTTTTTTTGGAATTGGAAGTGCAGCCATCTACATTTAGCTTTTTGAATGCCCTTCTTTGTCCTCTATATCTGTCATATAGTTTGCCTTTTGGGGGAGCTCTGTTTACCCCTGGAACATAATAGGTTGCCTGTATTGGAATCGCTTTATGAGAAAAAAATACTTTAAAATATGTTGTAAATGTGTTAACTTACTTTTTGCTCAGACGGGAAAATGCTAACAATTTGTTCCGCAAGCTTAGCACATCCCTTAACAGAAAGATTTTTGTTGTTTTCGGTAAAATGTTGAATTATTTTACGTACAACATTGGTTCGATCTTCAGGTTTTAAATAATTGTTTTTCTTGTAGTTCGTAATTAAAGCTTTTCCCTGCTCAGTTTTGTTCAATAAGTCAAAAACCGTTGTCTAAATCATATTAAGTAATAAAAAAATTGAAAACATATTACATATAATAAGAACTGATTAAAATTTTGTAAGGCTTGTAATAAAATGTACCTACTAATTGACCCTTTTTAGTTGTACATATATTTTTTTCTAAAAATTATTTTTAATTTTAAAAATTCTTTCTCGATTTCGATGGTTGAAACAGTTTCCAGTTGCAATGTAAGTCTTTTATGCTATAGGTAGGTACATATGTGTATTTCTGGCGTTAAAAAATTTACGCCGAAAATCCATTCTTTACTTTGCCTTCTCGAAAGACCCCTCGCGATAATTTCTTCTTGCATGGGATCAACCTACACGCCCTAGCCTTTTATCTCACTGTATGTACCTATAATCACTCTGCATATCATTAACTAGGTAAAGCTGCTTTTCTGATTATTATCGCAACAAATAGAATTCGAAAACAAATTGTACACATTTCAATAAAACATCAATTTTTTTTTAGAAAAAAACAACAACCCTACATAAGTACATATATACATATATGTATGTGAACACGAACAATTTGTTAAAACAAAAAACAACTAAATATGTTTTCATAGAAATCTTAAAAAAAATCCCTTCATATTCTATTTATTTAATGATGCATTATTACAAATTGCAACTCGTATTTGACAATTAAATAATGAAATTTGCGCCGCCAAAGACGGGATCTTTTATTGTAGGTATATTTGCGCCGCCAAAAACGGGATCTTTTATTGTAGGTACTTCTACACACATATATATGTATGTAGGTACCTACCTAATATATGTATCGAACGAAATATTTATCATTAAATATCAGAGCATTTTTTTGTCTTGGCTGGGCATAAGAAAATATATAATGACCTGATATATTCCTGTTAATGAACATTAATGGTGATTTCGTTTCAATAATTAGGATTCGATACTAAAACCAATACTTCTTTGCTTTGAATCGAACGATTACGGATCTAATTTCTTTTTGTGACTGTGTGTGTTGCTTGGCAGCTCTAAAAAAAACAAATCTTCAATTCGTTAATACATTATTTATTTCGTTTTTATTTTCTGATTCCGCCGCGGGGGAGTTCCACTTCCACTTTTTTAATACTTGTTCCCAAGAACTTTTTAACAATTTTTTTATTTTTCAATAATATTAATTTATGTTTTCTGTACACTGCCACAAAATAAAAATTAATTGACAACACAACAATTGAGAAACTTCAAAACAAATATTGTATTGTATGTAAGAATCTGTGTACAAATCCGTTTTGAATACATCTCCAAAAGAGATTCAATACGGATCTGTTTTTCCAGAAAAAAATTGGTTTTAATTTGAAACGAATCTGATTTTCAGAAAAAAATTGACGGCGGATCGACGGCAGATCGATGTTTTTATTGAAACAAAATCCACATAACTGATAAAAATTGTTAATTTTAAGAATATAAGCACAAACAAAAATGTTTTGCACCCCAAACAAAAAAACACCACATTATAGAATATACATATATATATATAATAAATATCTGTGGCGTTTGGAATAAATATGATGACTTCATTTCAAAAAGGATGTTTGGAATGGAATTATCAAATTTATTCCAAACGCCACAGATATTAACAAAAAAAACAATAATTTATAATTATTAAATATACATACCCTTAACGCGAAAAACTGGATGTAGGTACCTATTACGAAGAAGCCAGGAAGATTTTTTAATTTTTTTTGTCTTTTTTGCACAATGCACAATACAATGTATTTATTTTTTACGACTTTAACCGGCGCGAGCAAACACATAAATGATAATGAACCTAAGCGTAAGTAAGACGTGCATGAGTAGGTACCTATTTCGAAGAAGCCAAGAAGATTTTTTAATTTGTTTTCGTCTTTTTTGATACACAGTTTATTTATTTTTTACGACTTTAACCGGCAGGCGCGAGCAAACACATAAATGATACTGAGCCTAAGCGTAAGTAAGACGTGCATGAGTAAGAAAAAAGATTACGGTAAATTTATACACGCAGCTGTGGATGGGGAACGATCACCATATATATAAGGCATATTTACCTAAGTGCTATGGTGAAGTTATACAGCCATACATTTTTGGAGGGAACATTGCCTTAGTGTTAAGGTAAAATCACAATAGGGATAGGTTAAAGTTTCACACATCAGCTTTATATACACTGTGCGTCACTAGCTTACGGTTTCTCTTTTCCCAAGTTTTTTTTTGGAAAATTTTCTTGATGAAAAAACTTTTCTGAGACATTTTTTTACATTATGATAAGTATAATATTTATGGGCTAGTGAGAAAAATTCGGATTCGGCTAATGAACTCCAAAAAAGGGTATGAAAAGTTGCGTCACATGATTGAGGCAATCACAAATATTGCACTCTGTAGCTTATTAGGTGCATTTTTTCATTACAAATAGTTAAGAAAAGGCAGTAAAACGTATTTTGCTTTTAATTTCAAATTTAAACGAGGTTTAGAAATACATTAAAAGGCAAAAATAGATGATTTTAAGGAAAAAACAACTATTTTTGTGATATTATAAACTAAGGTAAAAAATAAAAAAACCGCACATTCGAAGGAAAAATATCCCGATAAATAATTAATACCATTTAAACTACGGTTTGCCTCAAATTTCTTTATATTCATTAAAGTAGGGTTTAAGCCAGTTCTGCGATGGCCAAGAAGATTATCAAAAACTGTTATAATATCGAGCAGAGAAAAATAAAACTAAAACTAGATCTAAGCCGGGTTTATAAGAAACTGCGAAGGACTTTTATCATAGATCATTTCTTTCGAGGTAAAGCTAAAATAAAATAATATATTGCGTTTTCAGATGGAAAAAATAAAGTTAAATTTTATCGTAACAGGTTATAGGTATTTTAAAATTTTTGTTACCACATTTAAAAAAAGATGTAACAGTTTTACCGGGTCTAATTAAACTATATTATTTTGTTCTTTTTTCATTTAAAAACAATTAATTTTTATGGTTTCCCCGAGCGAATTGGTTACTGATGAAATTCAATCACAGTTTCTTATAAACTTGGATAAGAACTAATTTAAGTTTTGTTTTTGTTTCGGTGATATTATTATTGTTTTTAATAATCTTTTTGACCACCGTAAAACTGATTTAAACCCCACTTTTGAGGTAAGTTCACCGTTATTTATTGGGATATTTTTCCTTCGGATGGGCGTGGTTTTTTATGTTTACACGATAGTTTTTGCTACTAAAATAGTTGTTTAAGAAATCTTGCGGTTATTTTAAGTTTCCTTGATTTTTTTCGGGCTGCGAGCGAAACTTCCTTAAAATCATAAATGTTTGTCTTTTTAACGAATTTTCATACCTAATTTGTAATTTAACACAAAATACGTTTAACTGCCGTTTCTTAAATATTTTTGACTTTTGTTTACAAAAATCCATTTTGTAAGATTTTGGAGCACAATATTTGCAATCGCCTTAATCAAGTGACGCAACGTTTTATAACCTTTTTTCTTAAGCAGAATCTGAATTTTTTCATGAATTTTAGTCCTCCTATTCAAATTTATGTCCTTGTTTTTAGAATATATGTTGGTACTCACAAGTAAGAACATTATCGGAAAAATTATTCTAACAAAAATAATCGCAAAAAAGATTGGGAAAAGAGAGGCCCCAACCAAGTGACGTGTAGTGTATATTATAAAATTGGAGGGAAACTCACGATATATTTAAGGCAGATTTACCTAAGAGCTTAAGTAAGGTAAGTTCACGCATCTGATTTATACACTGCGCGTCAATTTTTTAAGGCCAATCTTGACCCAATTTTTGTTAAAACAAGTTTTTTAGGGAAACATTTTGTTGCCTTCAGTAAGTACAATATTTCCCAAAGCAAGGGCATCAAATTGAATGGAGTGTAGTGAGAGAAATTCCTAAAAAAAAATCGGATTCTGCTAACGAACTCCAAAAGGGGGTATAAAATGTTGAGTCACTTGATTGAGACAGGCGCAAATATTGCGCTCCAAACGCTTACAAGATGATTTAAAAAAAAAAGTTAAAACATATTTTTCGACTGAAAAGGTAAAATATCTTACGTTGACATAAGATGTTTTCGCCTTTTAGATGTGAATGGTACCTATCGTTTTTGCAAGTTAAGTCGACTTCCGGCACTTTTACTTTTTCAATCCAGATTTAACAGAAGATAGTTAGTCCTATTTTGTCTTCAATTCCAAATAAGGTCTAAAAATACAATAAAAAGCCACAAATTGAAGATTTTAAGCAACTTTCGCTTTCCAACCGAACAAATCAAGAAAACTAAGCAAGTTAAGAATTTATAAAGAACTATCCTAAAAAAACGCACATTTAAAGGGAAAATATTCCGAGATATCATGTTAAAACTGCGGTTTGTTTCAAATTTTACTATATGCCTCTTAAAATTACATCAAAAAGTTATAATATTGAGCAACAAAAAAAAAAAAAAAAAACGAAACAAAACTAGTTTCAAAGACAAAGCTTACAACAAACTGTGAATGAATTTTATCAGTGATTACTACTTCCTTCGGAATAAGGATAAGTAAGTAGGCAAGTTGTTTTATTTTCAAAAACCTTTGCGTAACAAGTCATCCGTGAAAAGTAGTGAGATCTAAAATTACGCCAAGTTCTAAGTTTATTAATGTTAAATATCAAATATTTTAAGTAGAGTAATATGGAAAAACCTTTAAATTATCAGAGAAATCTGGTATTTAATGATTACTGGACTTAAATTGTTTTGGTTTACTTGGCAAGTTTTGTTTTATTACCTAGTATTACCTATTAGTATTACTCAATATTGAAATGAAAACTTGCCAGGAAACCCAACACAATTAAAAAAACAGCTTTCTCTGATAATTTTGAGGATTTTCCATATTACTCTACTTAAAATATTTGATATTAATCATGATCTAACTACTTTTCACGGCGCACTTTTTACAGAAATGTTTTTGTACATAGACGAACTTGGCTACTTTTTTAACATTTATGCTGAACGCTCTACTAAATTTCATAATCCTCCACCAATCGGAAGTACTCTTAATATATTTAAAATTAATTCTGTGAAAATGTGTGGTTGCCACGCCCACTGAATGTAAAATCTCAAATTTTAAAATTTTGCATTTGCTTGCACTTCTATCCCTACCGTTCTACCAAATTTCATCATTCTACGACAATCAGAAGTACTACTCATAATTGATATCAATTCTAGTCAAATGGGCGGGTGCCACACCCATGAATGTAAAATCTCAAATTGTGCCTTTGCCTGATCTTTAAGCCCTACGGCTGTACTAAATTTCATCAATTTACGACAATCAGAAGTGCTCCGAGTAATGTATATAAGTTCTATGAAAATGGGCGGATAACACGCCCCATGAATGGAAAATCTTAAATTTTAAATTTTTTTCTTTGTATACACCGCAAAGCCTCCCGTTGCGCGAAAAGGAAAAATGTGGCCGCAGACAAGTGACGCGCGGTGTATATTATAAAATTGGAGGGAAAATCACCTTATATTTAAGGCAGATTTACCCTAGCCCTTGTGTAAAGTTACACTGATTGATACATATGAATTGAGGCTATAATTATACAATTGGATGGAAAATCACACTATATTTAAGGAAGATTTACCTTAAGCTTAGGTAAAGTTACAAAATTTCTAAAATTGGAGGGAAAATCATGTTATATTTAAGGCAGATTTACCTTAGCGCTTGGGTAAAGTTACACTGATTGATACATATGAATTGAGGCTATAATTATACAATTGGAGGGAAAATCACGCCATATTTAAGGAAGATTTACCTAAAGCTTAGGTAAAGTTAAAAAATTTCTAAAATTGGAGGTAAAATCTTGTTATATTTAAGGCAGATTTACCTATGCGCTTGGGTAAAGTAACATTATACAATTGGAGGGAAAATCACGCTTTATTTAAGGAAGATTTACCTTAAGCTTAGGTAAAGTTACAAAATTTCTAAAATTGGAGGGAAAATCATGTTATATTTAAGGCAGATTTACCTTAGCGCTTGGGCAAAGTTACATTATACAATTGGAGGGAAAATCATGTTATATTTAGGGCAGATTTACCTTAGCGCTTGGGCAAAGTTACATTATACAATTGGAGGGAAAATCATGTTATATTTAGGGCAGATTTACCTTAGCGCTTGGGCAAAGTTACATTATACAATTGGAGGGAAAATCACGTTATATATAAGGCATATTTACCTAAGGACTAAGGTAATAGTGGTGGGAACCTCACGATAGATTTTAGGCACATTCACCTAAGAAATAAGCTAAGCCCAATTTAAATGATTTGAGGTATAATTGCCTTAGATCTGAGGCAGAATTACCTAAGGGCTAAGGAAATTTGTGCAACTGGAATCAAAATCACGTTATATGTAAGGCAGATTTACCTAAGAACTAAGGTAATACTGGAGGGAAAATCACGAATATTTAAGGCAGATTCACCTTAGAATTAAGGTAAACTACAATTTGAGGTATTTGCGTTAGATCTTAGGCATATTTACCTAAGGGCTAAGGAAATTTGTACAACTGAAGACAAAATCACGTTAACTATAAGGCAGATTTACCTAAGAACTTAGATAAATTAAATGGAAAATAAAACACCTTAGTATTATAAGGTAGTTTTACCTACATTTCACTACCTAAGTCGTACATAAATTGTCTTATTTCTTAGGTAGAATCACGCCCGTCTAGCAAATTCCATACAAAAATATTTACCTAAGTTTTTTAAGGCAGTTTAACCTAAATTTCACTACCTAAGTCGTACATAAATTGTCTTTTTTCTTAGGTAGAATCACGCCCGTCTAGCTAATTCCATACAAAAAAATTTACCTAAGTCGGTTTAGGCAATTTTACACAGCTTTTTTCTCTGGGTGTAGTATACCTATAAATGACTCATAAATAAATAAAATAATGCGAATTATAAGAGATATAAATAAATAAGACACGGTAATTTTCTCCGCATTAGTTCAGCCGCCATACCTGGAGATAAATCTGAGACAACAACCAGCTCTAGTCTCAGAACATAGCGCCACACATCTTTCCTATCCTTCTTTCTCTTCTTTCACCGGATGACCGCGCTGTGTTAAAAACATATGGGGCGTACACAATTATTAAAAAAGGGTTTTAAGCAACTCATTTGTGGGATATTTGAAAAGCAGGATCTAATCTAAATGTCAAACATTGGTCGTGAAAGATTAGATGGTTACTGTAGATAATTTATATTTATTTTAAAAGGATTTTTTAAAAGTTATTTTAAGGTTGCATACCAAAACGTCAATATCAGTCAATGAGTGTTAGCTTGACAGTTATGTGTCCCCCATAATTTGTGTAAAATTCTGAAATTAATACCTACTTAAGCTAATTTGAGCTAAAAAAAAGGTACCCTATTTTATTTCTTGTATAAATTTGAATATATGAGAAAAAAAATTTAAAAATCTTTGAAGTGGTTATTGAGAAAAAAAAGTTTTTTTCTTTAACTTTTTGAAAGCAGTTTTAAAAATGCTTTTAATAATACAAACGAATGTTAATTAAAAATATTAGTGCGGAGTATAAATTAGGTAACTTAAACCTATATGTGTGAAATTTTTATAGCAAAAAGAACGGTCCTAGTAGCGTTTTTATTTTTTTATTTATTATTTACTTTTTTATTTTTATTTTGAAAACAATATTATAACAAATAATTTGATAATACATTATTTATAATTAATTTATTCAATAAAAATAAAAATAAAATACTGACATTTATATTTATAGAAAAAAATAGTGTTAAAGTCACTTTAATTAAGTAATATACATATGTGTCTTTAATGGGTGGGATGACCCTTGATAAAAAGTACTGTAGAGTTAGGTACAATGAATATTTAAGTTAAGGTTGAACAGATCATTCATAAATATATTAATTTACAAAGCCAGTTTTAATACAAAATTCAATTTTCATAGATTGTAAGATACTTTTGATTCAATTTATCTCTACATTTGAGCACTTAGCAAACATTCAAGGTCTCTTGGTAGAAAATCTAGAAGCCATTTTTTTAGATCTTTTACATTTGGGTTTGAAAAATTCGGCGTTCTAAGATTCCTGGGTAATTTGTTGTGGCAATGGCGCAGTGGATAAAGTGCTTGATTGCTAACTAGGACGTGTGGGTTCAATCCCCACACTAGGCGCATTCTTTTCTATACCTCCAATTTTAATTGGATGCCGCCCATGGGTTAAAAAATGAGACAGTCAATACCTGGTTCTCAAATCCACTGTGCCAAACTAGTGCCGTGCAATTCAGGTTGCATTTAAAAAGACCTTAGGTCTTACAGACATATAGTTAAATTAAAAACAAAATTAAAAAAAAATGCGACAAGAAGCTACACTATAGAAATTACGCAGCGCTGTGGTGCGGTGTCTGGGAATCCGAACCATGTTCATTGAATTTATTCTCAAATTGTGACTTTCAAAAAATCTAAAGTTAAGATTAACAGACCTAAAGAAAAAAACTTTGAAACAGTATAAATGACGTACAGGAAGGATATTTAGATACTTGAAGAGTGGTAAACTAGGATGAAACCATTGTTTGTTACACATAATCCTTATAATACGCTTCTGAAGTATTAACAGTGGTTCGATTTTGTTAAAATGAGTTCCACCACAACAGGTTACACCATAATGTAGTTTTGACTGGAAAATACCATTATAGATTATGCTCAATAATTTCTTGGAACAAATTTTTTGTAAATAGTAGGAGCTTCTCACCGTCGATCTAAATAGTTTTTCAGCGAATCATTGTGGTTTAGGAAGTACAATTTTGAATCAATTATTAAGCCAATGTATTTAAATTGGTTTAATACTTCGACTTCAAAACATTTGTCACTGCAGTCCAGATTAAAACAAAAGTTATTCGATAAATTACATGGGTAGGTATTGACAGACTGACAGACATACAGGCTGAAAGAATTTTTAGACCATCTTTTTTCGTCTTCGCTATCATCGTAATGTCATGTTTGATTGTTGTCTGAAAACTTTTTTTTGACGAATGCATAATTTGCCTTGTTATAGTACCTACATATAATCGCAAGTAAAAAAACAGTGGTACTTACTTTGGCAAAACTTAGAAAAGGATTTTAATTTTGAAATTGTATTTATTAAAAAAACTATGCACTTTAACAACTTACAACTAAAAAAAAAAAACAATTACAAAAATGGAATATATTGGATTTAAGTAAAGTTGTAACACTGTATGTGTTTTCATTGTAATTGTGTTTTCATAAATTGAAAGGTAGGTATTTTTTTTATTTTTTTTCCAAAAAGGGGTTTGAATTGTATTTTTTTTTGCTAAGAAAGACTCTTACATGTTGTTTTCAGAATTTGGCTAAAAATTGGTAGTAACATTTAATACCAACAACACAGTGACACTTCCTTCCGCAAAACTTAGAAAACAAAATACACGACTGGATCGCACGTACTTGCTTCTATGGTTAATAACATTATATGCAAAAGATTCTTAATAGACGGGTAAATGTATTTTTAAAGTCGTTTTTCACTAAAATTTTAATATATAAAAATACTTAAATTTATTATAAAAAAAAATTGGTATGAACATTTAAAATATTTAGTAATATAAACATAAAAACCAAATTTCAGAAAAAATCGTCCACCCGTTTCGAAATATTGAACGTTCAAATATCCAAAAAAGAATATTTCTCGAAAATTTTAAAATGTAGTATTATTTAGAATTTGAAGGAGCTCCTGTGTAAAAATTTTGATCGAAATCCGTTAAGCCATGAGAAAGTCGAAAATCAATAAAATGGTTGTTTGGCAGGTACCGTTAATATAAAAAATATATATAAAAAAATTTGTTGGCCAAAATGTAGACCATACGCAAAGTAGTACACGCACTTTAATCAAAATGATTAGAGCCGGTTTCGAGATAATTAGGATGGTAGAAAAATTTTTGGCGCTAACACAACGATTCAAAAATCTATTTTGGACAATCACCTAAAACGCCTGAGCACCAAGTTTGAACAAAATCAGTTCAGCCGTTTAGACTCTAGACCGTTCTGCAGACAGACAAACGGAATTGCGAGACCCACTTTGTTGGTGTTCTCTATCATCGTAATGTCAACTTTGTCTAAAATCTCAAATTCGATTTTTTTTCCAAATGCAAAACTTGTCCTATAATATATCTATGTTAGGACCGTTTTTTTTTGCTTTCGGCTATCTCATAAATGGCTTAACCGATTCTTTAGAAATTTCACACATATATGTTAAGGGTGACCAATTTATATTGCGTGCCACTATATTTAATTAATATTTTTTTGTATTTTTATAAGCATTTAAAAAAAAATATTATATTTTGATAACTGCTGATTTTGTCTGAAATTAATATTTTATATTTAGTAATAATAATTATTAAATAAATTGGCGTTTCAAATTTGTTCCACAAAAAAGTTTTCTAAATCATCGTCCAAAATATCCTGAACGAAATAGAAGCACCCTGTATATTTATTATCACTGATTTCTAGGGTTTTTCAGAGCATATCCGATACCAAGATCCAGTTTTACATACATTTTCTCACAAATCATCGCGTCGGTGTCCGAGAAGTTTAGAGGATAACGCCAAAGTTGTCAATTTTGTCCCGCCCATAAGAACTCGGTCTTTCACATACATGAATTTTAAGAACTTCTCCTCTTAATTTAAGAGATGTATAAAACCGGTCACATAAAACGCTGCGTCTTTGCTGACTGCGAACTGAAGCAGCTGGAACCTTGTATACTCAATAGCAAGCCTTGATTCCGATTTTGGTTTTGCTGAGTAATAAGGTTCTCGTTGATCTCGAGCGGCAGCCAGCTGGACGATCAATTTCGTTTACCTTAACTGGTACAGTGGTGTGCCATTTAATGCGAATTTTTTTGTTAATAAAATAGATTTTCCCTTGGAATAGCCCTTGGGCAGGAATTAGAATCCTAAACCGTTTTTGCCCTGTTACTGCTCCTGAGTAAGTTTTGGGCTTACCCGACTTTCCCTTGGATTAGCCTTGAGCAGGAACTAGATTCCTAACCGATTACCCCCTCTAGCTCCTTCTGAGTAAGTTGTGGGCGTGTATATTCGCTATTCCCTGTCTTCTCCGTCTGAATTACCGTGTTATTTATCGTAAGGCAAAGAGTTTGTAAGAATATTGTAAAAGAATATACTGTACGCAATAACGGATATTTAAACCGAGTTCTAACCTTTCTAGACCTGAGTTTTATTGTGCTTTCTACGGGATATCCTGTACACCGACGAGCTTACCTCAGCCTTTGGGAAAAAAAACATCACATGCATCATGGCTAAGACGAGAATACGCCCTAAGGATTTCTCGCCGCTTCCTCGCAAGAAGGTGCTAACTGATTTCGTCTGGTTGTAGCATAAGCTAGGATTAAAACTACACAAAGCATTAACCTTTACGTCATAAGGCTTTTTCGAAAAGACGACGAAAAATGTATAAGACTTACCATATTTTCATGGTTTCCAATTTTCCTTGCCCTACAATTTTTGTTGTAATTTTGGGCCAATAGATTGTTGGAGAGTTTTAATAATCCTTTACTAGCACATAGGTAATTTTTAACTTAAGTTATTGCCCATATTCTTCAAACAAAAAATGGAAATTTTTGATTACCGTTTTTGCGTTCAGTGAGCGAAATGTACACTAATGTATGGCTGCCTTATTATTTATCAATTTCTATTTGCTCTATAAGCATCCCTATGGATGGTGTAGACAGACGTGTTTGTGTTGCGGTCTTGAGACAGTAAAGGAGGGTGCTTCATGTTACTTATGGTAATATAAATGTATATGTAAAGAAATTGCTTGAATTCAGTATCAAAAAGACAACATAGTCATATACTGATGATAAAGCTATTTGAATTACTCACACAGAATGTAGGAAGCTGAGGTAGATAATAATTGACTGTACTGCCCCCATATATATTCTCACACCCTTGTGTGTGCTCTTAAAAAAATTATTAAAAAATTATGCAATTTAAATGATGCAAATGCGCCCTAATCTCTGGTTTCTGCTATTACTACCTAGCTACGTGCCACAAATATAGATCATGCCATAATATTTTCGTTCCCTATTTCCTTTGCTGTTTTAGTCATGACATGACTCATGAATATTTCATTAGTTATGAATGTAATTGAATTTACAAAAAGTTTCTTTCCTTCTTCTTAAAACCGATTTCCCTTCTACCCGCGCACAACCATTTGTTAAAAAATGACAAAAAAAATATACATACATAGCTATACCTTCTAACTTTACTACAAAAGTAAAAAAAATATAAAAAAAAAATAAACATAATCTTTTGGAGAGAGAGTTTTAAGTTCAATTATAACCTCTTTCATCTCTCTCTTTACACAAAATATACTTAATGATATTTACGTCATGTAATCCTCCAGCTAAGCACACCAACAACGCAACGAGAACGACTGATTGAATTTAGCAAAAAATTCGTTGGTGATGCCAAGCGATGAATTTCATTAAAATTATCCTTGTGTTGTCAACCATTCTGGATTCGGCTTGCCAATACGTCGAGTCGTCGAGTATTCCCGGTGTGAGCCCTTTTTCGAGAGGAGGCGCTGATGATTTTGAAAAGGAAATTAATTAAAAAAAATTAATTCTGCTTTATTCAGATACGGCTTATAGGTTGGAATAGGGATGTTGTTGGGGTTGGGATTGCGGCAGTGGGGTCAAAGTGGGGTTCTATTTTTCGACCATCCACCGGTCGCGCCGTCCATTTGGGGGTTACAGTTATAGACTCTTATATTCAAAGGAAACTCAAAAAAGAAAAAAAAACACATAAAATCAATTATGGTTGCGAAAATATTAAAATGTGTTTTTATAATTTAAAATTTTTTTTTTTTTCAATTAAAAAAGGGTATTGAAACACTTTGTGAGTTGTGAGTCTAGAGGAACCAGTGATTTTGTTATTTTAATTTGACCATTTAACCCAGCTCGATGAGGGTATCCATCCAGGTAGGAATAAATAATGGTACACTCAGAGTTTTACCTTTTTAAATTTTGTACGATTATTAAACGGATGGATGGATTAAGTTTGTAATTATATGGGTGTTGCCGGGATTTGTATGCGGGAGGAACCTTTTGAAGAAATCAGGCGCAACCAAATAAAAATCAAAACAAAAGGGTTGAAAAAGGCTGGCTATTATTTGGCCGAATTAAAAAACCACTCACTCGTGAGGGTAACATTCCAAAAAAAAAAAAAAATCTTTTACAACTTTTTGTGGTGGCGGGGCGGTTTATCGGTTGCGGTTTATTTTTAAATTAAATGTTATACACTTTGACACTGATATCCGTATTCGAAAATTTTGCAAAAGCTAATTGAGGTGTCAAAGGTTATAATAAATATTCATCACAATTTCTAGATGTCGGTGGGAGGGCTCTATGAACCTATGGGGTCGCATAAATTGTATTTTTACTGTTATAAATTGGGAGTCAATTTTCATTAAAATATAGGCCCATAGTTGTCTTCGTTTAAATAAACATCCCCATTTTCCCAATGTATGCTTAGGCGCATATCCGGGCTTAAATCTATAATTTTCCAGAATAATTCCGGCATGAGTGGCAGTTATCCGGGGACTACTGTAGTATGTGTATAAAAGTGATAAAGATGAGGACAAAAAAAGCAGAATGCATTTCGGAATGTAGGCTCCACAAAAGAAGACTATATTTTAAAGGATTATTAATAAACTCCTTAATTTGTATCCTTAGACTAAGAATCTACTAAAGGGGTTGTGACTACCCTTAAAACGTTTAAACACCGTGAGCGACAAGGAAAATAGTACAAGATTTAATAGGAGATATTGATCCATATTATTTTCGAAGGTTTGAATATTAAAAAAATGTGTGTGGGGGGATAAGAGTCCAGTCAAGCATTCCACAGTCGTGTAGTGTGGCTAAATAATTAATATCTACACTTGAAAGTTAAAGGGATTCTCCGTTTTTGGAACGTGAAACGGGCTGGACAAAAAATTCTACGACGGATACCAGTGGAGTAGAAAATGGAGATAGGCTTACGAAGGTGACCCAAATAAATGCTTAAATCCTACGGTGGGCCTACCCATCATTTCATCAATTTATCGATTCCATCTACACTAGCTAGTTTCGAAAATAGTTTTCGTCCTGAGTACCAATTTTGATAGACGTACAGATCTAGCCCACTTTGGTCAAGTGTTGATCGATCTTGAAGCGAAGATAATGTATGCAAATGAGGTTATCTATACATTATACCGTGTTATCCTTGAAGATTCACACCCTTTGTCCAGTTTGTATGCTGATGGAGTCGTTGGACGAAATTTATTGAAAAAAAATTAGACTAATTAGCTTGTTACGCTCAACATGACTAACGAATTTTTCGTCAATCGGTTGAATTTCAAAGAAGTGTGATACCAGCAGGTTACTGCCACTTGTGACGTATGCAGTCCAAAATGAAACAATCAACAATTATGAGAAAACGTCCAATGAACTCAGAATTTGGTGTATTTTAGACATTTACATTGTCCACATATTGCGATTTGAAGGCCTTAGAATATGGTCTTCTAGGATAAATGATATAGGAAGAAACTCCACAAGTGTTATATACAAAAAATCCAAATTTGCCCTTGTATTTTGCTTACCTCACACAAAAAAATTGCACCAATCTTAAAATTTGATCATATATGTCTAAATGGCTCCTGGAAATTGCGCCGGAGGAAATTGCGCCAGAATTTTTTTTTTGGAAAATAAGCCAGAAATATTTGAAATTATGCCAGATACTCGTAGATGTGGAAAAAGAGTCTGAAAGCAGAATGTTTGTAAGTTCTGGCCAAATTTCCAAATAACGTTTTGGGAAAAAGGCCATTAAATGCTTTAAAGTATTTTTAAGCAAGACTAAGGGGTTGAATGCGCGCCCAGTTAGTCGTGGCGGGGCCAGATGACACATTCTGAAATCCTTATTCAAAACATAAAATAGATTTCAAATGTAAACAACAAATTTTAAAAAGCTAGACAAAAAATCGGGCTCGTGTCAAGTGTTTTTTTTTCAATTAGGTCCACGGCATATAAAAAGATCGATGCATAAGAGGACATGCTTGTCCCAATATATATTTTGGGTGGGTACAAGTTTGGGTATATGCAAATTTTTTTAGAACTTTTTGAAAAGAAATCTTCAAACCCAAAAAAAAAAAATTGCATATACCCAAAATTTCTATGGACCTAATTGCAAATAAACTTAAAATTTTTTTTTTTAATTTTTGTTCGGAAAAAAGGCAAGAAATTTGGAAAAGGTTATCAGAAAATTTTGGCTTTGTTTCCTAGGAAAAAATGCCAGAATTTTGTATGAAGAATTTGTTGGCGTTTTTATAAAAAAAAAATCCGGCGTTATTTCCTCTTGCGTAATTTCCGGGAGCCGTCTAAACATTTCTCATTGTGTTTTGTATCCAATAGTAAATCCGAAATGGGGTATTTTCTAATTGCATACGTAATAATGCTCCAAATTACCCTATCTTAATAAAATTTACTTATTGTTTTTTATAAGATACATTTGCGTTGGTTCCAAGCAATTAAGTTAATCCTTATTGGAAATCCTAACTATTGAACTTTGAACTCCTCATCAAAGTTAAAACAAATATTGTAAGAAAAAATGTTTCACACATTTCTAAAAGACAATCTTCCCTTAAAAGCAAAACAAACAAAAAAATCAGACCCTTCAAAATTCTTTTGAAAGAATCTTAATTCTTCCGGAACTTAAATTTACGAAAGTGATTAAAGACTCTTCAGACTTTCACACATAAAGACAAAATGTCAACTTCGCCAAATCTATTGAAATCTCGTCTTACAAAATGTGTTCTTCGATAAAATAATGAAAGTGAATATTGATTGCAATGGAATTCCTTAAATATTAAAATCACGTAGTACGTAATTGGATTTGATGTTGGGCAATTGCAACACCCCCCCAAAAAATTGACATCATCTGGACTCGTATACATTTATGGTCTCTCTACTATAGACTGTGTGTGTCATTTAGAATTTTTGAACTTTTCTCAAAGAATACGATCCAATTAGGAATCGTTGTTTTTTTTTTGTACGAGTGTGTATGCTCTTACGGTATTTTATCAAAGGAAGTAAATCAATATTATTTGATTATTTCAGTTTCAGTAATTATACCTTGCTGGGGATATTCAATTGGAATAAGTTGTGTTCTTGTATCAAGTTTTAATTGGGCATTTACGATAATGGACTCTATTACGTTTTTGTAATCAATTTCTCGTTTGTTGAACATTAGTGACTAAAATTGCTTCCATCGCAAAACACGGTATTACGAACTGTAGATGTTAGTTAAGTTCGGTATGAGTGCAAGTAGAAAATATACTTCGGAGCCCCCATGCTGAAGGGATAGTGTGATGATTCATAAGTTTTACTCATGTTTCTGAAACAATTTGATGGAACAGGAAAAAAAAATCAGAAAGAAGTTTAACAGTTTGCAAAAAACAGTACTTTTCTTTATTTTTCATAAATTGTGTTTGAGCTTAAGCTCTTTTTCCAGAAATAGTGACATTTCTGAGATTGAAATATTGTTATTAAAAATGGCACTAGCCTTCTATCTGACATTTGGTAGGCTATGGCAGATATGTCTGAAATGTATATCCTACTGTTTTATTCAAATTCATTGATATTTGACTCACTTCTAATAATTGTCTTGTCAGTGAACCAACTTACATGCGTTTTTTTGACAATTTCTAACTATGTAATTTCAATTGAAAAATTAAATTTTCTGTACGCCGAACGTCAACAGTTATATTTATTTCGATAGGCATTTTCTATCTTCTGTGTCATTCGAGTGGACATTTCTCGGTGATCTAGTACGATCTAGATGCCAAACGAAAAGCTAAGCGAAAACCACAGCGAAAAAATATTTGTAGAGAATTCTTTTAGCTGTCAAAATCACAATTGATAACATGTGACTTCTAAGATTTTGAATTTATACGATGACACTGAGATCACTAATTACTAAAATAGCATGTAAGCAAAAGCGATTTAGTTAAGCTAAATCAGCAATGAAAGTAACATAACTGTTACTTAATAAGGGTATTCATGCAACGAGATAATTTTCCGCTTTGCAGAAAGATATAATTTTCCGCCAGACGTTTGCTTGAATACCCCCTTAAAAATACTTGCTTAAATGTGGGAAATAATCTGATGTTTATTGATATAAATTTATGAGGTTTGTTTATTCTGTTTCTACATCAAATTCGTGAAATAATTTTATCTGATTTGTAGAATATTTTTCCCATACAAACTTTGACAGTTCATTTCTGCGGTGATAAAATTTTCTGGATTCTGGGGTTTTCCGTCGTTGCATGAATATCTACCCTTAATGTTAAAATATTAACACCAACAAAACAAAAATATATAAATTTTAAATGTTATTTCAATAACATGCACGAATTTAAATAGCAATTTGTTATTTATATTTGCTAATACCTGTTTCTTAATACCTGTTACTGAATATTGACCCATCACTAGTTATGACAGCTGACTACATTTCCAAAGCACGTAATGTCTGGAGCAATTAAATTGAGAATGAAAAGATTGGAGAATTTGACAAATCTAGAACAGCTACCGACATAATTATATAACACATTTCGGCGTTTAACAGTTTAACGGAAAATGAAAATTAAACCGAATTTTTAGTTTCTAATTTCGTCGTCCCATTTTCGTTTAGTACTCGTACTTTGCGTTTCACATCAGCAGCATACTAAGTTGGAATTTTTGTGTTGGCAATTTACAAACACTTAGATAACCAATATAATATACTTTGGGGTGCTGAAAAAGTGAAGCAAATCCGACATGGTTTATTAGGGTTTAGGGAGAATTCCCATATTTAAGTACGAATATTATGTAGAATTCTGTTTTGAACATAGGACTTGCATTTTATGTAACATGTTTGAATAGCTTTAAGGCATTTTAATGATCTTTTCCCCTGTGGAAATTTTTATTGTGTAAATAAATTAAAAATAAAATAAAATAAAATAAAATAAAATAAAATAAAATAAAATGAAATAAAAGATTGAAATTGTTATGATTGAAATAAAAAAAAAATATTTAAGTAGAAGACATTTGTTTATTTTATTTAAATTCAGAAACATTCTAGCAAAACAAAAAGACCTAAGAATTTGTTAAACAAAACTAAATAAAAAAAAATACATGACAGGGTCGCACGTACTTGCTCTTATGTTCGATCACAACGTGGGGGTGGCCGTGGTGCGATAGTTGTGTGTTCGCCTGTCAACCTCATTGTCACAGGTTCGATCACTGCCCTATTCGATGTCCTCTTATTTTCCATTAAGAAAAAATTCTAAAAATAAATGTCATACAATGAGTTGCTGGTTTACTCATTACATGCTGTTAAGGCATAGAACTAACTGCATGTGATTAAGTAAAACTAGTATACCGATAAATATGACAACGAATGAAAAAAATAATGCGAATTATAAGGGACATATATAAATAGGATACGGAAATTTATCCGCATTAGTTCAACCGTCAGCCCTGGAGATAAAATCTGAGACAACAACCACCTCCAGTCTCAGAACATCGCGACACACATCTTTCATATCATTCTTTCTCTTCCTTAACTTCACGGCAAGCGCTGTGTTGAGACATTTAAAGGCAAGTATATTCCCTTGAGCGCGTGTAGAATACAAACCAAAAAAAAAAACGTATGCACAAAATTCTAAGTAGAAACAAATAAATATATTTTTAAATTCGTTTTTTACTGAATTTTGTATAAACAAAATTCTTTAATTTATTTCTAACAAAAAATATTGGCATGACAATTTTAAGTATTAAACAATATAAATTTGAAAACGGAATTTAAAAAAAAATCGTCCACCCACATTTTTTTTTTTGAAAAATCCAAGAAAAATTTTTCGGAAATTTTGGTATATAGTAATGTTAAGAATTCGAAGGAACTATTAATAATTTTTTTTATCGAAATCCCTGAAGCCGTTTAGGAGATATTCGAAAATCAAGAAAATGATTGTATGGCAGGTATCGTTAATCCTATTAATATTATAAATGTGAAAGTATGGATGTATGTTTGTTGCTCAATAACTCCGGAACGGCTGAACGGATCTGGATGAAATTGAGTACAGAGATAGATCATTTTAATTTTTCATAGAGCTCATTTTACAAATATTTTATTCACAAAAGACGGATTTGCATGAAATTTGATTGGTAGATGAATGGGAATATCACGTAATTCATTTTGTATCGCGAAAAAAATCAACGGTTCGTATGGGCGAGGCTTAAATATGAAAAAATATTTTCTTGGGTGTTTGTTCCGCTTTCGCGCCTCAACGACTGAACGGTTTTTAATGATATTTTGTAGGTGGATAGATGTCATTAGATTCCTGTGGGATAGAAAGTCTGTATAGCATCACACGGGCATCTGCTATTCAAAATGGTGTGCAAAAATGTTTTGTAATTCATCAATTGAGAACGAATGGGCCGATTTGGCTCGAACTCTGTATCAGTTGTTCGTAATATCCAGGAGAAGGCTTTTACGAAAGAAAATTTTGGGAAAACCCTCCAGAAAAGTAGGGAAATTTTAAAAATCGAAAATTGATTGTGAATGTATGTAATCATACTAATCCTTCTAATATTATAAATGTAAAAGTTTCGATGGATGGATGGATGGATGTTTTTTCCTCAATAACGGCTGAACGGATCTGGATACAATTTGGCACAGAGATAGATTATAGTCTGGAATAGCACACAGCATTCTTTTTATCCCAGTAAATGTATGGCTCCCGTGGGATAGATTTGTTTTAATTTTCTATATGGCTCATAATAATATATGTACATATCTGCCCATTTTAGAAATAGCCAACATAGCTTTCTTTCACAAAAAGCACATACACATACACACATAAAGACACACTCACACATTCACAAATGTACACTTAAATATGAACAAAATATATACTTATGGGTGTTTGTTCCGCATTCATGCCAAATCCATTCAATGGATTTTAATTAAATTTGGTAAGCAGCTGGAACATTAGCCATGATTTATTTTTCCCAACTTTATTTTTGTAGTTCTCACTTTTTGAATCCAATATAAAATCTTCGCTTTGTTCGCGAACATGACCGTACACTACGAACATCGAAGCCAATGAACACAACAAAATCTAAATTTTTCGTCAACAGCAAGCGGCTCGCGAACCAGCCCATTTACAAGAAGAGCACAGCGAGCGCGAGCAATACCGGGCAAGCATGTTCCTCGATTGTGCCTACATTCAACGACTGAACGGTTTTTAATGTAGTTTTATAGGTGAATAGATGATTTCATTAGATTCCCGTGGGTCCGTAGCATCGCACGGGTAACTGCTAGTAACAAAATATGTAAACAAAATTTTTGACCAGAATGTAGACAATATCTTTAGTAGTGCACATACTATTTTTTATCAAAATCTTTAGAGCTGTTTTCGAGATAATTAATATGATTGAAAAAATTGTATGGCAAGTACCGATATTTTTGAGGCTAAAAACAGTATTATAAAATCTGTTTGAGACAATCGCCTAAAAGGCTGAAGAACCATGTTTGAAGAAAATTGCTTTAGCCGTTAGGCTGTAGATCGCATAACTCTCCGTAGACTTTTTTGCCTAGTAAAAAATGGCGGACGTATGCTTAAATTTTTCATATGAATTTGGGTATACCTAGTATGGAAGAAATATGTGGCCGCGTTTGCAAATTGTTCAAATTGATTTTTTTTTTAAATGCACCTCCAGATGGCGTCATGTATGCGCCAGTCGTCAAATTAAGCCAATTTCATTGTATTAAAAACAAATTTCAATGCTCTATTTTCTTTACAATTTCTCAGCCTTAATAAAAAGACCCTTTGCATGCTATACAACTCGTGAAACAACAATTTCCAAAAGCTGACGACTTATTCTTTATTACAATAATGACTGTACAGCTTTTCTTTTCTGTCATAAATTTATATTGAGTTATATATTTTTGTTGGTCTTTGGAGATATAATGTACCTTGTCAAATGAAAGTAGGTAGTGTCTATAATCCTTGAAAAATAATGGTTTAAAAGTTAGTGGCACCTTCATTTATTTTGTTCCTTTAAACTTTTTCAACAATCGTACATCATAAAATGCTCACACACTTAAAAGTGTCGTCTATCTCTCTTGCAGTGTCTTTGCTCCTTAGGTTTTTTTTTTTTGTAAAACGCCAGACGCAATGACAAATACGTTAAATTCCTGAACTGAACTGTTATTAAACACGTTTGAAATATAAAAGCTAGCGTCCTTCTTTACTCTTTATGGACGATATGACATTTTCTGCAGGACATGTTCGCAATAAAACTTAATGTCTATAAAAAAAAAAGTGTCGTAAAAAATTTTACTCTTCAGATGCAGACGACCATGAAGTTGATGTTGACAATTTAAAAATTTTCCAATTCTTGTCAGAGCTTCTGATGCTGCTTCTTTATATAAATGCTTTCGTCGTTCACTCGCTTCATTTTGCTTTGCACCATAGAGAGATAAAGAGCCAGAATTTATGAAAAACGATGCACTTTACAAATGCACGAATGCAATTGACACGTTTTTCGAGCATCCGTTTTAATTTAATCTAAAAGTAGGGCGTTATTTTTATTTCTCAAACCATAAAGCCTTTTATTTTAAACATTACTGCTACTGCTATAGTGTATAAACCTAGCTACCTAGCAAATAGCTAGGCAGGAAAAGTGATGACCAGATGGTTATTTTTGTAGATTCAATTTTTGGCGAGGTTCTCAGGTATGATAAAGCAGCCACACTTGAAGTATATAATATCTTCTTTCAAAGAACATCCAAAATAAATAAAACAAAACCAAAATAGGTTAAATAAATTGTTGAATAATTCTATAGAAAGCTATACATACAACATTCCTGAGTTCTTTTTTTTATACATTCAGGTTGTATTTATTTTCAACAAATTTATTTTAAACGGACTTTTTATGAAGTAAACAAATATAATGTGTAAAAAACCTTATTTTTGAAAATGAATGTAACATGTAACACATTTTCTGTGTAAATATTGATAAATGGATATTAAATTTCAAAGCTTTGGCGGGCAATAAACTGCTTTCGGCTGAAATAAGGACTCAAACCGAATCTTTCAATTGGTTAGGTAAAAGTCATGTTTTAGATAAGTACTCCGTCTCAAGGATTTGTTATTAAAATGTGTCCCTCAATGTATTATATATCTTTACGAATAATACTTAAGCTATTTTTAATTTTTGGGAGCAAATGTTCGAGCTCCGTGTTAGCTTTAAAATAACAATAATAATAGTTGTACTTTGTAATATGTGTATATTATTTATATTAAAGAGAAGGAGATCGTTTTTTAATTGACAAACGTGTCGCCCAGTTCTAATATTATATTTTTTTTCCTTCTTAAAATGTTAAACTTTGAAGGAAAAGAAAATTCACATGTGGGTATAGGACGTAGCAAAAAAAAAATGGTTCGCTTAAGTTTGTATTATAGTCAGGGAAATTCTCATTCTTTAAAAAAAAATAAAAATTGCATGACTTCTTACATGGGAAAATAAAGTTAAAAAGTTAATTGACCTGAAACGAAATTTTGACGAAAAATTCAAATTAAAAATTTAAAACTCGAAATATTTTGCAGCCCCAAAAATAAAGGTACTTACCATGCAATTGTTTCTCCCATCTTAATTTCTCGAAAAAGGCTTTAAGGATTTTGATTTAAAAAAAACAGGTATAGATAGGCTATATTTTGGTCCAACATTTTTGTTTACATATTTTGTTATTTACGGCTACCATATTTTTAACTTTCTCATAAGCAGCTTGACGAAATCAAGACTTTTGTATAGGCGGTCTTTCGAATTTTAATTAATACTACATTACCAAAATTTTCGAAAAATATTTTTCTGGATTTTGAAAAAAAAAAATATTTTTTTTTAGAAAATCCATACTTTGAAAAACATTAATTTTTTGAAATTATGTTTTTAAATTTATATTGTTAGATATCTATAAATGAAAGAATTTTTGCTTACAAAAAATTAAATAAAAAACGAGTTTAAGAATTTAGGTGTTTCTTACTTTCGGTAATTTTTTACTTGCGGTTATAGGTGCTATAAGGCAAGTTATGTACATATTCGCAAAAAAAAAATTGTTTTTCTAAGAATCAAACTTGACCATACTATCATAGAGCACACCAAAAAATGTGGTTCCGCAATTCCGTCTGTCTATCTGTCTGTAGAACGATTTACAGCCTAAGCGGCTGAACCGATTTTGTTAGGTGACTTTCCAAAATAGATTTATGAATCGTTGTTTTAGCCCCAAGAATAACGGTACTTACCATACAAATTTTTCTACCATCTTAATTATCTCGAAAATGCCTCTAACGATTTTCATAAGAATTAGTGTGTGTACTACTTTGTGTATGGTCTACATTTTGGCTAAAAAAAGTGATTTAAATATTTTGTTTTTAACGGTACATGCCATACAACCCTTTTATTGATTTTCGACTTTCTCATAAACGACTCAACAGATTTCGGTCAAAATTTGTGTACTGGAGCTTCTTCAAATTCTTAATAACACTGCATTTCAAAATTTTGGATTTTTGAAAAAAAAATACTAGCGTAAGCTAAAATTTTCCCAAAAACAATTTATTTTAATCTAAAAAAAAAAAAAACTTTTTTTTTTGAAAACTCGAAATTTCGAAAGTGACTCAATCGAGTTTTTGAAACTTCGTATTTGGTAGGTTTTTGAAATTATCTTGAATAGTTTAAAAAAAAACAATTTTCCTTAAATAATAAATAATTATACCTTTTATATAAATGTTAAAAAAAAACGTCAGGAAAAAAATGTTTTTCTCAAAAACGGCTCCAAGCATTTTAATAAATGTGTGTAGGTGTGCATATTCTTAAATTAGTGCAGTCCACTTTTAAGTAGAAAATAGTGACTTTCTCACTATTGGATGAACCGATAAAACTATTTTTGTATGCAAATGCTCCGTAAAATTGTTAAAAAATTGGTTTTTCGATTTAAAAAAAAATATATTTGTATTTTATTTTTTAAATCGGTTTTTCGAAATCCAGTCTCTGAATTTTTTGAAATTAAAATTTGATATGTACATTTTTTCAAATTATTTTAAAATGGCGTTTCAATTTATTTTTTAAATCTTTAGCTCGATTTTTGAATTTTTGTTAGATGGATTATAAAATAAAATCAGTCAAACTCAATATTCCTATAGATGTTCAGCAACATCAAACCTTTCAATCGCTCTTCGCCGGTTTTGCTTTGCAGTTGCAAATAGGCTTTAAATCGGCGCAAACAAGGAAAAGATCGCTCGCTTGACACCACAGACACCGGAAGTATTGCACTGATCTACATAAAGCAGTCTCGTCTTCATTGGATTAGAAATAACCTTTCGGACCGCTCAATACTCGTATTGGATGGTTTCAAGTCTGAAGTTTGCAAAATTAATGCTGGTGTACCCCAGGGATCCGTTCTGTCTCCAACTCGCTTTCTCATTTTCATTAATGATCTATTGTCTGAAACTTGTAATTGTTGTTGTTGTTTCTGCTGCGCTACGGTCTGCTACCCCTGTATCGAATTTTTGTATTCGAGCTCTTTCTTCTCCCTTGCTCGGAGCGCCTCTTGTTTTGCTTTGATGGCGAGTATTAGAGGCTCCATTTGGCTTTTAAGGCTTAGAATTTCTGCATCGATTGTTCCAATTTGGTCGAGTATTCTTTGCTCCTCGTTATCGTCCTCCTAAGATGAGGCCTCTGATTTGTAGTAGTTCACAAATGCGTTGCTTTCGCCTGTGGTGTAGTGACCTTCTCCACCATCTGACATACTCGTATAATCAAATCCCTCTTTATTATCCGAGGGTTACGTGTTCAGTTGGGTTTGTATATTTGCTGCTGCGGACGTCACATCTTGTACCGACGCCGGCGTCTCCTTCACCCCAGCTGGCAGCTCAGTTGAAGTGGGCTTAGCGCACCGCTTCACCAGATTTGGCACTTATTTTAGCCGCTTTCTTCTTTTCATTTTTGCCATATCGGCTGATGTTGCTGTTGTTACCTTTGCTTCTGCTGATGTAGATGCCTTAACAGGAACATCTTTCGATGTTCCCTCAGCTGATGTTGCCATCGCAGGTCTCATTGGCCCTAGGACACCTTTCGATGCCCCAGTACTTAAACTCCTCCCCCTGAATTGGTTTTCCCAGACAATAAAATTTTCAACCTCACGGTTATGAAAAAAACTTCTTCGACGAATCGAACTCGTGACCCTCCGCACTACTGTCGGCCACTCTACCATTCTGCTATCGCACTTCTTAAAAATATGTTGGTTAAGCTTATACTTCTACTCACACAAGATACTTATTTGGAATTACTGTGAAAGCCGATAACGAGTGAACACTTCCACAGTTCGAGATCGACGGCTTATCTGAAATTTATAGCATTTAATTTAATTTTAAAAATTTCAATTTTTACTTACATGATTTTTCCGGTATTTGAACTCAGGTCCTTTCGATCACCGCCCGAGCACTCTTCCATTACGCCACCTAATGATATGCGAGTGGAATGTCCAAGTCAATGTACGTCAAGTACATATATGGATTCCTTCTTCAGCCGTACCACACGAATGTGGGATTCTTTACCCGATCTACTTTTCGATATTCAAAAATTTAAAACCAATGTACATCGGTATCTTCTGCTTCATCCTATCCCCTTAACCTACTCGCTCATACTGTGCTTAAAAATTTCAAGGGTAGTCATCACCCCTTGAGTGCGCGCATATTTAAAAAAAAGAAACTATGATTTCGCACTGAAAAACTTGGCCCCTTTGGTTTTGGATAAAAACCACTTATTATTCCTTCATCATATGCAAATACAATCCATTCATTCTTTTTGAATTGTTAAACAAAATGATTACGAGCTTATCTTGATTACAAGCTTCTGATGCATACAGTTCATGAGAAATACACTTAAAACTGAGAAATAGTTTCTTCGTTACTTGTTTCGAATTTTTTTTTTACACATTTCATTTTATAAAAATTTACAACAAATTTTGGAAACTAAAACGGCATAAGATAGGATGCGTATACATCCTGATTTATAAAACTCTCAGGAAGATGTATCTATTGCATAGCGACGGCTACCAACTTCCAACTCTCAAATCCGCCGTGAAATCTCAAATTTTATTAAATATTTTGACAGTATTTCAAGAGAATACGAGTATCTTGCACTTCCGCCTTCAGATGAAAAAATGAAAATGAATGAATGAAAAATGGATAATAAAGAAAAAAAAATAATTGGATCTTAAATAAGAGTCCTTCAACTTTTGTGTGTCATAAAAGTGTTACAAGTTTATACAACCAAAGATAGATTCCTTCGTATTTCCATCATAGATACACATAGGTACCTACTTAGGCTGATGAACTTAAGTTAATAACACATTCCCAACAGATTGCTTCCTTTTGCTTTGCGCGATAAGAAACACGAGAGGGCGAACAGAAAGAAAAAAAAAAGCAAATCCCTTGCAATATAATAAAAGCGACGAGGATGCAGTATAATACCGAATAAGTATATTAAGTGTTTCAAAATCAGGATATACCTAGAGCGGGGAGACCTTCTCACTTATGTACGAGTATGTAGCTACAGGCAGCAGCAGCAGCGAGAGAGCGATAATGGAAATGTGCATTTGCATGCGAATTACCTACAGCTGAGCAGAAATCGATTAACCAACATCGCTAGCGCTTTCCGAATTAAATTATCTAAGTGTACCCACAATAGCTTTTAAAGCATCATTTGCACGCAGTCCCTCTACACGCGAATCTACCTCCCAGCTTAACAGTGCAGCAGCACTCGGTAAGGTAAAGTTAAAGCTGTAAAGTGCTCGGAAAAAGCCGACCGCCGCGCCGCGCCGCACCACCACCACCGCGCACTATCACTATCTTTGTGCCGCAAGTTACTACTCGTACCTATATAGCGAAGCAAGTATCCCGTTCCCGTTGTCGGGTGTGAGATATTCATTCCTCTGCACAATGCAATCGCTATAAAACTGAACACATTTTAGATTAACGCTGTGACGTTTAGCACACTGCAAGGTTGAACGTGTACTCACGTTATTCCTTTGCTAGAGAAGGGAGTCCTTTTTTTTATTCTTACAGGACTAAAAGGAGGATATAAAAACACATAAAGGAGAACGAACGTGCTTGGTGGCAGGATATTGATATGTATGCTCAACCAAAATATAACAAAAAAAAAAAAGAAAAGAAAAACTGTAAAAATGTAGTACTTAAGGGTTGAATAATTTTGCTCTCTAGGCAAATATATTATTTCTAAGTATGATTTACTTTACATCTGCACTAATTTAAAAGGCTCTCATTGGGGATTTGTGAGGTGAAGATGGCAATTGAAAAAATACCAAAGCCTTTCCAAAGACGCAACAAAAATTTATTCTGTCATATTTTTCTGCGTTTGTACCTACTTAAACGTTAATTTGGACTTGAAAATGAATTATTTAACTTGAATATTTCATATTTGAACAGGTTTAGTTTGTTCCATTTTTATAGAGGCATTTTAAATGGTAGGCATATCAAGAATATTAATGGCGGAGAAGCAGCTGGCAAGTAAGTTACGACAGCTTAAGTGGCTTTATTTTATAGACCAAAGAAAACAATTATTAGAAAGAAGTAAACAACCAATTTTCATTTTATTTCAATTTGATTTGATTGGTAGGAACAGCGAGAAAAAATAATTGAGAAAATTGAATCAAAAAAAAAAAAATGGTTCTCAATTTTTGACAGCTAAGTGAAGAATTGTGTTATATTAAAGTAAAACCAATTCCTGTCAGTTCTCTGAAATATAAATTTGCTAAAAAGCAACATACTTTTGTCATGTACTCGTACCTTGTCAAATTTAATTCCTGGATGTCATAAATTATGAACAAAAAAATTAATATCAAGTTGAAGAAATATTACAAACAATTTGAGCATTTAACTTTTGAATGAGAAGAACAAAAACAAATGAAAATCGTGATTTAAATGAGATTTATTTGTGATACGTTAAGGTGTTTTGATTTTCCGTTACGCTATAGCATAGCCAATTGTATTATATTTAGATAAATACTGAAATCATTATACTTTGCGCTAAAATATACAAAGAAAACCCCAGCAGCTTTGGTATAGGTAAAAAAGTAGATTCTTAAAAGATTCTTAATATAATATTTTGTTTATTTTGTATTAAATTATTATTTTTAGTCTTGTTATTGCATGGGCAATATAAGTATACGGTACATATTTTCTAATTTGTTATTTTTGCCACTTTATTTTTGTGTCGCATCACAATACATACATATGTATATCATTTTGTTATAATTTTTAAAATCAAGAAATATTTTCCCCAGAAATAAAATTAATCGGCCAGAAAATTATTTTAAGAAATTAAAATGTTTGCGTTTAGAAAATATAGTCTTATGCATTCGCTATGATGCGTTAATGCATAACCCTGTTTATGTTGAACATATCACATTACCAAAATGCAGGGTGGCAATGGCGCAGTGGATAAAGTGCTTGATTGCTAACTTAGACGTGTGGGTTCGATCCCCACGCTGGGCGCATTCTTTTTGATAACTCCAATTTTAATTGGATGCTGCCCATGGGTGAAAATGAGACAGTCAATACCTGGTTCTCAAATCCACTGTGCCAACTAGTGCCGTGCAATTCAGGTTGTATTTAAAAGACCTTAGTTCTTACAGAGTATATAGTTAAGATTAAAAAAAATATTGTATTCAATTTCATAGTCATTAAGTGTCAGTTGCTTTTATGATTTGCATTTGACAAACAAAATCTAATTCGAGATTTTGATCAAATTTGACATTACGATGATAAAGTACACCAACAAGTGCGGGTACGGCTATACCTTCTGTATTTGTGTCTATCAGCGAGTCTACAGTTTAAACGGCAGTGTTGGTAAGTTATGCGACAAATACAAATTTTAATTAGTTACTCGTAACTAACGTAACTAATGTAACTAATTAAATTAGTTACGTAACTAATGTAACTAAGCAATTATTTTGACATTTCTCCAGAAAAATCTTTACATCGAAATAAAATTCGAAGCAAGAAGTCACGTTTTTTAAGTTATGATTTAAAAGTTCAAAAAGTTCTGATTTAATAGTTAAAATGTCGCAGTTAAGCCACTATTGTAGTTTTTTATGTTTAATTTAAATACAAACTATTTGCTGAACACAGAAAATAAAAAATGGATTTTTTTAAACATCTAAAAAGTTATTTTTTCAAAGTTTTGCTATGCAGTAGAATTCGAAGTGCCTTCTATATAAATATTATTATTTATAATGTCAAGTTTGATCAAACTCTCGAGTTCGATTTCCATTTTCCAAGTGAAAATCTGTAACTTTAATACCTTAATAATTTTTAATTGCGATATAGGTACCATAGGGCAAGTTTGGCATTTGTGAAAAATCGAACTCGAGATTTTAATGAAACTTGATATTATGATGATAGACAACACCAAATAATTGGGCCCGCAATTACGTCTGTCTGCCTGTCTGTTTGTAGAACGATCTACAGCCTTAAGGACTGAAGCGATTTTCTTGAAACTCGGTACTTAGGTGATTATTTCATACAGATTTTTGAACCGTTGTTTTATCCTCCTTGAAAATAATGGTACTTGCTATACAAATTTTGCTACCATCTTAATTATCTGGCAAACGGCTTTAACCAATTTGATAAAAAAAGTGTGTGCACTACCTCGGGTATAGTTTTTCTTATTAACGGTACCTGCCATACAACCATTTTTTTCAATTTCTACTTTCTCATAAACGACTTCCGGGTTTCGATCAAAATATTTTTAGGTAGGAGGACTTTCAAATTCTACATAATAATGCATATTAAAATTTTTAATTTTTTGTTGATTTTTCTTTTTTTTTAATTTTGAATGAAAACTTTTTTTTATTTTTGAAAATTCAATATTTCGAAAACGGGTGACGAGCAAAATTATTAATATTTGTAAGTGTTTATTATCAAATACTTACATCAAATTGCCAGACCAATTTTTTTTTTGAAAAAAATTAAAGAAATTTTGTGTATAAAAAATTTAGCAAAAAACGACTTTGAAAATATATTTAGCCGTTTCTACCAAGAATTTTGTGCTTACGATATGATTGAACCTGTGTGGCCAATTTAGCATTTTTCCTGCTAAATTTAGCCGGAAAAGTTTGCTTTTCGCATTTTTTATTTGAAAACCCTGCCCGCAGTTTTTTTAGCAGGAAATTTGTTTTAGCAGGAAATCTAGCAGGTTTTCATATTTCTCAAGCCTAAAATAAAATATTACTTTTAAAACTCAATCAAACATAAATGTGTATCGCTCAATCGCGAACTCCACAAATTCTACGAATTTTGCAGCAAGTAAATTTCTTTTATGTTAAAAAATGTTTGCGGACTCATTACCATTAAAGATTTTTTTAAAGATAAAAACATGAATTCTGAAATTATTTCCAAAATTAAATCGTAATGGGGCAACATAATTCCATATAAGTGGTATAATATTGAAAATACTGTTGAATTTTAATGCGAGGTAAATAGGTTCACCGACGCATCCAATGAAAACCCTTATACAGACTTATAATCAAACTTTGTCAATTCGTTTTTAGTTTTGCCTATCTCAAATGCTGCAGTTGAAAGAGTGTTTAGTTTAATGAATTTGTAAGGGATCAAAGAAGTAATAGAATGAGAATTGATATGTTAAATAGTACACTTTTTATCCGAGATAATTTATCTGAAAAAAGTTGTAATGTAAAAGAAGAACAAACTAGTGATATTTTTGAAGATGCTTTAAATGAAGCAGAAACCTTTTGCAGTAAAAAAATGTATATAAATACATTTTACTTAATTAGATAAACAAACTCTGATACCTGATTTTTTTTTGGTTTCTTCATGTTGCGAAATGGATTAATAACTATTTATAAGGTTATTTTCATTTTTTAAACAAACTTAAGAAAATAAAAAGCTTCCTTTTTTGACAATTATTTAAAATTCAACATACTAAACTAAAAAACTACAAAAAAATATACACTCGGTACCTATTTTAAACGTCACCCTAAGACAAGTTCGATTGGTCCAGGCATATATTTACGTTTTTTGAGTTATAATTTCAGGTTTTCTTTAGTTGGCAGGATTTTTGTCATTTTTTTTCCAAAACAAAATAAGCATTTTTCTTAGCAGTTTTTGTATTAAAAAATGGATTTGAAATTTTTCAATGGTCACACTGGCATTGAACATAAAATCAAGTGCGTGCAATTCAGTCTTGCATTTTATTTCTTAATAAAATTGCGTATGTCTTATGTATTTTATATATTTTTTTTGGGAAGATACAAAACAGTTTGAATCGATTCAGAAATTGATTACGTAATTATATTGACAAGGGTTGCCACTATCTATTTTATTTGTATTGTTTTTTTTTTTTAATTTTCTATATTTTTTTTAGATAAATAGCTACGTCTTTAATCTAAGGGGGAAGAAACAGATCTTACCTTCATTATGTAGCAGACACATCTACATTATACAGTTATATAAACATTCATACAGGCAGACATACAAACAAACATTTGTATGAGTACTGCAATTGTAGCCCTTTTTTTCAATTTATCTATCGTAATGTCAGGTGTGTTTAAATATCAAGTTTTAATATATTTTACAACACCACAAAACAGTCCTGTTGAAAAGGCAACTACATAGGTTAGTTACATAGATTATGTACATCGCAGAGTAAAAAATGTTTAAATAAAAATTACTCTAACAGGAAAGCTCTTTTGTTATAAAGGGTTTTACTTTTACATGATGTTCAAGGGGTCTTATTGTATAAATCGCTTGAGCAAAAAAATGTGAGTAGATAAATACATCATCGCCGCCGGATGTATGTACATATATGTTGAATACGATATATGTATGCCTATATGTACGAGTATTGTATTTCGAAACGTATCTATTCTTTTATGATAAGGTAAGTAAAACAAATAAATATTGCAAACTATTCACTTTCGCAGGTACAAGTATTGAAACAAGTTTCACTATAACTTCCCTAAATAAAAAAAAAAAAATAAGATGCACGACTGTATCGCACGTACTTGCTCCAATGTTCGATCACATTACATGCAAAAGATTCTTAATAAAACGGCTAAAAGTATTTTTAAAGTCGTTTTTCATTTAATTTTGTATATATAAAAATTATTAATTTGTTAGTACACACACCAAATTTTATTAAAATCGTTAAAGCCCATTGCGAGATAATTTGTATGGCAAGTACCGTTCGTTCAAGGGCTAAAACAACGATTCAAAAATCTATTTTGGACAATCACCTAAAACGCCTAACCACTAAGTTTGAACAAAATCGGTTCAGCCGTTTAGGCTGTAGATCGTTCAGACAGATAGACAGGCGGAATTGCCGGACCCACTTTTTTGGTGTTCTCTATCATCGTAATGTCAAGTTTGATTAAAATATCGAGTTCGATTTTTTTCCAAATGCAAAACTTGCCCTATCTATATCGCAAGTAAAAAAAAAACCGAAGAAAAAACACACTGAATTGTTCGTCATGATTTATGAACTTCCTTTGTTATCTTTTGTCAGTAGCACATAGCTAGTATAGGAATTGTAGGAAATAGGAAGGTAAAGGTATAAATCGATTCTCTATGTTCGTTTTCTGCGCTAGAATTTCCAGCAGTGAATCTAAATTGGTGTAGCTTTTACCTTCCATCCAACTAGGTATAGGTAGGTATACCTATTACGAGAGTATTTGTACATATACATATCTATCTCTAACGAGATGGTATTCCCAACTCAATGTATCTGAAATGGACCAGAGGGATTGCCGCTATTTCAACTATACTGCAATATGATGGTTGTGGGATCGGCATATATGGATGTGTTGTGTGTACTTATGGTTTATTTTTCTATCAGATATCCTATGCCCATTTGAATCACTTTGGGAATACGTGAAACAAGAATAGTTTGCGTTTTTTTTTTGTTGTTTTTGTATTTCTTGGATTCAGTCTCATTTAATTCCATATATAGACATCATGAGAGTGCTAAAAATAGGTAGATTTTGATGGATGGACTGTTCGTTTTGCAGATACAAGCGTTTGGTTTTCCTTGGACAGCAAATACAACTGGAAGACTTGTATATAGATATTGATTGAGAAGGAAAACTGTTTAGTCCTTAATTGTCCAAGTACATTTCCGATGCCGTTTGTTGTGCCGCATGGAAGCTTAGGGAAGTATTTTACTTGTTTCGGTAGCACAAGATTAACTCAGTCACAAAAATATCAGTTTCGGAACTGTTAGGCAAGTTCTGATGCTATTTACTTTTTTTTTAGGGACAGCATTTTTACGCTTTTAACTTTTGAAAGTCACCACTAGAAGGCGCTGGACCATATAAGCATCTACTAGAATGTTAAAACTATTGATATACCTACTATAGTGGAGGGCAAATTTTGACAGAAAATTTTCAGGCACTGAGCGAAAATATCCTTGGAAATTTACAGCGTCGGGAACTAAAATTTTAGTATCAACGTAGGTGTTCTTTTGTACCCCATTGTACGGTCAATGCATGGTCATCCTTCTCAACCAAATATTTAACTTATAATGAACAAAATAAAGCCCACTGCTTCAATGGAGATTCAGTCTACATTCGAGCGTGAACAAAACGCAAAATTAGGCCTTTTGCAGACATGAACCTAAGGAAATTCGCCTGCCTGTATTCGGATACCATATCCTCAAAAAATTCTATTATCCAAGAGCCAAGACGGTGAAGGAATATGATCAGAATTTGATATTGTATCGCTTTTCTTTAGTTTTAAGTGTGACAGTGTTAGCATTTATGCATGTCCTGCACATTTACAGTGTGGCAGTACAACATTTAAACATTCCGAAAGTGTAACAGAGTGGAGGAGTGCACACTTTGTGTAGGTATTTGCACTTCTCAAAATATTGCCATATTAGTGCGACAGTGTATGCACTTATGAAAGTGTGGAGATATTAAGGTGTGTATTCGGTTTTAACAGTGACAGTGTGGAAGTTTTAAGCCCAATTAAGGCACTGTAAAAATAAACAGTGAAAGTATATTTTCAAAAACACACAGTGTGAAATATATATTGTGTGAAATGTTATACAATGAGAACTAAGTGAAATAGTGACAGTGTGAAAGATAGGCAGTTAAAATTGTAGCCGTCTATTTCTTGACGAACTGCGAGTAAATTAAATAAATAGATAAAAAAATAAATTGAAAAATCCGACCGACCGAACAAAGAAATTGGTTTTTATTATTTTTGTTAGGTTTTGCCACGGGAGATAAACGAATTCGAACTGTCATATGCAGTTCGGCAACGTACGAATAAAAAAACACAATACATCATTCAAAGTGCTGCCACTGCCACCACAGAAAGCTTGTAAAGGGGATGTGCTTGGGCTCACTAATCAATTTAGTTGAGGTGAATAAGATGATAAAGATATAATCGAATTAATAATATTGATGAAGATATAAATCAAAATGTACTTAGAGGGATGTAATAGTACCTGAAAGTAAAAAAGGTGTCAGTATTTTTTTTGTATGAACATAAAGGAATTCACAAAAATTTTGTAATGGAATCGAAAACATTTTTTTGTGTAAAAAAAATATAATTTTGCAATTTAAGGTATTTATTGTTTTTGCTTAGGAAACCTTACAAAAATCTAGGGCTTAAACCAAAGATCTTTTCAAGAACAAGAAATGCAAAGGAGTTTTGAAAATTAATAAAATGGAAGAAAACAGAATCTTAAAATGGATCGTGGGTTTTGTAATTTCGGGAATTTTGTACGGATCAAAACCCAACGGATGTTGAAAAATCAATTAACTCTCTAAAAACTATTTTAAATATCGAAAAATAAAACACACAATTTGCAGGGAGGGTTAAACTAATCAAAAACCACTATACTAATCTTTTTTTCCTTCTAGTTGGTTTCCCCCATCGAAACCAATTCCCTCCGCTCGAAATATACAACCAAATTTTCATCTCAATTTTTCAACTAATTTTACTTGCAATATACATACATATGTAGGTACTATAATGGCAAGTTTTGCATTTGAAAAAAAAAAACGAACACGAGATTTAAATCAAACTTGACATTACGATGATAGAGAATATCAAAAAAGTATGTCCCGCAATTCCGTCTATTTGTCTGTGTAGGGAACGATCTACAGCCTAAATGGCTGCACCGATGTTCTTTAAACTTGGTACTTAAGCGTTTTAGAAATAAATTTTTGAATCGTTTCTGTAGCCCCAAAACTAACTGTGCTTGCCATACACTTCGTTCTACCATCTTAATTATCTCGAAAACGGCTGTAACGATTTTGATAAAAAAAAAAGTGTGTGCACTACTTTAGGTATAGTTTACATTGTTGGTCATTTTTTTTTTATCGAATAATAAATAATACTGCAGGCCAAGAGCTTTGAAAAACATATTTGTATGAATTTTTGAAAAAAAAACAAAATTGTTTTTTTTTTGAAATTTTGTTTTTAAATTTACCTATATAATTAAATATTTAAAATTGCCATACCAATTTTATTTACGAAAAAAAAATTAATAAATTTTGTGTATACAAATTAAGAAAAAAAACCACGTTAAAAATATATTTCTTTCTATTCAAAATCCTTAGCATATTATGTGATCGAAAATACGAGCAAGTACGTGCGATCGAGACGTGAATTTTATTTTTTTTTTCTTATTAATAAGTTTCCTTATTAACTCGCTTTTTCTTTTACCCTAAAATTTAAATTTCCTTTCATCGATTACGTTTTTACTTGCGATGTAGGTTAGGTACTATCGGGCAAGTTTTGCATTTGGATTAAAAATCGAACTCGAGATTTTAATCAAAGTTGACATTACGATGGTAGAGAACACCACAAAAGTGGGTCCGCCAATTTCGTCTGTCTGTCTGTTTGTAGAACGATCTACAGCCTAAACGGCTGAACCGATTTTGTTCAATCTTGGTGCATAGGCGTTTTAGGTTATTTTCCAGAATAGATTTTTGAATCGTTGTTTTATCCCCTAAAATAACAGTACTTGCTATAAAAATTTAATTATCTCGAAAACGGCTATAACGATTTTGATCAAGTTTACCATACAACCATTTTATTGATTTTCGATTTTCTCATAAGCGACTCAACGGATTTCGATCAAAATTTTTATACAATAGCTCCATCAGATTCTAAATAATACTGCATTTCAAAATTTTCGAAAAAAGTTTTGTTAGATTTTGTTGGTTAAAAAAAATACTTTTTTTTTGAAAATTCAATATTTCGAAAACGGGTGGACGATTTTTTCTGAAATTTTAAAATGTTCAATTCAACTTTTTTTTTAGAAAAATTTTGAGTATTTTTATTCATAAAAAATGAAGTGGAAAACGACTTTAAAATATACATTTAGCCGTTTCTATTAAAAATCTGTTGCATATAATGTGATTGAACATAGCAGAAAGTACGTGGGATCTAGTCGTGCATTTTATTTTTATAACAAACTCTTGTCATGGATTAAGTTCGTAAAGAAGTGTCTTTTTCCTTGTCTGGACGACTTTTTCCTTATTTCCCAAAACTCAAGTACTCAGCCAAACAGTGACTGTGGATCACAATATCGTTCAGAAACCGAAGAATTTAGCCTAACTTAAATATATTGGAAATTGTAAATGCCAAATTAAATCTAACCACGTTAAGAAAACGAGTTTGGCAGATAGTATACCCTATTCCGAAATGTTACTCTATATCGTCGGCTTATTGCGCAAATTTGGGTCTATGCATAGGGACTAGCAATAAACATAATTTTTCTTTTACAAATCAAAATAAGTTAGGTTGGGCGTTTAGCCATTGTCATTACGATAACGACTAACATCAGCTGACGCAGACAAAATGTCATATGCACTCTTAAGTTTTCGTTGTAGAGCAGACCGATTGCTATAAAAAGAAAGTCTGGTCGTGAACTGAACTTTGTGGGCTAAAGGCCGTTAAAAGCTATTTTGAATCAATAATTCAACAAGTCCAATTAATATAATGCCGAGTTTTTTACTTGGCTGAATAATTTCAGTAGTCTATAGAATTGTAACAATTGTAAAAAAAAACACTTCTTATGACTTTCACTTAATTCAATTCAAAAAAGGAAGTGAGGACAGGGAACAGATAACCAATACTTGTTGCTGTAAATAAATTTACTGCACAAAGTAGTTGTTTTATTACTTTCGCTCTTAAAAATCAGAATTTTCGTAGCGGTTCAGAAAATGTTGAGGAAATGGGTGACATTTGGAATGAAATACACTTTTAGGCACAAAATGTATAATGTCCTTGATTTGTCAACCTATTAACTATTAAATTTCTTTGAATGATGGCTACGATGTCGATGGATTAAAAAACATCTAAAACTCTGTACTTTGTAAAAACAATGTAAAGACTGCAGTATAAGGTAAGCCAACAAATATTATTTGGTGTTGAAAAGTTGTTCAAATTTCAAATAATTTATGAACAATAAAGATTGGAAAAACAAAGATTTCCCAGATTACAAAAGAGAGAAAATCATTCTCCTTGTAGGTAACAATCCTTAAGATATTCGAATTCGAAATACTTCATAGGGTATTAAAAGTTACTGTTATGAGACGATACAATATTGTAATAGATAGATTTGACTTATCTAGTCATTTTATATTGTTTGTTCTATGGATTAAAAGCTGACTTGTAGGCAGAAGATACACATTTGTATATATATAAGCAGTAGCCAAACAACAAATAAAATAAACATCCACCATTGTTATTTGTATAATAAACTGAACAACCTACTTAGACATTTTTGTCCTGAGAAAAGAAAGACAGAAAACCGTCAATTTGTTCCCTCTATAGAAATCTCTATAGGCAAAATCCGATCCTAAACAACTTTTCATTCTTTTACTACCTCCATATATCTACTAATAGCATATACCTACTCGTACCTCTAAGTAAGTGTATAATTCATGTTGTCTCCAACTCTGATTCTGATTCTGATTCTTTAGAGCTGCTGGTAATCTTGAATTCTATTTTGTGACTTGTTTGCAAAAAAATATCTCTTGCGAATTTACGTCGCTTGGTATAAACTTTGGCGATAAATCAACGAAGAATAAACAACCATTTGCGCAAATAATTTGTTTTTCTTTTTCTCCATTGCTGCGAAGCGAAAGATATATCAAGCAAAACAAGAAATTACGGATTGAAGTTTACCTTTCGATAGAGAATTGACTACTTGAAAGTTTGTCTGAATGATTGAGGGTGTTGTCTCTTTTGGGTGGATGCTTCTCTCTTTCTCTCTATAAATATGTATATACTGTAGCTGTTCACATTACAGTATATTGCATTTATATGAGTGTATGCGGTATCCCGTTCCTTTTTCTTTTCATGTCCCGATTCGTGTAAGCAATGCAGATTGCTGGAAAACATTTGTATAGCTGGAAACTTCTTTTTTATTGAATGTAGATTTATTTTTGTAAAGAAAACTTGCAAACGACACAGAGAGAAACGTAAATATGTATAGAGAAATGCGGAAAATGTCTAAATGTGTGTGAGAATTCTTTTTTTCTTTTTGAAGGATTCAGGAATAAAGTGAAGTCAAATTTGAGTTGGGTTGATGTGATTTCTTCCGTGATGGTAATGCTTAAAAGTTGAAGCTCATCAAATGTTAATCTTAACATTTCTATGGAGTATTTGATTGGAACATCTGTTTGTACAACTTGCCATTAAGCTTTTTTTTCTTGCTCTCATATAGGACAAGTATTGGTTTCATGGTGTAATAAATTATATTCAAGAGTAAGGACAGCAAACGGTTTTTGTCAGGTTTGCATGGAGCTGAAACCTATATTAGTTGTAAGACATAAGCACTTTTAAGTGCAACCTGAATAGCAGAGTATTGGTTAGAAAGAACAGAAGTTACTTTACCGCTAACAGTCCAGGATAGGCTTCATCCAGTCCAGTTCCTAGCTGGTGCACATTCTACGTTGCCTCTCAAAGGATGGTTTCGAAGACTGGACGAGTTGGAGCGCTATTTTCCAGACCTAGCCACCTCAGTAGCTTGATTTTCAGCTTATAAGTCAGTGTCGCTGTTTAGCCGGTAAAAATCGCTATTTAATTTATTAAATACCGGTTGAAGAATATTTCTCTCAAAGCAGACCAGCAGATTGTCATTATCAACCTTGACATGGTCTACTCCCCCGCAAAAAACGCCAGGACGTGATGATGATAAGGGTCTTGTATAGAGTACGTTTGGTTCATTTTAGAGATTCGATTCCAATTAAAATTATTATTAATTTGCAATCGGTTAAAGTAATTCTTCACTTGATCTCTGCACTGAACAATTTTCATTAAACTTCACAAATCAATTCCAATAACCTACTGCACAAGATACTGTTTTATTTATGTTGGAAGACTGAATTTTATATAGTTAATAGCTCGACGGATTTTACTGTAATTTTCCGAAAATTTGCACTTCAGTGATTGACATGATATCTAATGCAAAAAATTTACATACACATTTTTTTCCTTTTTACTTGCGATTCTAGGTACTATAAGGCAAGTTATGCATTCGTAAAAAAAATTCTAACGATCAAACATGACATTACGATCATAGAGAAGCCTAAAAATGTCTGACTGTCTGTCAGTCAGTCAGTCTGTACGTCTGTATGTATAACGAGCTGCAGCTTAAAAGATGTAAGCGATTAACTTAAAATTTGGTATGTGTGATTATTTTGGCATTCCTCAAAAAAGGAAATTGAAATTTTATTTTTAGGCCTAAAAATAACGGTACCTGCGATATGACCTTGAAGGAAAATCTTATTTTTCTGGAAAACGGCTGCAACGATTTTGATAAAAATTTTTGAGAATTTTTTGCTGTATAGCTATCATTTGATATGAACCAAGTTTACGGGAAAATTCTATTAACGGTACTTTTCATATAACGATTTTTTTAATTTGTGGCTTTCTCGGTAACTATACACTGGATTTCTTTCAAATTTTATATCTGAGAAGACCTAGGTAGCCAAACTTATTCTGCATATTAAAATTTAAAATAACATTACTTATATAATTTAAATTTATTTTTGTTTTTTGAAAAATCAATATTTTTAAAACTAATCAAAAAAATTTATTTTAAATTTTATGTTCACGTAAATATTAATAAACTCTAAAAAAACTGCATACAAAAATTTCAAAAAACATTCGTTTTCAAAAAACTAAAAATAAAAAACCGGATTTCATCAAAATCCGTTCTACAATTTTCGAGATACTTTTTTATAAAATTTTAATTGATCGGTGGTATCTAATGGGTTTCTTGGTTTTTATGAGTTTAAAAAACGATTTTTACCCACCTAAACAGCATTCACTTTCATTTATACATATGTCTGTACATATCTACATACCTAGGTTCTCTATATATAAGTAGGTACATTATACCCTCCTAATTTTCATAATTCAAATCCCTTTAAATATACATTTGTAACCTTCCTTAAATCTTATGCATTCCACAATTCATTATATTAACAACCGGGGTTATCTTACCTACATCGGCTTTAATCCTGCAAAGGATAACTAGACAACCTATACCTACTAAGAGCGTCAGTAGTTAGCTACACCAAAGTTGTTAGTTACAAGAGCAAGTTCGTATGATCCAGTCGTGCATTTTATTTGTTTTAAAGTTTATATCATTAAATATTTAAGATTGTCATACCAATTTTTTTAGAAAAAAATTAAAGAATATTTGTGTATAGAAAATAAAGTAAAAATTGACTTTAAAAATATATTTAGATTTTAAATAGAAATCTTTTGCAAATGATGTGATCGAACATAAGAGCAAGTTCGTGCGATCCAGTCGTGCATTTTATTTATTTTTTTAATGGAAGTACTGATATAAACAAAAAAAAAGAAACTATCATCGTTAGGAGGATTAAATGTCCCGCTTTGCTGTATACGTTATTCAAGTAATTCTTTCAGTCGCAATTTGTTTTAGATTATATCAGTTTTACTGATAAGGTTTTTTTTTGGTTTGCTTAATTCAGAAGGTTGGTGGAGTTTGTATCAATAATGTTTATTCATTTTGATTGGGTTCCTGAAGGATTTAAGGAAACAAAAATTAATGATTTTATTTTTTGATATTCTGTACAATTATTGACGAAAGAAGTCATTTTTTTTTCAAGACACCGTGAATCCAGGATATATGAACGTAAAGCTTTATTGGTATGAAAGAATGGAATTTTGTTGAAGAACATGTTTTCCAAAGTAATTTATTCTGTTTTTAACAGATAAAATTATTAACTCTGTCGAAGTAAGGTGGTGTAATTGCGAAAGGTAACTTCTGACGCAGCTAAGAAGACATTTATCGATGCCAAAGACATGCGTTTTTGATAGAAGAACTTGATGGTAAAGGTGTCACGTTCTCGTTCGGGTGAAAATGAAAATCATCGCTAATTATTAATTTGTGAGTATACTTGTCCTCTCGGAACAATTTTTAAAAACGCTGAGCATACTGAATGCTTACTTGTGGATAATTTGCTTTTCAATCGTGAAACAGTTGATTTTTTTTCTTTTAAAATATTTTCTAGGTATCACCAACTGCTGACATCATGGCCTTAAAAATGACGTTGTTAACCTAACAAGTAATTATAGAGGAATATCCTTTATGAATTCTATTGCAAAACTATTTGCATTTATCCGCCTAAGTCGCATTAACATTTGGGTAACAAATAATGAAGTGCTTAGTGAATACCAATCGGGTTTTCAGTTATTCCACAGTTGATAACATTTTCTCCTTAAATTCTATTTCACAATATTTTCTTAGGTAAAAAAGAAGCTTGTACATATTTTTCGTGGACTTTAAAGCTGCTTTCGATTCGATAAATCGACACGCTTTATTTTACAAACTATCATAAAAAGGAGTGTCGACGAAACTACTTTTGGTCCTAAAAAATATAAACAAAAACACTCGCTCATCGGTTTGGGACGGGAAAAATAAAATATGTCCGAATGGTTTAGGACAACATATGGCGTCAAACAATAGGTTGTCTTTTAAGTGGGAAAAATTCAATTTTTTTCCAAATTACTTGAAAACTATAGGTTTTTTGAAAAAAGTTGTAAGTACGCATTGTAGCTCATGTTATTCTACATTAAAAAGATGATTATACTTTTTATCGTACAGTTGATAGATTTGGAGAAAAATGGTCGAAAACATTGGGTTGTAAAACATTTTTCAAAAAAATGTAGTAAATTTATGTTTTAGAGTGGGGAAATTTTTTGTTCTTAGTTATGTTTGGACAAATAAGTTCTATTAAAAAAAACAAATCTTAAGTTTGGAGGCGGGAGGGAAATGCTGCCATCTTAAAAATAATAATTTATTTTATTTTGTTCAATAACTTCCAAGACCGTTGTTTTGCTCAAAATTTTCTAAAAACAACTTATAGTTGTCGGAATTTTTTCGAAGTGAATGTCTTTACCTGCGCCTATGTTCTGTTACTTAGGCAATAACTTTTCCTCACTTAACGCCTCTTCAAAATTGGGTTTCCGTAAGTTGAGGCGATATACCTTAAATTTTTAATTTGTTTGACTGGAATTTTCCAATGGAAGGCGATACATTGAAAAAGTCATTTTGGCATCTTTACAACAGAACAAACATATTTTTTTTTGTTTCTCGACTACTTTTATCGATTCGAAAGTTACAGAACATTGGCCCTGGACTAATAGTTGGAAAGGTAATACAAAAATCATACTTTGGAGAAGGCCTGGGGGACCATAAAAAAATTACTCTATTTTCAAAACAAATAATGAAACTGGAAATGGTCGTTGAAGCTTTTTTCTTGAATTGTAGTTTTGAAAAGTCTACGTTAAGAACATCAGGCTTACTGTTTTCGGGGTAATTATTTTCTCTTGATCGGCCAATCTAGTATATTTTTTTCGAAATTATTTATTGAATTTTATAATAAAAACTTACCTTATCTTTGGTGCCGACCCTTGGACTGTTGGTGCCCTAGGCAAATTATAATTTTGCCGCCCCAAACAAAAAAATAAAAAAGAAAAACAAAATCGTACAAATGAATATTTAAAAGTTTTATCTAATATATTTCAAAGTTTTTCGATAAAATAACTTTACAAAATATTGAGATTCAAATCTGCTCTTTGCGATTTCATTTTTGCTAACTTTCTAGCGATTTCTTCTTCTTCAATACCATTCGGCATGTCTTTTTCAATGGAAATCGTTGCCAGAGGGCTGTTATTCACTTTTCAGTCACAGTTAAGCGTAAAAATAATTTTATTATTTTAAGTTTTGAAATACTATAGCTTCCCCTGTAGCAACAACTACAGACTACAGAGCTAAGAGTATTTTTAACTTGTTTAATTTGGATACAATACAAGCAAAATGTTAGACGCTAAATAATTTAAAATTGATAGCGACTTGACTGTTTTAGATCAGTACACTGAACCAAATGCTGTAGGTAGTATTGAAGAAAATATTTTGTTAATCTTTGAAGAAGCAATTGTTCAGGTTGACAATTTTTTGGAAAATTTTTATTATTTATGAAGATTTATTCTCCAAAATCGGTAAAATTTCTTTCGTTTTCGTTCAGATTAGTACGTTATTCAAATAGAAGAATTATTGACGAAAGAAGAATATTTTTGTGAATGAAAATAATCACTTAAAATGGTCACTTCGTGTTAACGAAATTCTATACAACCGCATTGTCCAAATGTATAATTTCTTCAAATTGAAAAAAAAAAATCTTCCTTAATACTAAAAGTATTCTGGTGTTCTTCAGAAGTGTATGTGAATTAAAACAATAATTTGACGAAATCTCATCTGTAAATTGATAATAACCATTTTGACAAATTTTTCTTCAAATTGGAAGTTTTTTAAATATACGACATACGAGTTTGTTATATTCTTCAAATCGAATAAATTTCGTTGAATACAGGAAAGCATTTTCCTCATATTGACGACTTTTGTTTCAAATTGAAGAATTAGATTTTTTTCGGTTGAAGAATAGTTATTTTGTCATTATTCTTAAAGTGTTCAAAGTGTAAGCATTAATTTAAAGATTGAAAGTGAACTATAGTGAAAAAAGCCCACATTAAACTATAGACTTCAAAATAAGTTATTATATTAAGTATTATTAAAATTAGCATTCATTTTTAATTATTTCTTAGAGTTAATAAAATTAAGTATGTATTATTAATGAACTAAGTATTAAGTTATTATAGTAAAATTAAACTAAACCCTCATGTAAGATTCTCTACCCTACCTTCAAACGGATGCTTGTGTATAATAAAAAAAAAATAAATAAAATAGTTTTAGACTTAAATCAAATTGGTATAGTTTTTTAATAAAAGAAAAAAGATTTGTTTTCAGGATATTTTTGATAATGCAGAAGGTGGTTAATAATTAAAACCCAATTTGTGTTAAATGGAATAAATTAGTTTATTTAAAAAACACTGCAATGCATATTTAAAATGAAGAAGGAGGTATAGAAGAATGAATAATTTTTTTTCGAATCGAAGAAAGTTTAATGTGAAAATGACAAAAAAGCATTAATTTGGAGACCAGAATTCGTCAAATTGAAGAATATGTCATCAATTAAAAAATATAGGTGTGTAAATTTGAAGAATATTTGTTCAATTTGAAGAAAATTTAGTTTGAAAATCAAGACAAATTTATTGGATTGAATACCAAATATAGTCAAATTGAAGAATGTTTTTTCAAAACGAAAACTACGTTTATTTAATTTGAAGAATCGTTTTTCATTAAATTTTAAGATTGTATGATTCAATTTGACAAAATTATGTGTGTTAACAACTTAACTAAAATTCTAGAAAATTAACGATTTAATCATCGAATTAACACATTGTTTTTGTTGACCGTATATTGATCACCATTTTTATCAATATCACTACCAAATTTGGTTGAGTGTAAGAGTAGGCGTGTTTGAATATTTATGTATTTCACTCAAAAGATCTTTAGCAATAACATCCTTTTGAACAGTAAGTTCTTGTTGTTAAGATTGCTTCGATTTTCTCGCAATCCTTAAACTCCACATTTATTGAAATATCCCAGAGAAACCCTCATCAAGAGAAGATACTGTCACAACGAATACTTGGTAGAAGAAATCAACTTTAAATTTAAATTTTGGATTATTAGAGATTGTTCAGACTGATAACGGCATAACGTCATAAAATTATGCCCTTTCTTGCGATTTAGATTAAATAATTATAAAAAAGACATTTGCAGTTGAAGCCAAAGTTGAAGTTAACATAAGTGATGTTTTAAAGTGGTCTATAAGCAACAATTACAAAACATCCGAAATTTCGACAAAGCAATAGTTAACTAGATCGAAGTAATTGGATCTTTCATCGTGCCTTAGATCTACGAACATAAAAAGTTACCCACCTTCACTTCTTTGAACACTTCTATCCGCACGAAATAAATCAAAATCTTTCGAGAATTTCACGTAGATTTGCTTTAAACCAAGCTTTTATACCGAGTGCTTATTTTAGACGTTTGGTTTTCAGTCTGGCAATAATTTTTTCGGAATTGGTCTTTTTGACAGCTGTCACTTGTTTGGTTAGCCATTTCAGAAATTGAAGCCGAACGCCCATGAAGCGCCTTGCACGTTTGGTGAATGGGCCCAAAACGAGATGGCCACCTATCCCGATTTTCACATTAAAATTGTCTTCAGCGATGAAGCTCACTTTTGGCTAATAAGCAAAATTGTCATATTGTCAATTGTCAAGCCATTATAGTTTGACGCCAGCCATTACATCCTCAAAAAGTCACTGTTTGGTGTGCTCTATGGGCAGAGGAAATCATTTTTCTATTTTTCTTCTGAATGAAGAATGAATTGAATTGAGATTGAATTAAAGCCGGCCATAATGTTATAGTCAATGGGGAACGCTATAAAGCCATTATTAATCACTTTTTTGTGCCTGAGTTGAAGGATGTTGAAGTGGACGACCTTTGGTTCCAACAAGGCGGCGAGCGCTACTCGCCATACAGCCAACGAAGCAATCAATTTATTGAAGGAAACTCCTGGTGACCGAATTTGCTCGCGTCGCGTCGTGGGCCTGTGGCATGGCGTGTCCCCCAAGATCGTACGATTTAACACCGCTGGACTATTTTTTGTAGGGTTATATGAAGTCGCTTGTCTACGCGAATAAGTCTGAGACGATTGAAGACTTGGAAGAGAATATTCGGCGCGTTATTGCTGACGTACTCCCCCAATTGCTGCAAAAAATGGTCGCAAATTGGGCCTCTCGGCTGGAATTTATTCGAGCCAGCCGCGGCGCCCACTTGCCTTTATGTTTATAATAAAGCTAAATTCTTGGCCATAACATTAAATTAAATGCGTTTTATTTCATCTTGAAAACCACACGTCTAAAAAAACAACCCAAAGTATATATCAATCTTCGAACTTTCAAACCTGAAGACAATTGCATTACTTACAAAAAATGTTCCACAACCAATAAGCACATGTAATTTGCACTCACATGAACTATTGTAATTGTTGTTGTAATTTTGTACTACATTGTACATTGTAGTGTCCTTTATTTCTACCGATTAACAATATTTACTCAGGAATATTTGGGATCAATTTGAAAGCAAGAGAACAATTGAAATCTTAATAAAAATCTGAGGAATCCAGGGGGAACTTATGAAACACATCCCTTGTACATTTAAAAATCCCACTTCATCAAAAAGAATTTTTAAACCAGAGTTTATGACTTACGAATGTGTCAAACGAATAATACTGTGTAAATTATTCAAAAAAAGACAATTGTCAGAGAAATTTTCAAAAGTAATAAAAAACACACAACATTTTTGAAAAATCTTTTTGAAACCTGCGTGTTAATGACGAATAATTTCTTTTCATATATCAACATGTGAGTTATACGATTATACCTATACGAGATACGAGTATGTGAAAAGAACAAGAAGCTCTTTTAAAGTATCAATGCTTTCCCACCAAAAAGTTTTACTCGTATATGTAAAAAGGTGTTACTCCATACTCATCATAACGCTTGAGCTATGTTTTCTAAAATGTGAAAATATTAAACGTTGACTGCGTAATGGGCCCAATATAAATTGCTCTTAATTTAAAATGTTTCCCAGACTGCATACCTTCCATAGAACACTATAGCCCCAGTATTTGAAATATACGTGAGTCGTCTCCTTCACCGTCTCCGTCATCGTCATCGTCATCGTCATAGTCTTCTCTCAGGTATTCACTTCAAATAACTTTCCGAATACCCGGGGGTGTAATTTATTAAACTCGAAATGCACCATAGTAGATTTATTCTGGATCTGGTTGGCGGTAGTGGTGGATTCTGTTGGTTGTGTGGGAGCTAGAGTGTGTGAAAAAGCAGCATGGCTGCGGTTGGCGTTGCTTTATTTCCTCAAGTAAAAGCATCCAACGGATGCGGAAATAAATTGCATGTAATTTTTTTGTGAAAGCTCTGTATTCTCTTGTTTTGAGAAATGTATTCCACTTTCTACAAAGTTTAATGGATTATACCGGTTTTGGTTGGGAGTGTATAAGAAAGAGTAATCGAATGTGTTGCCAACTTTTCCACTCGAATCGAGACAAGGAATGTGAAATATTGTCTTCGCTACCTATAGATATTTTACGGTAGCATCAGCGGGCTTTTGTTTTTATTTTTTGTGTGTTTTTTTTTTAATTTTTGAAGTGTGATAGAAGTTAGAGCTTCAAAGTACGAAAGAATGTGGACTCTACCAGTACCATTCAATCATGTGGTTACCCAGTAAATATGGACGATTGTCTGTCAATATAAATCAAAATGAACGAACGAACTAAAACGTCGCCATTTATTTCGTGCTTAAATAATTTAAGCCCAGGTGGATATAAGGCAGTGGAGGTGGTGCATTGAGAAGAAGTATATTACTCACAATCACAAGCATAACATATTTATAGTCACACAGAGTGTTTGATGAGTTTCATATGTCATCCAAAGTTTTGGTTTTGTTTGGAAATGAGGAAAACATTTCGTTAGTTTTTTTTTCTTACTTTTAAGGGAGAGATTGCTTTTTTTTCAATTTTCTGGTAAATAAGAAAATTCATGTACATACATTTGTTTGAAATTTTTAATTTTGTATAAATAATTTCCAAGAAATGTAAAAACCAAAAAACCCAAGTTTGATAAAAATCAATAAAAACGTTTTTGAAATATTGAGTTAATGTAAATAAGCTTTTTTAATTTCTCATATACATATAAAGTCTTACATATATAGAAGGTTTCAAAGACGAAAAAATAGGGTCTTACAATTCTGCGTTTCTGTCAGCGAACCTACAGCGTAAATAGGTGGATTGATTTTTTATTGTATTTGCGATATAATATAGAGTTATTATAGTAAAAGCTTTGAATTTGGAAAATCAAACTTGGCAATGATAGAGAACATCAAAAAAGTGGGTCCCGCAATTCCGCATTTCTGTCTGTCTATCTGTCTTGGTACTTATTGACTTTAGGTGCATGGCCCGATTTTTTGCTTAAATATTTTTTTAGTTATAAAAATAACGGCAGCTTTCATACAAATTTTAGGGGCAAAAATGGTAAGTCTCAATTATTTCGAAAACAGCTCTAATGACGTTGACAAACAAATACAGGTAGGCCTCGCTTAACGTGTAACTCTTTTAACGCGCCCCCGCTCTATCACGTTTCACTTTTTGCGAACAATTTTCGTTTAACACGTTTAAAAGCCTCGTTCTAACGCGGTATCGGAAACAAAACATTTTAGTTCTACTTATGTTACATTTACGTTGTTTGTATTGCATATTTGTTTTCAAATTCATGCAAGTTATTTATTTTCATGCGTACTGTTTTTTTTGAATATGAATGAACTGAAATAAAGGCTTCCCCATTTTTAATGGGGGTTGCGTTTGGTAAATTTATATTTTGATCTATAAATTGATTTTTTTCGTAAGGAATCGAATACGTTTTCAGATTGATTTTTATTTGCTATAGTATTGGTGCATATTTGTGTCTGTGAACCAGCTAGAGCTATCAGCTGGCAAATATTGACTCGAACGTTGTTTTTAATTTCAAATATGTAAGTCCGAAAATGATCTTGACGAATAAAATAATTCACTTAAAACTGCTTCCATTTGAACTGAAACTATTTTAATTCTTTCTTGCAACCGAAACAAATTATTATCAAACAAGTCCTTGCCAAACTGATGGCTGTCAATTTTGACGCATATTGGTATTAGTAAAAAAGGGGAGATATGCCGAAAAATCTAGATATGCCAAAGTTATTTCAATTTCAATATCAATTTATTTCAACAAAATATAAGGTTAACAATGACACACTAAGATATGAATCTTATAGAGTATCTAGAATAAAATTTACAAAATGTTTCAATAATGAATTTAATTTAATTAAGATTTAATTATACACATCATGTACAAAAATAAGAGTAAAATGTAATATAATATAATAGTTATTTAAAATTAAAAAATTAATCAATTTTTTTTGGCCAATCGAAGGCAAAAATTGTCAAAATCAGTTTTTTGAAAGATCTAAATCAAAAATAAATTGATTTTTGTTACCAAACGAAAACCCTTTAAGTGTATGTAATAAAGCGGAATTATTACGGATTTGTTCAGCAAAAAAAAAAAAAAAACAACATTGATGCATTGCCAAAAAGGCCACTTATTGTGTACAGTTTACAAGTAATTTTTTTCTTAACATTTTATGAAGTTTATATTGTCAGCAAAAAGCAGTTATGGTTTATGTGTTTGTTTGTTTATTTTATGTATGGTTCCAATTTCAATAAACATAATTCTAAAAAAAATAATTTTTTGTGTTTTTTGTAATCACGTAACCGCCTTTTTGCACTGGCTTCTTGTATCGTTTAACACGATTTCGTTTAGCACGGCATTTTTCCAGAACGTTACTCCCGCGTAAAGTGAGGCCTACCTGTATTTAGTGTGCCATTATAGGTGTAGCCAACATTTTGTTCAATAAAAAAATTTTTATTGAAATGTGACCGTTTTTTATTTTTGAATATCTCATGAACGGCTGAACGGATTTTGATCAAAATTTTTATACAGTAGGTTTTTCAAATTCGGAATGATACAACATACCAAAATTTTCGAAAAATATTTTTTTGGAGTTTTTGAAAAAGCAAATAATTTTATTTTTAAATTCAATATTTCGAAAACCGATGAAGATTTTTCTTTGAAATTATGTTTTTAAGTTTATATTATTAAATACTTAATATTGCCATATACCAAATATTTTGTATACAAAATTCTTAGAAATTTTGTATATACAAAAACTAATAAAAAAAAACTTTAAACACATATTTAGTCGTTTCTGCATACTAAGAATCTTGTACTTGCGATATGATCAAACATAACAGCAAGTATGTGCATTTTTTTTTGGTAATTGTGTTTATTTAAGAGCTAAACTAACGGTAACTGACATAAATAGTTTTCTTAGCCAAAAATGTAAATTTTAAGTTTTTCAAAAATGGTTTCAACGTTTTAAATTAAAAACAATCAGTTAGTAGCTCACTTTATTGTGTTTTTACTTGCAGGTACTATAAGGCAAGTTATGCATTCGTCACAAGAAAAAGGTTTTGAGATAACAATCAAACATGACATTCCGACGATAGCGAAGACGAGAAAAGATGGTCTAAAAATTCTGCCCGTCTTTATGTCTGTCTGTCAGTCTGTCTGTATGTATGTATAAACACCTACAGCCCAAACGGGTGGGCCAAATTGCTTCAAACTTAGTATAAAGAGCTTTTTAGGTATTGTACAGAGGGGAAATTGAATTTTTTTTTAGCTCAAAAAATAAGTATTTTTCTCGGAAACGGCTCTAACGATTTTGATTTTTAAAAAATCAGTGCAGCTTTTTAGGTACGGGAAAACATGTGTTTGAAAACAAAAATTTTTTACAATGTCTAAAAACGGTACTTTCCATAGGACCGTTTTTTTTTTGCTTTCGACTATCTCAAAATGGCTTAACCGATTCTTTAGGATTTTCACACATATGGAGGGTTGCCCAATTTATACTGCGTACCAATATTTGTAATTAATATTTTTTTGTATTTTTAAAAGCATTTTAAAAAAATTTAATTTTTTCAAAATTTAAAGTATGTATTTGCTGAATACCTATGAAATAGCGTTTTTGAATTTTTTTTGAAATTTTTTTTCAAAAAGTTGAAAAAAAAAACTTTTTTTTCGCAAAAACCGCTCAACAGATTTTTAATTTTTTTTTGGTCAAAAATTCAAATACATATATCCAAGGAATGAAATGGCGTACTTTTTTTTGATCTCAAATTAGTTTTATATAGCAGCTCCTTTAAATTCTAAATAATACTGCATTTTAAAATTTTCGACAAATAGTTTTTTTTTGGATTTTTGAAAAGAAAAAAATATTTTTATGTGAAAATTCAATATTTCGAAAAGAGGTGGACGATATTTTCTGTAATTTTGATTTTGAATTTATATTATTAAATATTTAAAATGCTCATAACCAAATTTTTTTTAGAAAAAATTTAAGAATTTAAAAATTAATATAAGAGTAAGTGAAAAGCGACGTTTCTATTAAATATATTTTGCATATAATTTGATCGAACTTAAGAGCATGTACGTGCGATCCAGTCGTGCATTTTATGTTTTTGTTTTGCTTTCGGTTTTCTGGAAAACTTTTCAGTTGAATTAGTTTAGGTTTTTAATGGAGAAGCTTCTAGAAACTTAGAATAGCAACTTTAGTAAGCTTAATTTTTTTAAAAACCCTATTTTTGTAATAAACAAAAAATATTTTTAAATGACTCAATAAACTTGTTTGTCCTTTATGCATATTTCGTAGTAAAATAAAAATAAAAGCTAGAAGAAATCATGTTCCTAAAACAAAACAATATAAAACCTAATAACAGGCAGTGTAGAAAAAACTCTAAGACAAATTTGCAAAACGGCTTCAATAATTTTGATAAAAAATGTATAGGTACGTATTTTTAATTTAAAAATTCCTCCTAAACAAATATTTTGCGATTTTATATAGCACTAACCATTCAACATATTTTTGACTTTCTTAATATTATATTAACCTATGTAAATTATTTTTTTTATATAAGTACATAGATGGTTTTTAAAAATATAAATAATATTGAAAGCACAAGTTTTCAAAAAATAAAATAAATAGTTGGACTTAAAGAATTATTTTTTGAAAATTAAGTTGTTCAAAAACGGTTTATATACATAATATCTACAAAGTTTTTTTTTTTAATTTTTTGTAAAAAAAAATTCTTACCTAGCGCGACCTTACCTCCTTAAGAATTTACATTTAAAGATTATAATTTACAAGAAAATCCTCCATTCGTTTTCGAAATATGTATTGAATTTTCAAAAAAATGTTTAATTCAAAAAATACTTTTGTAAACTTATAATGTGCAGAATTTGAATTTAAGAAAGTAATATAATACACATTTTGATGATGATAAATTCGAATTTCAAAAAAATAATATAATTTATAATTATAATTTTGTTTGATTTTTTTTTACATAGAATTTGTCTAAACAAAATCGTAGTTATACTGATGTATGACAGGTACAGTTAATTATGTACTAAATGTGGCTGTGGCGCGATAGTTGTGTGCTCGCCTGTCAACTTCTTGGTCGCCGGTTTGATTCCTGCCGTTGTCTATGTCTCCTTATATTCCATTAAAATCCAATTCTCAAAATTGTCACAAAATAGTTGCTGGTTTACTCATTACATGTTATTAAGGCATAACAATAACAACATGTGATTGTGTAAACTAACATACCCATAAATATGACAACGATATACATAAAATAATGCGAATTATAAGAGAGACATAAATAAATAAGACACGGTAATTCTCTCCGCATTAGTTCAGCTGCTATCCCTGGAGATAAATCTGAGACAACAACCAGCTCTAGTCTCAGAACATCGCGCCACACATCTTTCCTATCCTTCTTTCTCTTCTTTCACCGGATGCCCGCGCTGTGTTTAAAACATATAAAGGGTATTCATAATCCCTTGAGCGCGTGCAAAATTATAAAAAAACAAATATTTTGTTATATAGTTTTAGTCAAAAATACTTACTTCTGAGAAAAATGTTTCATTTTATTTGACTTTACTTTGTTATGTTTAGACGTAAATTTTTGTTTCTCTCTTTGTTTTTGGGAAAAAAACACTGACGTTTTTTTGGTTATGGTCGCAGATGTGAATTTGACAGGTACCAAATTTTCACTTCGCTGCTTTCGCAACGACATATAAAGTAGGGTGTTTCCGAATTAAGAAAATATTTTTTACAGTACTTCAATTCGTGCATCGCCTATTCGAAATTGATTTAAAACACTAATTTGATTTTATAAATAATTTAATAATCATTTCTATTGAATTGTTACACTTAATTACATTTAAATGAGAATGCTAATTGCAATATATTCAAGTTTTTTTCTTGCAATAAATTAATAAGCTCTTAGCTCAAATATACATTATATGAGGAATATATTTAAAATACAATTAAAACACTGTCATTGGATATTTTCAATATTTTCCAGTTAAAAACATTTCTATGAAAAAAAGTGTTTCGTAATTTTGCGCAATTATACCCAGCTACTTTGATTGTGAATGTTTTTTTAATTGATATCAATTTCGAATTAATTTTAAAACTTTTATTTTTGGGCTTATTACTAATAGAGCAAGATCCCAGGGCCCCCAGAACATTCTTATTTACTGATGGATAAAATGACACAAATGACAAAATTCATGCCACGTCTAAACTGGTTTCTAATATCCAATGCACAAAACTTAAAAGCAGTGTACGGGTGCCTGTCTGGTTGATTTGGAGAAGGCCTTCGACACTGTATGGTTAGAAGGTCTCTATCTAAAGCTAACCAGACTAGATATAAGTAAACCTCTATTGTATATGCTTTATGACATGCTAAATGGTAGAAAGTTTGTTGTCAAGAGTGGCAATGTAACTTCTACCGCAATTTTTAATATTAACAATGGTCTTCTGCAGGGAGCGGTTAACTTGCCGATTCTATTCAGCATTTACACCAACGATCTGATAGGTAGCCTAACTCAGGCAATTGCGTACGCCGACGATCTAATTGCGTACAGAACAGATAATATAGTTGAGGTCATCAAAATCCTTTTGCAGAGTGACTTCGACAAGATTCAGCGATATTGTGATGACTGGAAGTTGAAAATCAACTTCCAGAAATCAGAAACTATTTTGTTTAGGATTCCGTTTTCTAGCGCCTCAAGGGATACGAGAAAGAACTGGCGCAAGCTTGTGATCGTAGGGTCACATGGACATCCACTGGGGGGTAAAAGTGTAGTAAAGTACCTTGGCATCTGGTTGGATCAGTATTTGTATTTCGACAGCCATATAAGTGTTGCTCTGGCCAGGTCTAGGGGAGCCTTTGCTCTGACAAAACGACTCTTTTATAGCAGCCGTCTTGACAGCAGGGTGAAGATGATTTGTTACATGGCCCTCATAAGGCCGATTATTGCCTACGGACGCCCGGTGTGGTTCAACGTTGCCCCATCTCAAATGGAAAAAATTCGGGTGTTTGAGAGGCAATGTCTTAGACGTTGCCTTGGATTACACAGAACACCAGAGTCGGAGTACACAAGATATTATTCCAACCAGGTTCTATACAACGTAGCCAACATAAACAGGATAGATAATTTTTTGTTTAAGCTGATTCGGGGTCACGTTGCAAGAGCGATGTCCTCAACTAACAGCTTAATTTTTGGGGCTTATTACCCTAATAACGAATATTTTGAGAGTGCGCGGTTAAGTGGTTACATCCCTCCCGAGCATTCCTCTATTTAGACAGTCGAGGGCTGATACAGGATAGAATGGCGGTTCCGCTTATCTACCACGTCAGCCGCAAAACTATAGATAGGCGACTACTGTACAGTCGAGGCGTAATCGCTCAAAGTGGAGAGGAGCGCCTTCGGTTTAGTAGAACTGTGTCCGAAAATTAAAAAAACGAAAAAAATGCTGCTGTGGCCGTTCTAGTTTTTAAGTGGTTTTGGGTATTTTTAGGTATCTTAAGTAGTTTAAGTACGTTTTAGTTAGTATATAAGTTAGTTGTATCTAGTTTTAATTATTTTTAGTCTAGATTTAGGTAATTTATAAGTACACGGTTAAAAATCCTGGCATTAATTTTAATATTTTTTGGGTTGTATATATGACAACGCTGAAAAAATGTTAAAATTTAATATTTGGGATATATTAAATTTCAAAAGTCAATAAATACTTTATTAAAATTTAATAATGTTTGCTATTAAAAAAATATGTCCATATTATTGAATTTTAACATTTATTAAGATTGCTTTTAATGCCAAAAGTATTGAAATCAAACCCTTACATATTGTTGTTTATGATTTTAATACATTTGTATTAGAAAAAAATATACTTCACATTGAAATCTAATATTTCCACCTTAAATTCAATATTTCCATTACTTAATGTAAACCCAATGAATATTAGAATATAATACACTATTATTTTAATTAAATACAAATTTTGAAATGATTTTAATATTAATCGAATGTAATTAAACACCAAATGTATTAAATTTTAATACAAATTTGTATTCATATTAAGCATGGAGAAATTATAATATAATACAAAGTGTATTAGATTTCAAACCAAATTAGATTGGTTTTGAATTTAAAAAGGTTTTATTATAATACAAAATATATTACAGTTCAATACAAAACTAGATTAATTTTAAGTATAAACAAATTACTAGGTAATATAAAGTGCATTAAAATTGAATACAAAATTAAATTAGTTTTGAGTACAAAAAGTTATTTAATATAAAGAAAACGCATTCAATTTCAAAACAAGGTTTAATTAGTTTTATGTAGAAATGGATTATTAAATTATTAAAAATCGTACCATTTGACACAATATTGTATACAGGTATGTATAATAATCTATTGTTGCACACCAAATTAGATACATATTTTTTTTAAAGAAAAAAATACGATTTCAAAATAAAACTTTGCTGGTAGGAGCTACCTACATTAATATCAAATAGTAGTTTTGGACGTAAGCGTAATAAAGTTTATATTAATTTAAAACAATATTTAATTTCAGTAATTATTATTACCATCCATGTTCAAAGTTTTTATGTACATATATGTTTCTGAAGGCATACTTACTTTAAAAAAACTTACCAAGAGTTATTCTTAATCTTAATCCATCCATCTATATAAAAAAGAAAACATCCAAAAACAAAAAAAAACGTACGGTTCTTTTTCAGATATATACATTTTATTAATAATAAAACCTTAAACTAGAAAAACAAAACATTTGTTAAACTATTTATCTTATACAAAACAAGTAGGTATTAATAAAAATAAGGGCGTAATATGAACATTTTGTTTTTTATTTCATAATGCTCGAATGGTTTTTTGAAAACAATGGTATCATATTTCAAAAAAACTTTGATTTGTGTTTTTTTAACACTGAACATATTAACTTGATTGTCAAAACTTTCTTGTTTATATTCTGAGCATACAAAATAAGCATTATTTTCAATTTTGAGAATTTTTTCAATTTTTATAAAAAGTTCTAATTCAAGAGAAAGGAAACAATTAATTTTGTAGTGAAACCCATTAGTAAATTCAACATAATCAGTGCTAAAAAATTCTTTTGTTTTAAGACTATCCAGTACCGTTTTTGAACCAACTTCTAAGTTATCTATTTCGAAGAAGTCTATTAATTTTAATTTCCCAAAATTAGCTTTTCCCGAAAAATCTTTATCTGTCCAAATCTGAAAAATATAATGCTGATGTCGCAACGCTAAGGTCTTACAAATATTAATGTTATTATTAATATTACTGCTAAGTTTTGTGAAAAAACGATGTTTTGATTCGTACCTACATGTCGACATATTAATAAGTTGACCCATTATTTTAATAATGCGGGGATAGTGAGTCAAAAAGTGGTGCTTGGGTAAAAGGTTAAGCTTAAATTCTTTTGAAACACATTGAATGTGTTTTTCAATAGTAACAGAGAGTCGTTCTATTAATGGAGTTGTTATTTTTGGGGCAAAAACAATGTTTATTATTTCGATCATTGTTAAAATTCCTGACCATAGCTTTGGAAATGCATAGGAGAACTGATGAAAAATAAAAGGAAAATGTAAGACTAAAGAATGGTTTTGGCTAGCTGTTAAGCCTAAGTTAGTCGGACTTTTTTCCAAGCTTATAATTGATGGTAAGCTTTTACGGAATAGGTAGCCAAAATGAAAAGATTGAATGATTCTGTTTAAGCTGTCGACTTTCAAGAAATTACTGTCCACAAGTTTTTTTAAGAAAGCTCTCATGATAAAAGGTGCAGTTCCTTCAAGTATATCATGCATTATATCTACACTAGAATTGTTGATACTATCAAAGTAAGAAAGTTCATTTAAAATACAATATCTTTTTATTCCTTTAGAATCAATAAAGTCTTCAAATATTTTATTCTTATCATCTTTAAATAAATCTGAGTATTCTGGTGTTGTTCGAATTAAATGTTCATTTTCGGTACAAGCTGTTTGAGTTTCTGAGCGACTCATACAACATATGCGACAAAAATACATTGCCCTAAATGATTCAACAAATCCCAACGCACAGTTTGCTCCCAAATTATCATGACTTAGACTTACTAAAGTACCTTTAAGGAAAACGTTATTTACAGCAATGCCAATTTTTTCAAGAACTTCAAGATCTTTTACAATTGGTCTCAGAACGGTATTGAAATCACATCCATCATTTTTTAAGTCATTGGAATAAAATAAAGCTACTAAATGTATATTCTCCACTCGGGAATTAAAATTAAATCCTAAGTTCAAAATACTAAAATATATTGCTCCAATTTTGTGTATAGTTGTCTTACTACCTAAAGGATTTACTACTTCAAAATCGTCATAATACAACTGTATTTGAATAGCATTTTGGTTTTCTTTAAAAAAAGCACTGGAATTGTAAGCTTTTCCACAACAGAAATTTTGGAATTCATTTTCTTGACAATTATGTGTTTTTGACATATAAAGATTAAAAAAGAAACTGTTGTTGAATATTGACTTTAGGCTTTCTAAAATTGGAATGTATTGAAAAGTACATTGTACGTAAACATCCTTGTAAATTTTGCTTTGTGTGTCATATTTTTGTTCCCACCGACCTCCTAAATTTTTAGAGGTGGTATTTACAAACAGTTCTTCAGCAATTAAATTTTGTTGCCTCTTATAAGAGGAATCAAATTTTTTGAAGTCATCTAAACAACTGGTTTTGCAAGCTGTTAATAAATTACTTACATCAAGTGTGCCACTAGTTGAAGAACTTTTTGCTCTCTCAACGAAACAATTTACATTAGAAAAAACTTTGTCGACAAGTCCACTTGTCATTGAAAGAATTTTTGTAACGTTTGTTTGTGGAATATTCAGTGACAATAAATGGTTTGAAAATTCATTAATTGTTCTCAGAAAGTGTATGCTGTTTGGTGTTTCATATATAGTGTTTGCGGATCGTTTTGATTAAACAAATTGTTATTTAAAATAACTGGTTTCTTGTAAATGAAAACATTTGAAGACGATTCATCTTCTCTAGAAATTGGGGTGCACTTGATAACATGCCGCCTTAAACCACTAAATGTGCAGAACTCTCTATTGCAATTAATATTTGCAATACATTTAAGCATTATTTTTTTCGCATTATTAAAAAAATGATCTGATCTTAAATGAAAAATTACAAAAGAAGCCGATGAAAACTTTCTATGGCACAAAAAGCAAAAATAAGTCATAATTATTTTTAAATTATTTCCGAAAATTTGTTTTGAAATTTTGATTGAATTTCAATCAGTCTATTTGTTTTTGGGTTTTCTTCTATCTTGTATATAAAAATTGAAAAAAATTCCATAAAAGTTTTAAGACTGTAATCGAATTCAATATTGAACACATAAAAAATTTTAAAAAAGAGATCGAAAGTTTCACAAAAGTTATATTTACTTGCACAGCAAATGATGTGCTTGTCCACAATAATTAAATATTGTGATATAGCTTGCTGGTTTGATCCGACTGCAATTATATGCGGCTGCTTCTCGGAAAGATCATAGTCCTCTCGTGGTGTATTCAGGTTTTCAAATTTGATAAGTTAAGATAATAGACTAAGATCCCAGGGCCGGCAGACATACTTCATTTTATCATAACCAGACGAAACGCCCCACTGTAGGTGTTTGACAAGTGTCAAACAAAGTTTGAGACACTATCCCCTTAAACATATCAAAAAATCAGCTTTGATAAAATGACGTATGTCTGCCGGCCATGGGATCTTGATCTATAAGTTCTTAATAGACTTAGTAAAATTGGTGGCAAAGCTTGTGTGTGACTCGAAAATAAGAACTAACGAGAGAATATCAATGCAGCAGCGTATTCATTCTTAATTACCAAGACTGGCGCTCATATAAAGGTTATTGCGTTAAGATTTAATCTTGAAGAGCATGCAACTCAATAACGCAAACGCTGTAAGGTGTCAGAATTGGTAATAGAGAATGAGAAGCCACTACCGAATCAATTGCAACAATAAATGCAGCAAATGCAATTACTGAATAAAAATGAGAGTTCAATTAATCAATTGCAAACGCAACAAATTTTACTATATAATTATCTGAGATTTTAAATAATAAATTAAAGTATATTAATACTTACACAACCTCCAATCTTGCTGTCCCCAATTTTGTAGCATGGGAACAATGAAATTATTGCTCTGGCACAAGCGAGTTTTTCCTCCTTCGATGGATAATTGCCACAAATTGAGCGCAAATACTCTGATCCAGCTGTCACCAACGATCTTCGGGAAGAATCTTTTAAGACATTGTTCTGGTAGTACTCATTTAAAATATATGCCGCTGGGCCCGACTTAATATAAGATTCCAAGCCCATTGAATGAAGAAATTAAAATACACTAATATTAACTATACAAAAGTTACTTACTTCTTTGTAAATGGGGAGACTACTTCCAAAAGCTGCGTCCTGCTTTCTTAAATCTCCGACAGGTTCAACCGGCTTTTGAACAACGGGAACAATCTTTATACAAAAGCAGGCACAGCTTGAATATTGTCTCACTATATCGCTAAGAATTTCAAGAGGTATTTCATCTCCGTCCCGATCTTTAAGAACGAACCCAGATTCAAGTTCTTCGCCTTCCAGAACTAAAACAAAAACAAATCGCATTCATAAAAAAATAGGCACGACTAGGTCTCTCGTACTTGATCTTATATGTACATTTAATCATTTTTTATGCACAATTTAGACCAAAGAAACACTCAGAATTTTATTCTTACTTATATACTAGTATGTTCTTACCTGTCAAAAGAATATCCTCATTCGATATTACCGAATTATCACTGTTTGTTTGGGCTTTAATTTTTTTGAATTTTGTAGTATTTTTTTCCAAATTATTAACTTTTATAACCACGCCAAGTAAGTTGTCCAACAAAAAGTCCATACTGAATCACGCACTCAAACAAACTGAACTGATAAAGGAAAACCAAGCGACAAAATAATATCTGTTTGTATTGAAAGTAATACCGAAAAATTAAAATTTAATACTCAAGGGTTAAAACGTAATTCTTCAGTATTTGAATGTAATACTGGAGGTTTTGAGCAAAGTATTAAAAGGTTTACAAATAATAATTGACTATTAAAATGTAATACTGAATTATTATAAAGTAATATGTAAATATATTGAAATCGAGGGTAGCGCGCTCATAAAATTGAAGTAATACCAAAATGTTTAAATTTAATACTCAAGGGTTAAAAAGTAATTCTAGCGTATTTTAAGCTAGAAATAAATTTTAAGATAAATAAATTTTTCAATATTAAATCTGAATTATTTAAAGGAAGTATTGTTGCATATTAGAATTCATTTATAACACAACGATGACGTGCTTCAAATGACCCGAGTTATTTTTTGTTCAAAAAATTAATAGTGAAATATTGAAATATAATACTTAAGTATTATAAAGTATTTTTAAAATATTAAAAAAGTAATACCATTAAAAATGAACATTAATGTTTATATAAGGTATTCAAATGTAACACAAAAATATTGAAAATGAATTCTGTAAAATATTAAATTATAATATTCCGTAATTATCAAAATGTAATTCAGATTAGATTTACGGTCTTCCTCAAATATGTATTAATTTATAAGTATACCAAATATTTAATTTTAATAAGTTAATATTAAAATATAATCAGAGCAGACATTATATTTTACGTCAACTATAATTTAATTGTAATAATCTTATGGTTGAAGTGTAATTTTCAATAGGGCAAGGTTAGATTGTAGAATTAAAATACTAAATTTAAACCTTGTGAAATTATATTTCAGTAAACTGGTATTAAAATGAGGTTTGTAATGAAAAAAATATTGAAATTTAATACAATTTTTGTATAAAAAAAGTTTAGTAAATTGAAAATATTAAAAACAAATTTTTCTTGTATTGCATATGCCTGTAATACTGAGGCGGTATTAAAAAACACCCCCAGATTTTTAACCGTGTAAAAATTGAAAAATGATACGAGACCGAGTTTAAAAAAAAAAGTTTTCTTGGTAAATCAAAAATAAAATAAGATAATTAGAATTAATTAAAATAGTTTTTAGGTCGAAAGATATAAGTATTAAGAGATATATTTTAGTTTAGAGCGCCCGTAAAGGGCCAGTAAATCAGTTGTAAGTTATTGATAATTATTCTAGTTTTATGAATTTTTGTCTAGCTTTAAGATAGTTATAAGGTAATAATAAATAAAAATGAATTGCAAAAAAAAAAATGATAAAATATATATGATAGAGTAGTGTTAGTACGTAGGTATAGTTAACGTATGCGTACCTGCTAGCTTGGTCGATGGCCAATTTTAATGCATAATGTGTGAAATGAACGTAATAATATTGCCAACTTCACTTAAATTCTGATGGCTGATTTTCACGTATGTTTCAGGAAACATTGTTAGATATGTTGAAATACTACTGCCAGGCACCTTCCGTCGGCGGCTTTTATAGCCAGATGCGTTAAAGGTCGTAAAAATAATCTTAATCTTACCAGAAAGATAAGATATTGACTTCATTTTTACGGCCTAAGCATTTTCTAAAAAGTACCCTAAATTTGAAGCGGAGCAACAAATTTTAGTGGGGGGGAAAGGGGTAAAATTCAGTTTTTTCCAAATTGCTCGAAATCAATAGGTCTTTTTGAAAAGGCTGATGGTACACGTTGTAGATCATGTCATAAGAAAAATGGTCGAAAACATTGGGGTGTAGTACATTAAAAAAAAAAAAGTAATAAATTTATGTTTGTGAGTGGGCAATTTTTTGTTTTTAATTTTGTTTGGAAAAACATGTTCTATTAAAAAAAAAACAAGTTTTAAATGTGGAACTGTTAGGGAAATGCTGCCATCGTAAAAATATTAATTTATTTTATTTTGTTCAATAACTTCCAAAACTTTTATTGTTTTCAAAATGTTCTTAAAGTAATTATCTACAAAATGACATATTAACGACTTCTGTATGTCAATCCGTTCTTAAGTTATAGTGTACCAAAGTTTAAAAGTTCGTCTTATATTTAGATTTTTAATAGAAATCTTTTGCATACGATGTGATCGAACATAATAGCAAGTTCGTGCAATCCAGTTGTGCATTTTATAGTTATTATTTTTAATAAAAAGCGGACTTTAGGTAAAAAAAAGATGCTTATTTAATGCAGCAGCCAATTCATAGATTAACGTAAGATGAGTCAGCTTAATAATATTTTTTTAAATTATTTATTCTTATTATTAAAAAAACAGTACTCGCTGAATAATTTATTGGGAAAAATTACTTTCATCTTGGTTAAAGAAAAACTCTAGATCTGTGTGTGTGGAGTTGAATCAACTTGCCAAAATTGTTCTCTATCTCTGTGTTGTTAAATCCCAGAAGCGCCTGCAGTTGCGGTACTAAAAATTTGTATAACATTCGGAAATAAATGACATCAGTGACCTCGTCTATTGTTCCATTCGTACACTTTTTTTTTGTTTGAGATTTTTATGTGTTAAATAACGAAGAATGTACATCGTGTATCTATTAACATTTTTTAAATTAATTTTGTAATAAACTATAATTTAAATATTTATGAACCTTCATCAATACTTCTTGTTTTTTTTTCAGATTTTATTAAATTAACAAATTATATATCCGCATATTCTGTCAATTTGTGGTATTTACTGCTTATCAACGACAAATTCTAATTAATGGTATGCACCATGCCCTATGGTTTATACTTATTGGTGCAAAAGTAAAGGGTGTCTTTTTTTTTTTGATTCTTGTAATGAATATTATACTTACTAAACTTAAGAATATAGTGGTGCTAAGCTCTAATTGCGATAGGTGAGAAACTTAAAAACGCTTTAGAAAAAGTATGTAATCGGAAAAAGCAATGTGGTTAAAGGTTAATCTCTTAAAGACTGAGCTGGCCTTCTCCACAAATAGAATGATCCTAAGAACGCTAACAAAAATAAATGAATTGTATAGGTATAACTGGAGCGATGAGGGCCATACTAACGAACAAAACTAAGATGGACACTGGGGTTGGTGCAGGTGTCTTCTCAGAAAACTTTAAATTAGCCAGATCTCCCAGAATCCCTGAACATATGAATGTCTTCCATGGTGAGGTTTTGGCAGTGTACAATGCTGCCAAACACGTGTAAATGCTAGCGAGATTGACACAGCTATCACCTCCAACCGTTTAACTTGCTTTCACCACGACCGGGTCAGAGTGCCACTAAACAAAAAGTTGGGGAAAGAAGATTCTTTTAATAATTCACGAAATGTGGAACTCACTCGTCCAGTCAACTATGGCCCAATTTCGATAAGAAAAGAACAAAAACTTAAACAAGATTTCCATTCGAACTCTTGTAAGCGTATTCACCAGATAAAATGTGCTGGGCTACCACAAAAATAAAATGATTCTCAGTAATGATGACCAATGCAGAGGTTGGAACGAAGAAGATGAACATGATTATACCTCTCATTTCCTGTGTGATTATCTAGGATTTTTGTCGTATAAGGAAAAAATTGTTGGGCAGCTATTTCTTTGACGATTTAGAATGGCTCTCGAATCTTTCAGGCAAAAGCCTGTTGAGCTTCGCAAACGTCTCTAAATGGCTCGATCATGATTATTCATAGATCTCAAAGGTTACACAATTAGAAGTTACAACACTTCGGGGCAGTGGTGTATTTAAAGATTTGGCGCCCCAGGCCAATCAGTTTAACCGCCCTATAGGTTCATTTAAAAAAAAACTACAATTTTGAAAAAATGAAAAGAAAAATACTTAACTGTGGACACACACAATGAACAGATTGGTTGACAAATTCGTCAATAACACTTTCATAATTAACCGATTTCGTTAAGTCGACTTCAATATTTAATTTGGAGGTAATTTTAATTCTTTTTTGAGCGGAAAACGAATATTCTGCGCTACAATTTGTGACTGCAGTAAGAAGGAACATACGCAACGCTATTTCCGTATTTGGAAAAGCTTCCTTGAAATCTTTTTGTTTAAAAAATATGTTAGGTCATGTCTTTATTGGACGATAAGAAATTTCTTCTTGCACTTCATCCGCAAGATCCATTGGGTATAACTTTTACAGATCATTGGCGTTTACTTTGACTTCAGCTTCAAACATCAGGTTCAGTTAACACAAGAATACGAAATTGGTGGTTATTGCGTCATACGAAACTTTTCGCATTCTCACCTCGTTTAGCAACAGGTTACATATTAGTAAGAAAGTATTAAACCTGAAATAGTCATATCCTCGTAATAAAACTACACCCTCAAGATACTCATCATCTCGTTGTTTCTCTGGATTGTTTTTTTTGATTGCTTCTGTAGTCTTCTGCGAATGTTTGCTTACCGACCTCTTCAAATGGATCAACAAAGGCGACCTTGTTTTCTATGAAAGTGATTAGAGTCTTGTAAATCCCAGAAATTAGTTCTACTAAGGTGTCAAAACCTTGTAAAATTTTGGAATCTTTGTTAAATTGTTTAAGTATAGATCCCCAAAATTCCGATAATATGGTCATTCCCAAGGACTTAAGTTGAGCTAAAAGTCCGGCAGCTTCATTTTATGCCAAAGCCTTTTGTTGAGCATGAATTTGAATTGCTTCAACAGCAGCTTTTACTTCGTCCAATCTTATTAAGACTGGAACAAGTATCGTCCGTCGCTGCTCATCGCGTATTTGATATATTTTTTTAAAGTTACATTATCTGCATTAGTCAAAAAGATTTGCAAACATTTTCCACGTTTCGTTGATGCTGTGAAAAAAAAGGAAAATATGTTTTGCAGCAACCCGAAAAATTAAGCAACTTCAGGACAATATTCAGCTGCCGATGATCCAACGAATTTGCAGCGCAGGTACGTACTGACATAACTGACATTTTTCTTTAATCTTTGCTTGTATACCATTATTCTGTCCAGATATATTGTTTTTTAGTTAGGTTAGGTTCAGTGGCATATTTAACAGCAGCCTAAGTATTGTTATGATGTGGAAATTACAAATAGCATATTTATCAATATTGAATATATTCAATTATATGGTGCTTGATACAACGATAGTGTTTCTTTTCAGCAGAAAAAATTATTTTTTTTCCAGAACGCGGTGTTTTTATTTTGAATGGGCTATATTATCGATGTTAGAATTGTTGGATTGTAAAGATAATCTAGGAATTGACAATTCACAATTGTAGAGGTAAGGGTGGCAAAAATTCAACAGCCTACACTTGGGAAATGTGTCAATGCGCCACTGGTTAGGTAAAAGGAAAAGATAAGTGTTATAACATAACTGCAATACACGTAGGTACATAATTTATGTAGATCTACATTTTGTAGGCATCTACTTTGCATATAACATATTTAGTTTTTAGGATAAGCCGCGTTATAAATATTTAGTATTTAGCGAGTTCAATTCTGTACTCACCCCGAACGTTTCGCCGGTGACCACGATCGATGTAATTCGTAGCGAAACGTTCGGGGTGAGTACAGAAAAAGTTGAAAGTAGGGTCGGCTAGACCCGCCCCGGGCCATGGCCATAGAGTAAATACACCCTTGCTTCGGGTTATTATAATCTAAGTGTGACGGTAACGAGATCAACGAACACGTTCCATTTCTTCTCGAATTAATCGCTTTTATGGAATATTGTGATAATCATAGAAGACGCGTAATGGCTGATGACAAGTCGGTGCGCGAGTCTATTCACACTTAATTGCCCAACTAACCTCAAGACAACCGAGAACTGTCAAATGATCAGCCGTCACAAAAAAACAGTGTCGTCAATTTAAAGTTCCCAACCCTTTAAAAAAAACACCCTTTTGTGAATAAATATTAAAATCGAAATAAAATAAATAATTAAAATCAAAGTGTAAGTTCGAATGTATGGATGTACAAAGGTATAGGTCTGTGTTTTTTTTTTATTTGTAAAATTCTAAATAAATAAAATAATAAAAGTACAAATAGATTTTGCCCAAAATCCAAATTGAGTGAAGTTTTGTAAAACAAATTTATGTAAAATGTCGATTGCCATCAATCATGCATGAAATTTAATGGTGATGCAGGTAGAGTTAATTGCAATTTGACGTTATTTCGACAAATATATTGGAATTTCAATCGTTTTTTGTTTTTGTTTGGTTGTTTCTTAATTTATTTTTATTTTTGTTGTTGTCAGTGCGGCTTTTGAAATATGTTATGTAATTGGTGTCAAATGAAATGCTGGACAGGAATTTAGTCTGGCAGATGAAAATATCTCACATATCTATACTATTGTATTGAGGGATGAGTTTTTTTTGTGGGCGTAGCTGTTGGGTTATTTATCATTAAATAAATAAAATTTTTGTCCTTCAGGCAAGAGAAAGCAATTTAATTTAAAACTTGTGTTGTTTTTTTTAGTTAATTCAAAGAGTTTTTGTGTTAGATAGTATGTTTTATGCAGGTGGAGTAGACATGTAAGTGTGCAAAAAATGCAGAGATGTTAGCACCAGGTTTGGCGATATGCGTACATTTAAGACATTTGCCTTAAGTTGCATTCTTTTTGAACTAAAAATTGCACTGTCCAAACATTAACATAAATACCCAAATCGATAATTTATAAGTTTATGTTGTCTTAACATGGCGGCTTCATCCGAAAACCCAAATTTCACTCACTGTCACAGAAATCATGTGGAATATGACCGATATGGAGGGCAGCGCTGTAGCTGTTGGTTTGCGAAGTATCGGGAAAGAACTGCGACTTAAGGAAAAGTGTAATGTTGTCAAATTGCATCTTCTGGATTGGTAGATCTAAGCGCATCTAGTTGAAATAATCTATTCATGTGCTTTAATAGCGGGGCAGAATGTCTATTGTGGTTCAGCAGCTTCAGATGCATTGTGTTCGTTTAGTTTAATTGGCTATGGTGAAGCCGCGTAAAGTTAGCATGACAACTTTCGAAAAAGCGACATTTGGCTATGTCAGAATAGTTGTAAATATATTTTGAACAGACAAAAAATGCCGTGACGATTGTTTGTCTCAAAATTGATCATTAATTGTGGCCGATGATGTGATCAGTGAAATCATAACATTATAAAAATCCTGTATCGAGTGGTACAACTTCTCTATTAATTTGCGCATAGTTTTAGAGGACTTGGATTAGGTGATTGAGTAAAACGGAACGAGTTTTCGTCAAAAATTTCCCACAAAACTTTGGAATGAGTTTTCCTCTACTGATCTGCTAATAACTGGTGATTGATGACTGCTGTCAAGATTGTACGAAAGGATTCGCATATGTTAGAACTAATTATGTCAGCTTCTTAGTTTAATTAAAGCTTGTTCATGTAGGTGTTTCCATTTCCAATGTGTGTTTTGATCTATAACAGATGGTGCGGTATACAAGTTCTGCTACAGTGGCTTTGTGCGACAAGAAGGCTTGATAAACTTTTATTATACCCAAAAATTTTGGCAATTTTTTGTTAGCCCTTCGGTGCTGGTGAATTTTGATCACCTTAAGCGTAGCAGCACTGTGTATTTTTTTACTTATGGGTAGTAGTGGTGAGCGTTCGTCGACAACCAACTGGTATTATGCGCGCTAAATCTATTTTTGCATAAATTATGTCACACTTTCTATGGATTCCAAAATTGTGTTAACTGTGGCTAAGTGATTTGATTGCCCGATTGAACGTTGATTTATAGTACCCACATATCCGGACAGAGCCATCCATTTCACCGGCAGGCCCTGTTGGAATAGCCCACTCGAAATAATCCACCGATACACTACAAGTCTATTGATTTCTTATTCATATAGATCCTTGATTGCAAATGGTATAAAGGCCTTGGTGATAGCCCCACCTGTAGACTTGACTCGATGTTTAACCACTCGGGTGGGCCAATGTAAGAATAAGTGGTTGAGAATTAGGGCTTATATTATTGAGTCTATTGATGGCGCGAAAAACAATTTTCAATGACCCAAAATCCGAAATGCTGATAAGTGACAGATTGTAAATTTTACAATCGATGTATGAATTTCCAAATCAGGTCAGGTAATATTGAAAGGGACATCCTTCATGATGTTCACATCTTGTCCAAATCTATTTCGTTGATGAAAATGTAGTTCGATTTATTTTAGTTGTCCAATGGCAAGAATTGGTTCATCGACGATTCTTCATGAGATGATCTGCCTTGTGATGGACTTTGAATTAGAGCTCAATGCAAATGTTTTTGATTTTCAATATTACCATAATGAGGAGAGATAGAAACGAGACTTTCTAACAGGCGGTAGGTCGCAGGCACTAGATAGGACAAAGCCCCATGTTTCTTAAAACGCTGAACTATTCGGAATACGCGATGATAATTAAAGCGTCTTATGTGGTTACCTAAATGCAAATGGAGATTTAATTTTTACCATGAAACCATTATAAAATATCCGTACTGTTACGAAATCGGATCCAACGAATTTGATAAAGAAATACCGTGTACTTTTCTAAGTACCTATGCATGCTCTACATTTTGGCAAAAACAATTTACTAAAAAACCTACCATATTATGTATATACCGTTGTCTGTTTATTTTCAACTTTCTCATTACAGACTCTACCGGCTTCGAAGTTTTTATACATAATGCCCATTGAAATTCTAAAAAAACTGTATTTTGATTGAAAAGAAAAATATTTGTGAAAATATTTCAATAACAAGTAGACGAATTCTGCTTATCTGACAGGAATACTTTGATGAAAAAAGATGTCATTTGAATTTTAAGATAAATAATATGAATATGCAAACAAATTTAGAATTGTTGGAGTGGGTTTTCAAACAAATATTTTTTTTATAAAATTTTAGAATATTTTAAGAAAAAAATTTGCAGTACCGATTTAAAGTTATTATGTATTAATTTGCGTACATATAAAATTTTAATTTTAAATTTTATAATTAATTTTAAATTCACGGATATGTTTTTGAAAAATAGATTTTCCGAAAAAAATGATTTTCTTTTAAATCGAAAATTTATATTTGTTTCAAAAATTGAATATGCAATATTATTTATACGGGAAATATGGGGTTACTTTGCACCGTTTCTTGCACTTATTTTAGAAACCTCTTAAAAATGGTGGACAAATAATTTTGATCTGTGTTTTTCCACCTCATTTCAATAATAACATGTAATGTAAAAGGTAATGCATTTATACTATGAAAACTATTTAAATAATATTTAAAATTCTACTGGAAAATATTTAAAAAAAATATAAAAAAATATAAATAGCCGTTAATAACGAAACAGAAAAAATAATTCGCTTGAAAAATTAAAAAAAAAACAGTAATATAGCATTAAAAATAGTTATTTTATAAATAAAAGGAATTCAAAAATGAGTTATTATAAACATACAATTTTAACAAAATATGCAACAAAGTTCTCGACGGTTTTGGGCGGCTTAATACATAGACCCCTTAACATCGCCCAAAGGGTATGTAAGTTAATCTTTTTGAGAGAATCATTTGGAAAGCTTAAGAAATATGTGCATAGACGTTATGGTAACCAGTTAAAAAAATATTTCTTTTTTATTAAAAGTGGACTGCACTTTTGGAGGCGTTTTTGAGAAATACAATTTTGTCTTAAGCGTTTTTTTTTTAAACATTTGTATGGGAGGAACCGCTGTTTTTTTGTTTTAGGAAAATAGTTTTCTTTAAGTGTTTAATATAATGTCATAGAGCTACTATATACTATTTTTTTTTTTTTTTTGAAAATTTTGGTTTACATTGTACTTAAACATGCTAAGAGCTTTTGGGTAAAAAAAATCATAACAACCAAATGAAACGTTTTTCAGAAATTGAAATAGAAAAAAAATAGTTTTAATTTATCTTTATGAAAAATAATAATTTTTGTCCAAGCAAAAATTATTACCAAAAGTACCATCATTAATGAACTGATTTTTTAAATATTCGTAGGAGCCGTTTTCGAGAAACATAAGCTTTTTCTTTTTGGCAAAAAAAAAAAATAAAATGCACAACTGTCACGCACGAACTTGCTTTTATGTTCGACCATATGCAAAATCTTGTTTTTCTAAACCAAATTTATATGAAAATCTTAAATATTTAATTATATAAACTTAAAAACAAAAGATTAAATCGGCTTAATTAAAGAAAAAATAATTCAAAATTATGAAATAAATTCTTAAACAAATTTGAGCTCAACCAAAGTACACCATTTCATTTCTTGGATAAATTTTTAAATTTATAGAGAAAAAAAATTAAAAATCTTTGGAATTTGAAAAGAAATTTTTAAAAACAAATTAAAAAGTGACAATTCGTAGGTATTTCGCAAATACATATAACTACAATTTTTGGAAAAAATTAAATGAGCAGTTTTCAAAATATAAATTAAATTTTTTTGTTTTTCAAAAATCCTTTTAAAAATACAAAAAAATATTAATTTAAAATATTGGTATACAGTATAAACTGTACTACCTATACCTACATATATATTTGTGAAATTTCGAAAGAATCGGTTAAGCCATTTATGAGATAGTCGAAAGCAAAAACAAAACAGTCCTATGAAAATCACCGTTTTTAGATATTTTTAATTTTTTTTTTAACCATGTGATTGGTCGTACCTAAAAAGCTGCACTGATTTTTTAAATCAAAACGGTTAGAGCCGTTTTCGATAAAAATATCGCAGGTATCGTTATTTTTTGAGCTAAAAAGAAATTTCAATTTCCTCTCTGTACGCAATACCTAAAAAACTCTATACAACAATTTTGAAGCAATCCGGCCTTACCAGTTTGGGCTGTGTGTGCCCATGCCCATACATACATACAGACAGAAAGACAGACAGGCAGACGGACAGAATTTTTAGACCATCTTTTTTCGTCTTCGCTATCATCGTAATGTCATGTTTGATTGTTATCTCAAAACTTTTTCTACGAATGCATAACTTGCATTATACCTAGTATCTACCTATAATCGTAAGTAAAAATGTTTGTAGACAGGTGCCGTTACAGTGAACAAAATGTGTTGGCATACTTCTAAAACAATATATACCAAGTTAGAAGCAATCAAATAATTTGGGAAAGAAATTTCAATAACTAATTTACTTATGCACCACCCTGTATTTATATTTCATAACAAGGCCACCGTCAACCAGCGCTGCCGTTTTGAAAATTTGAATGGGAGTATTTCAGAGGATTAGACTGGAGTATTTCATGTTCGTCGGGAGTACCCAAAAAAAAGCATATACCATTGTTATTACCAATAAATATAATTTTATTAAAATATTTGTGAAATTGGTACTTCAACCCATTTTATTTAACATTTAAATGTGAAATAAAAGAACCCACTGAAAACAAAAGTATTAATAAGTAAAACCTACTAAATCGATGAATTAAGTTAATTCATTAATTGAAGAATTTGTCTTAACACAGATATTGCAATTACTCTTTTAAACTCAGTTGAAGAATTTGATGATCAAGAGCCTCGTTTCTTCATCTAGTTCCTCAGCATTATTACCAGCTAAAAAATTTGTAAATATTTATATAAGAGGAACTAGAGAACGACACACATTGGATTTTTGCAAAGGAAACTGACTGAAATGTCGGTGAATAGATTTCCTGCATATTTTGGCAAATAAATATTTGTGGTTTTTCTTTTTGTATGCTAACAGAAATTACAGAGCACTTAGCAGCCCAGGTCGCTTACAAAAATATGAATGAATACCTTCAGACTGGACCCTATCGTGAATCTCCCAGGGAATTTCGTTTTCAACAGAATATTTACTTCCCTCGAAATTTTTCCTGCGATCGTGAATCTCCAACGAAATAAATTTCCCCCGAAGAAAAAATTGTATGAATAAATGACTGTGAAATTCCCTGGGAAAGCTTATTCCCGATACCAATAATTTCCGTGGGAAAATATTGAGCATCATTCACGTTCCCAACATTCTAATTGGAGAAAAATTTCCAATGGAATTTTTTATTCACGATAACCCCCAATATTTCAGGGTTGAACGCATTCGATGAAATCGGAAATGCCATCTTTTATAAATGTTTGTGAAAGCTTTGTATATTTTTGAGGGGAGTACGGGAGCACAGTGAAAGGCAGGGGAGTACGAATGATCCATTAGTACTCAATTCCGCAGCCCTGCCATCAACCCCACTTTTCTATCAAAACTGCTTTGAAACATACAGGGAATATTAAAGTTAGAAGTACCTAACCTGTGTATCAGATATACTCGTACCTGTACTTGAAATCCTTGAGTTTATAAAATCATTTTTGAGATTTTATGTTTTTGAATGCATATTTTATTCGTACGTACAGTAGTCTAGACCATAATATAAAAATTGTGTAAGGACATAAGCACACACAACAAGTATTCAAGGCAGCCACTTTAAACCTGATTCTCTATTATTTGCCGCAAGTTCAAACTTAAACTGCATTCTCTTTTAGTTTGCATTTAGCTCTGAGTGAGAGGCCAAAAGCTTTCTTTTTTTTGCAGTCTTCAGTCAGTTATGCTGCGGTTAATATTTGCAAATCTAAAGCACTTTAATGGTTGCATTGAATTATTATACTTGGTCTGCCGCACTTCACTTCAAGCTACAGAAGATTCTGAAACGGTTTGTAAATACAATGAAAAAAAATTGCGGTAGAACCTAAACCCAAACCGCTCCTTTCACAATACATCTCTATAGGGTCTTGATTGAAGTGCCTACTACAGTGGGGAGAATAAAAATGAAAACAAAAACAAAATAAAAGTGAAGAAAAATACCCTCTTGATATGTACTTCCGCCAGTTTTTATGTTGAGCGGATTTTTAATTATACTTTCAATAAAAAAAAATCACTGTCTGTGCTCTCAACTCAACTATATACTCTGTACCTTATCTCGCACCATTCTGGATTGTGATGTTGCTGGGAACCTTTTTCGTTATGTTTCCTGATGGTGTTTCCTCCATCATGGCATCAAATCGCCGGTCGGGCGGCATCCGTCGTCCTTCTTCATTCTCGGTCGACATCATAAAAGTGCAGGATGTACCGCAGGGAGCTCTTCAGTTAGTCTGTCGGTCTACTGGAAGTGATTAAAAAAAAACCGAAAAAATCACTTTTATTGATGTTTCGTATAGTTGCGAACGAATATTGTGTTCTTTCGGAGTTTTTTTTTTCATCCACAAAAGAATAAAAGCTTTTTTTAAAAAATAAAAAAAAACCAACAACAACAAAAACTCAAAGGTCATGGGAGATTTTTTAATTAAAGTATAAGCGCAAAGGAAAATATCAGTTCATATTCAAATTGAAGTTCCTCTCAACCAACACACCCCCGATGGCCGAACCGTGTCGGGCACAGACATACTCGTATATACCACAAGTTGGTGTTCTTTGAAAAAAAAAAAACAAAAAAAAAATGCCAAGGGCTTAGTTTGGAGAGAATTTGCATTCTCGCTACAAAAACTAATATGATAACTTTGAAGTAGCAAGAGCAACCATCTGAATTTCCTGAAAAGTACTCATCACACATTCAATTAAGAAACCCAAGTTTTAGTATAGTGACCACCAACCACCCAACAACTACAGCAGGAAGCATCAGGAAGGTCTGTGATGATGATATGAGACTGTAGCCTGAGCAAACCACCCATAGTCATCATCACATCACACATAAAGATAACCTTTTTGCAACGCAGCATATAGTTTAAGGTTATGTGGGGTCAATGTGAGCACTTTTCCCAAACTTTATAACATACAAAAATATGAATTGAAAAGTGGATAACTAGAGGAAAGTGCGGTGCCAGGCAATAAAGAGAGCTTCATCATCATCAACATCAGGATCATCAAAGGAAAAAAAAAAAAATATTTGCCTAAATGTTCATATTGTTTCATAATAAATATTTTTAGTCTTATCCTGTGGGAAGATTGATGGCAAAGTAATAACCTTGCTGACCATTTTGCAAATGTTTATATCCTGGCAGCACACATAATATATTATATATATATTGGCTCTCTAAAATAATGTTGGCATAAGCCGCATATAGAGTTAAGGTATACTATATATTATTCAAGTGAGATTAAATTTCATGCATTTTAATAAATCTGATTATGATTGTTTTTGCTTGTTAAAAACGTTTTGTGAAGGAGGTAGGAATTTATTATACTAGAAGCCAATATATACCCAAAAGTGGATATATGGTTTTGAATTGTATGACTATTAGAGTGCGCTTATCTAAAATTGAATGCACATAAATTATGCATTTGGTTTTGTTTAGGTAGACATCATACTTAAATTTAGTAGGTAGCTATATCGTTTATAAAAGGCATTTATATGAATTCGAAACGGAACAGGATTTCGATGTGGCAAGTCAGTGAATAGGAAAATTTTCCGAAGGAAAAGTAATGAGCCTTTCAAATTATGACATGATTGCGTGGAAAATGGTTTTAAACAAAAATTATGATAAAAATTACAATTTCCAATAATAATGGTGCACACCGATGAATGAATATAAAATCGCAACAGAAGATGTTTAGAGTGCGTTGAAGCGTCAGTAGTGTGAGGTTTGAATCCCAGCCTATGTCGCATCTAAAAAAAGGGGCTATAGACTCCGTGTTAGAAAGTGCCAAGTCCTTGAAAAAAATAGTCATTTCTCTAGAAAAGTTCTAGCAAAAATCTAGTCGGGTTAAAAAATCGTGGGTCTCCTCCAATACTGCCGAATAACAACTGGTGGTGGTGGAGAACTGAAATTCACCATTATTTCAATAATAATTTCGTTTTAACTATGCTACCATTTATCATTCCCTACAGTTCCTTCTGAGTATATGCCTTTAAGCATATTATCCTATCCGTGTAAGTTATTTGAAAAAATAATACATGATCAAATCCAAAACTACCTTAATGAACACGAACTACTTTCAAAGTGGCAATCTGGGTTTCGCAATAAGCACAGTTGTTGCAGCATAACCGATTCGCATTTAATTCTAGTAAATTTGGTGTCATTATGCTCTTAGATTTCTCTAAAGCATTACTGTATTGACCACTCTATCCTCCTTTCTAAACTTAAGAGAAACTTTAACTTCTCTAGCACATCACTTAAGTTACTGATTAACTACCTGGTCGATAGGATATAGCGAATTAAAACTGGAAATGGCATTTCAAACCCTCTTATTACAAATCTAGGAATACCACAGGGTTCCGTCTTGGGTCCTCTCTTATTTTCATTGTTTATAAATGACCTTCCCAATGTCATTTTCAATTACCAAGTTCATTTGTATGCTGATGATGTTGTACTCTATATTTTTCATAAAATTGGTTTGATGTATAGCTGTATTGTTAAATGAAGACCTAAACCATATCCTTACTTGGTCTAATGGTAACATAATGCAGCTTATTCCTGTTAAGTCTGTTGCCATGTTATGCTCTAGAGATGAACTAAACTTTTTAGATTTTCCCACGGTCAAACTCGATAATGAAGCTATTGTCTATGTGAAGGATGTAATAAACTTAAGATATAGAATTAATAATAAACTAACTTGCTGTAGAGCGATCTCAGATACCATTAGAAAAATTTACTCTGGATTACGATCCCTCATCAATTCGCTAATTTTGCCTTATTTTACCCTTTAATTGTTCCGTATATCCAATGTTGGACTGTGAGTGTAGGCGCAGATTGAATATTGCACTTAATGATTGTATTCGCTTTATTTATAATGTGCCAAGATATAATAGTGTTTCGCATTTACGTCACACGCTCCAACAACCTTGATGAGTATCTGAAGTTCAGGCTTGTTTTGAAGCTACATAATATCATCCACAACAGGTGTCCTAATTATCTTAGCGAGATTCTTAATTATGTCCATTCCCAAAAAGGGCTGAAACTTATTTTACCGCGTTTCACATACAGCATAGCTGAACGTTAATTTTACGTATCTGCAATTCGCTTATGGAATGCTCTTCCAAATGAATTGCAGGATACTGCAATCTCTGCTTAGGGAAAAAAAATATGTGGATTTTAGGGATTTGAACATTTTGACGAAAGCACAAAAAATTATTATTTCAGGCGGGCTCATTTCTGAACTGCTAAACTGCTGGTATATATTGTGATGGTTTTTACATGCGATTTATAAAGGGTTATCCATTTTGCGGTTTCAAAAGTATAGGGCTGGAATTCGACATCTGTCAAAATAGATATTAAACCACTTTTTTTTCAGTTGAAAGCCTGACATTTACGAAAATGAATCGCTTAACTATCGCACAACGCATAAAATTGTTAAAACCTTCTACAAAAATGGTGATTCTGCCATAGACACATATCGTGCTTTAAGAAGAGATTATCGTTTCCATAATCGTCCAACTACGCCAGCAATTGGCAACATTGTGAAGAAATTGGAAGATACTGGATTGGTTACTGATATTGTATGGCCTGTATCGTATCGCTGGTACCACTGAAAAAATCGCTGCTGTAAGTGAAAGCGTTGCCGAAGACCCGAATGTGTCGATTCCTCGTCGTTCTCAGGAATTAGGACTGTCTTACGGCACATTATGGCGTATTTTGCATTTGGATCTACACCTGCATCCATATAAAGTCCAGCTCACACAACAACTGAAGCCAGCTGACCATTCACAACGTCGTAGATACGTCGAATGGGTGCTTGAACAACAGGCGGTGGACGGCGATTTTTCGAACAAAATTTTCGTTAGCGACGAAGCACATTTCTCACTCGGTGGGTATGTTAATAAACAAAATTGTCGTATTTGGGGTTCTGAGAATCCTCAAGTAATTGAAGAGAGGCCATTACATCCACAAAAATTCACTGTTTGGGGTGATCTTTGGTCCGGAGTTGTGATTGGACCTTACTTCTTCGAAAACGACGATGGAACGACTGCCACCGTCAATTCGGAGCGTTATGGTCACATGATAACCGACTTTTTTTTGCCTGCTATTGAAGAATACGATTTGGAGAATATGTGGTTTCAACAAGACGGTGCCACATGCCACACAACTCGAGCGAATGTGGCTTTATTGCAAGAGAAATTTCCTGGCCGCGTAATTTGTCGTCGTGGCGATATCAACTGGCTACCAAGATCATGCGATTTGACACCGCTGGACTTTTTTTTGTGGGGCTACGCTAAAGACTGTGTTTATACAGATAAACGTTTAACTCTTGAGCACTTGAAACCCAACATTCGTCAAGTTATGGCTGAGATACCAATATGTGTCAAAAAGTGGTCGAAAATTACCTCAAAAGAATCGGTGCTTGCAACAATTTGTCTGGTGGTCATTTAAATGATGTAGTGTTTCACACATAATGTCAACGTTCAAACTTTATAATAAAAAAGAAATATTATGAAAAAAAATATTTTATGTGTTTTATTTACGTTTACTTTTGAAACCGCAAAATGGATAACCCATTACTATATGGCAAGTTTTAGATTCGTAAAACTCGAGATTTTGATCAAAGTTGATGATGGTGAACACGAAAAATGAGGGTTTCACAATTCTGAGCCTACAACCTAATAAACGGTTGGATGGATTTTGGTTATAATGTTTTTTCGACTGGAACGCTCGAACTTGCTCTTATGTTCAATCATATTGTAATGCAAAAGATTCTGAATAGGAACTGCTAATATATATTTTTAAAAGTCGTTTTTTTATTTAATTTTCTATATAAAAATCTCTTATTTTTTTCTAAAAAAAAATTTGGTATGCCAATTTTAAATATTTAATAATATCAACTTAAAAACTTAATTTTAAAAAATATAGACCCGTGTTAAAATATTGAATTTTCAAAATAAAACATTTTTCTAAAATTTTGAAATGCAGTATTATTTAGAATTTGAATAACTTTTTAAAAAAAAAATTGATCGCAATCCTTTGAGCCGTTTATGAGAAAGTCAAAAATGAAAAATCAAAAAATGGTTGTATGGCAGGTACGGTTAATAACAAAAATGTAGACCATACATTAAGAAGTTTTTTTTTTTATATTATAATCTACACGCGCTCAAGGGATTATACTACCCTTTAAATGTTTCCAGACCCACTTGTTTGGTGTTCCCCATCATCGAAATGTCAAGTTTGATTGAAATCTCGTGTTCGATTTTTTTTCCCATCGCAAAACTTGGCATATAGTAACTTTATCGCAAGTAAAAATTCACTTCAGTTACTTTTTGGTAATTTTTTGTTTGTGGAAAAATTGATATTTTTGGTGAACTTATTAGTAGAACATGTTTTTTGGTTATGGTTTTTTTTTTTTTTTTTTTAGAAAACGGTCCTGTTGATTTTTTTGAAATTTGTATTTATATTTTTTAATTAATTTTCTTTTGAAAACTCAATATACATATTTCGAAAACAAATTAATGGATTTTTTCTAAACTTTTTAGTAGTTTTTGTTTTTTTTTTTTAGTTTTTTGCGATTGTCTTAGATACTTGAAAAACAAATATTTTTCTAAAACGAAAAACAACGGTAAAAATGTTAAAACCGATTAAGATTTTTTTTCTGGAATACGGCTCCAAGAATTTTGAAAAAATGTGTGTTCTTAAATTAACAGTCCACTTTTAGGTAAAATAAAAAAATCTACTGGAACACGTACTTGCTCTTATGTTGGATCACATTGTAAGCACAAGATTCTTAGTAGAAATGGCTAAATACATTTTGAAAGTTGTGGTTATATAAGTTTTTATAAAACAAAAAATTGGTATGGCAATCTTAAGCATTTAATAATACTCGTATAAGCTTTAAACAAAATTAAAAAAAAATCTTTAATCTATTTTCGACATAGTGAATTTTCAAAAATTAAAATTGATAATAAAAATATTTTTTCGAAGTCCACTCCATTTTACTTGCGATTATAGTTTCTATAAGGAAAGTTATGCATTCATAAAAAAAAAATCTAACAATCAAACATGACATTACGATCACGATCAGCCTAAAAAAGTGATCGCCAAAAAATGTCTATCTGTCTGTCAGTCTGTCCATCTATTTGTATAACGAGGTACAGCCTAAACGGCTTAAGCGATTGCCTTCAAATTTGATATGTATGATTATTTTGGCATTCCTCAGAGGGCAAATTGAAATTTTTTTAGCTCAAAAATAACTGTACCTGCCATATAACCAATACGTTAAAGGTTTTTTTTTCTCGGAAACGGCTCTAACGATTTTGATTTAAAAAAATCAGTGCAGCTTTTTAGGTAGAACCGATCATATGATTGAAAAAACAAATTTTTTTAAATGTCTAAAAACGGTACTTTCCATACTACCGATTTTTTATTTCGACTATCTCATAAATGGCACGACCGATTCTTTCGAAATTCCACACGTATTTAGGTTTAGGTTGCCCAATTTATACTACGTACCAATATTTTTAATAAATATTTTTTTGTATTTTTGAAAGAATTAAAAAAAAAAATTCTTAAATTTATATTTTGAAAACTGCTCAATAATTTTTTTTTTTCAGAAATTATAGTTATATATATTTGCTGAATTGGCCTTTTTGAATTTTTTTCTAAATTAAAAAAAAAAACTTGTTTTTCTCAAAAACCGTTCCACAGATTTTTAAAATTTTTGTCTCATAAATTCAAATTTATCCAGTAAATAAAATGGCGTAATTCTTTTTGAGCTCAAATTAGTTTAAGTATTTATTTCAGAATTTTGAATTATTTTTTCTTTGATTAACTAAATATTTAAGATTGGCATACCAATTTTTTTTTAGAAAAAAATTAAAGAAACCTTGTGTATAAAAAATAAAGTAAAAAATGACTTTAAAAATATATTTAGATTTTAAATAGAAACCTTTTGCATACAATGTGATGGAACATAAGAGCAAGTTTTATTTTTATCAAAATCATTAGATCCGTTCTCAAAATAATTTAAATTAACCTTGTTTTTCACAATCGAATGCATGTACCGTTATTTTTGGAGCTAAAAAATAGATTGAAAAAGTAGTCGAACCAATTAACGTAAACGCTTAATTAAAAAGTTTGAACAAAATGGTTTCAGCGGCTTAGGCTGTAGGTCCACCTACAGGCAGAGGCAGGCAGACAAACAGACACATAGACACACTTTGTTCGTGTTCTTTATTATCGAAATGTCAAGTTCGATTAAAATATTGATTTCAATTTTTTTTCCAAATGAAAAACTTTTCGTATAGAACCTTAATATATCGGATGTAAAAATATTTTGTTTTGCGTTGTTATTAACGGTACTTCCTATAAAACCACTTTCATATTTCTGGTTTTTTTCAGTGAATCACTTTACATAGTTTTTAAGTAGGGCTGGCAACGAGACGAGACCAGGCATGACTTTTGTTAGGCTGTTCTCGGCCTCGTCAAAATCGAAAAATTTCAGTCTCGTCTCGGTTTCGTTGCCTGTCTCCCCTAATCATGTCTCGTCTCGGCCTTGGTCTCGCCTTTCTCTCTAGAAAATTTTAATGTGCAGTCACAGAAAATTCAAAATTTTTCGATTTTATTTTTGGCTCCGGAAAAAGTTGATTTTAGACTATTTGGATAGTCTAAAATAAACTATCAAAATCCATTGAAGGATGGCTCCGACTTAAATGGATTTAAAAACCTCTACAAATTTAAATTTTGCTGTGGAAATATGTGTATATAAAGAGTTTTCCAATAAGAGGTGTTATTTTGAATAGCCCGCTAATTCGGTAGCTGTCACTTTTGAAGCTGTCATTTTTTGACATTTGACAAGTAGAAACTACGCTATTAATAAAAATGGAACGATACACGCTTCAACAACGCATTTCTTTTTTTTGAATATCAAAATAACACCTCTTATTGGAAAACCCAAGGGTTTTCCAGGGTTTTCCAATAAGGAGGTGTTATTTTGAATAGCCCGCTATTTCGGTAGCTGTCACCTTTGAAGCTGTCATTTTTTGACATTTGACAAGTAGAAACTACGCTATTAATAAAAATGGAACTAATACACGCTTCAACAACGCATTTCTTTTTTTTGAATATCAAAATAACACCTCTTATTGGAAAACCCTATATATGTGTATCTATATGAATATATGTATGTATATATATATGTATAAACAGGGTGTTCTATAAGTCAACGTCGTTCGGGTACAGGGTGATAGGGTAGTTTCTACCTGTGTTCTGAACAGTAATAAAAAAATCTATTTCGCTTGATTATGTAATATAACTGCAATATTTAGAAAAGAAATGAAAACCAATACCCTAGGCTAGATTTTTAAGTACTGTGGTCACAAATTTCAAATGTTTAGGGTGTTTTTATTTCGTACGTAATCCTAAATAATCATGCTATTAATTCCAATCACAAATCCAACAATAAATATTGCTAATAACTTGAACGAAATAAAACAAAATTTGCCATCAACGAATCGCAATTTCGTCGAAAATTTAAATTGCATAAAAAACCTAATCGAAAATTACCGATTAACAATAAATAATATTGGATTTGTAAATTTGAATGCGTGATGGAATTTGGTCGTAAATTAAAACTTTTTTTTTCTACCTAATTGCTCCTTTTTTTGCAATATCACACAAAGTTACTGCAATTTTTAAGAATTTTAGAAATGGAGATTTGTTTGAATTTCGTCGTTATAGCGTAGATGATTTTCTTTATTCTAAAAGTATACTAATGTATCTAATTTAGAAAAAAAGTGAAGAGTAACTTACTTGAACTCGCAAGCAATGATCGCAGGTGCAACATGAGCTCTGTGCCATTGATTTGTGTCAGAAATAAATAAGATGATATCACCAACCAAAGCAAGTCAAATGCAGTTGGGTGGAAAATCATGAGAATAACTTTGGATTGAAATATTTCAACAAACAGATGGCAGACATGATTTTTGTACTCAGGTGTGGATAGGAATTGAACAGACCTTTTTTTTTTGATGTATATATCGATGAGCTTGGGGAACATTGTTGAAAATGTAATTTTTTTTTGCAAGGGTTAGCCGTGATTTTTTCCAAAAATGTCGAAAAAAGTGAAGTCAAGAATTTCACAAAAAATTGTACACCAATGGATAGGTCAGTGCAATCCCTTTCGAGCACTGGCAGCCGCAGCTCTTTGCGGGGCTTGTTCGCGGGGATATCACCATCCAAAGCAAATCAAATGTAGTTGGGTGGAAAATTATGAGAATAACTTTGGATTGAAATATCTCAACAACCAGATGGCAGACATGATTTTTGTACTGTGGTGTGGATAGGTATTGAACAGACCTTTCTTTTGATGTACATATCGATGGGTTTGGGGAACATTGCTGAAATTGTAATTTTTTCTTGCAAGGGGTTAGCCTTGATTTTTTTCAAAAATGTCGAAAAAAGTGAAGTCAACATTTTTACAACAAATTTTACACCAGTGGACAGGTCTGTGCAATCCCTTTCGAGCACTGGCAGCCGCAGTTCTTTGTGGGGCTTTTTCGCGGGGATATCACCATCCAAAGCAAGTCAAGTGCAGTTGGGTGGAAAATCATGAGAATAATTTTGGATTGAAATATCTCGACAACCAGATGGCAGACATGATTTTTGCACTCAGGTGTGGATAGGAATTGAACAGACCTTTTTTTTTTGACGTATATATCGATGGGCTTGGGGAACATTGTTGAAAATGTAATTTTTTTTTTGCAAGGTTTAGCCGTGATTTTTTTCAAAAATGACGAAAAAAGTTAAGTCAAGAACTTTACAACAAATTGTACACCAATAGAAAGGCCTGTACACTCCCTTTCGAGCACTGGCAGCCGCAGCTCTTTGCGGGGCTTTTTCGCGGGGATATCGCCATCCAAAGCAAGTCAAGTGCAGTTGGGTGGAAAATCGTGAGAATAACTTTGGATTGAAATATTTCAACAACCAGATAGCAGACATGATTTTTGTACTCAGGTGTAGATAGATATTGAACAGACCTTTCTTTTGATGTACATATCGATAGGTTTGGGGAACATTGTTGAAAATGTAATTTTTTTTCGCAAGGGTTTGATTTTTTTCAAAAATGACGAAAAAAGTGAAGTCAAGAACTTTACAACAAATTGTACACCAATGGACAGGTCTGTGCAATCCCTTTCGAGCACTAGCAGCCGCATTTCTTTGCGGGGTTTGTTCGCGGGGATATCATCATCCAAAGCAAGTCAAATGCAGTTGGTTGGAAAATCATCATGCGAATAAATTTGGATTCAAATATCTCGACAACCAGATGGCAGACATAATTTTTGTACTCAAGTGTGGATAGGTATTGAACAGACCTTTCTTTTGATGTACATATCGATGGGTTTGGGGAACATTGTTGAAAATGTAATTTTTTTTTGCAAGGGGTTAGCCTTGTTTTTTTTTCAAAAATGACGAAAAAAGTTAAGTCAAGAACTTTACAACAAATTGTACACCAATAGAAAGGTCTGTGCACTCCCTTTCGAGCACTGGCAGCCGCAGCTCTTTGCGGGGCTTTTTCGCGGGGATATCACCACCCAAAGCAAGTTAGATGCAGTTGGGTGGAAAATCATGAGAATAACTGTGGATTAAAATATCTCGACAACCAGATGGCAGACATGATTTTTGTTCTCAGTTGTGTATAGGTATTGAACGGACCTTTCTTTTGATGTATATATAAATGGGTTTGGGGAGAAAATGTAATTTTTTTGCAAGGGGTTAGTCTTCATTTTTTTCAAAAATGTCGAAAAAAGTGAAGTCAAGAACTTTATAAAAAAGTGTACACCAATGGAAAGGTCTGTGCAATCCCTTGCGAGCACTGGCAGCCGCAAGTATATGCGGGGCTTGTTCGCGGGGATATCACCATCCAAAGCAAGTCAAATGCAGTTGGGTGGAAAATCATGTGAATAACTTTTGATTGAAATATCTCAACAAGTTTAAAGGCAATGCTTCTTAGAAGTAGTGTAAGTAATAATATTGCATATTTAAATTATTGAAAAAATGTTTTTTTTTTCGATTTTGAAATAAATCAGCTTTTTTGGAAAAAATTGATTTAAAAAAACAAACGTCTTAGTTAATTGTAATTAAAATTGTATAAGCGAATTAATATTTACTTTAAGTTGATTATCCAAATAGTTTTTCCCAAAATGTTTTTAACATGTTATGCGAAAAAATATGTTTTTTTAAAAACCCTCCGACGACTATACGGACTCACTAGTTAGAAATATAAAATTTAATCATAACCTCGTGTTCGACTATTTTTTCGATTTTTTACGAAAGAATCGTTAAATCGTCTTTCAAAATACTTACATAAATAGTTAAAAACATTTAAAATTGATTTTTGAACAGGAATATCTAATTCACAACACATCAAACGTCCGACTAAAACGGACAATAGGAACTTGTCAATAACTCGGTTCAAAAATGACACACCAAAGCAGTGATAGACATCAATAGAGAGAACATGAACATTAACGATACAAGAAGATCCCAATTAATTCTGACTCAACTTTTCTTAGAATTGCTTATGGCTTAACATCTGAATGCGAAGTTAATGTTGACTATTTCGTTACGGAAATCATCACAGAACAATGCATTTGCGAATTTTGCCAAAAGGTCATATCCGTATTTAGGATCCGCTGTCGCTCTCTGTTAGTAAAGATGATTTGGATAATACAAGTCGTCCCGACACTGATGTTTCAAAGAGAGATACAATGTTGTCACTTGTACTGATATGAGTTCTGTTGATATCATATTGTTATAGGTTGCCTGCAGTACTTTATTTCAATTACAAAGTTTTACTAATTGGGAAATCAGACAAATCGCCATTAGCAAAACGAATAGTCAAATGCATCAAAAGCTTTCATATTGAAGAATCTGCCGGACGACACCGACGTGAAAAGTACTGAAAGGTGCATTTTCGATGGAAGATCTCTCTTACATCGGATTTCGTATTGCAGCAATATGGCATCACATACGGTATTGAGAAACATGACGACTTCGTACGTTGATTTTACCCTTAAGCCATATGATGGGTTTTGATATCTACATTGCATTAGATCCGCTACAATGACAAGGATGCTGCTCACATATCACAGTATGCGATGGTACACAAATACCAGTAGATATGTTAATTTTAGCTCATGCATGAAGTTTGCCGGTAAAACGCCGGAACAATTTCTAACCAATGGAAAATGCAAGAAAGCCATAATTGTTCTCATTGCTGATGGTGACTTGCTGAAGAAACAGCATGATGAACTGGTCATAAGGCAGACTGGCAATGCTGGGATATGGATATTGTTCGTGTTGCAATCTCATTTTGTGAAAGTGTTCATGCAGAAGTGATAGAGGAAGATTTTGTGCCTAATGCATATGTCTACATTCAGATATCGCTTGTAGTAAATCAATACTTGTTTTGTGCGACTGGCGGTCGATGGAATGCACAGATAACTCCATCAAACCCATATGATACACTGGAACTTCTGGCTGTGAACGATTTCTAATTACAGAAGCCAAAGCAATTATGTGCCTGTATAACTATCACAAAAAACTGAAGATAGTTTTTTCCTTTGGTACAGAAATCTTCTGCAATAATATGAATTTCACTCATCGAACTTCATACGCTTGAAAGGTTTGTATGACATTTTATGATTTGCATAAGAATCGTAATTAAGAAATAAAAACTGTTCCGCCATTTTGAAAGCTGAAATTTTAGAATCATCACAGTAAAATCGAAACAGTTGGAGATGAAAATATATTTTTGTTTTTAATTATGTTTACGCAATATTTCAGTAGCAATTTCCTAAGTTGAATGCCTTGCAATCACCAACCGGCATGGCCCCGAAGCGCGGCACCAGTGTGTTGGAAAAAGTTATCCCATAAGGCATGTACAGAGTATAGAAGTTCTATTTGCAGGTATTCAAGAGAAGAAAAATATTTAAATAGAAAAGAATAAACTCTTGCTCCTAACTCCTCACTTTTGTTAGGCATCATCCTTGGTCCTCACTCGAGTACTTTGGTCATTTTTTCTGATGAAATTCGCAGCTTTGCTCTCCAGGGCAGAATTTTCTGTTCTAGCTTTTGAGTGAGATGAAACAAGATCACAATTGTGAGATATGTCAAAATTATTTGATTTAAATTATTTATATCAAAAGTATAGTTTAATAGAAACTACCGCTAATAAGTACGATAAGTTAAATATTTATTTATTTAGAAATGAAAAAAAAAACTCTTGGAGAAGCATTTTTTCTTTTAATAAAAAAATCAAAAGAATCGTTTGTGCGAAAATCGAACACTAAACAAAATTTTGAACCAAAGGTACCAAAAATAGCTATTTTTGGACAAAAAAAAATTAAAAAATTACCTTTTGCATTTACTAATTAACTGCATTTTTACTTGCGATTACAAGTGCTTAAGGCAAGGTATGTATTCGTTAAAAAAAAAATCTAACAATCAAACATGACATTACGATCATAGATAACACCAAAAAAGTGGGTCCCCCAATTCCGTCTGTCTGTTATTCTGTCAGTCTGCCTGTCTGTCCTCGAGTCTACAGCCGAAGCGGTTGGATAGATTTGCGTCAAACTTGGTACATATTGTTTTTTCGGTAATATGCCCACACGCTTTTTTGTTTTTTTTTTTTCAAGAGGACAAATAACAGCTCCCATACATTTTTGTTGGCCAAAAACCCAAATCTTATTTTCCTCCAACGATTTTTATAAAAAAAATCAGTTCATTAACGAAGGGACAGGGTACCTTTTAATAATTTTTTTTTGGAAAAAAATTGTTTTTTTGGTACCTCTAGTAGAACCATTTTTTTTTTTGTTTTCAATTTTCTCGGAAACGGTTAATCTGATTTTTTTTAAAAATTGTTTAAGCAGAAGCTCCTAGAAAGCTTAAACACTATTAAATACCAAAATTTTTGAAAAAAAAAAAAATTTTTGGAAATAAATTTTTTTTTGAAAATTCAAAATTTCGAAAACGACTCAATAGATTTTTTCGAAACTTCGTATTTAGTGTTTTTTTTTGACATTATCTTGAATATTTAAAAAAACTATTTTTCTAATATAAAAAATAACGATGCCTCCCATACAAATATTAAAAAAAACCGTTAAGAAACAAATATATTTCTCGAAAACGGCTCCAAGATTTTTTATAAAAAAATGTGTGTGTTCTTAAATTAGTAGAGTTCACTTTTAAGTATAAAAATATTTCTTTTTGCGTACTTATTAACGGTACTTCCCATAGAACCACTTTTCATATTCTCGACTTCCTCAATATTGGATAAAACGATTAAAATATTTTTTTTTATACAAATGCTGACTAAAATTGTTAATAAGACTGCATACTCAAAATAAACAAAAAAAAAATAGGTTTTTTTTTTTAATTTGAATTTTATATTTATATTAACCAAGATATTATTCTTCCAAATGGCGCTTCAAATTTGTTTCTAAAAATGTTTTCAAAATTTTATACATACAAAATTAATTTATTAAAAAACCGCTCCAACGATTTTTGAATTTTTTTGATATATTCTTATTTATCCATGAATTCAAATTGCATCTTTGTTTTCCCTCAAACTACAATGACTAGGCAATATAAGAACATTTAATTATGTGTATTATCCATTTACTTCTACATTATTATTCCCTTCTTACGAATTTTTGGGTACGTCACTGAATACTTAATACAATGTAGGTCCTCATACACTTTTAAATACATATGTGTCTCTAAGAATCACATGAATCTTATGTATGCATATTGAACCTAAATTATAAAGGTACAAGTATATGCGATGCATGTAGCTACCTACTCACCTACATCCTTCATTTTCATTTTTCTTAACATAATTAGGTTTCATATATATATGTATGTAGATAGATTTTAATTTCCTAACTTACATAATTAAAATCCATAACTTATATTTAAATATACATTTGTAGCTAAATACCTATGTAACTATTCCTTGAAACATCCATTCGAGAATTCATTATACTAAGAATCAAGGTAATCTTACCTACATAGGCCATAAACCTGCATAGGGTAACTACACCTAACTAACTTAACCTCAATGGTTAGCTACATTAAAGTTGTTAGCTCCAAGAGCAAGTTCGTACGATCCAGCCGTGCATTTTATTTTTTTAGAAAAATCATTTGAACCGTTTTTGAGACAAATAAGATTGACTTTCTTGGCTTAAAAAAGGGTATAGCAAGTACCCATATGTTTGGATTTAAAAAATAGAAAAACCTCAAAACCATAAATAAAAAGTGTGTCAAATCAATCATTCCTTAAGTTTTTTAATAATTCATAACCTGCCATATTATATAGTTAATATCAATACGATTTTTGATGTCATATAGCAAAGTTGAGTATACCCCTTCCTTTACAAAATTTAACTCGTCGCTGGGAAAACAATTAACCTACAATGCATGACTGGATCCCACATGTGTTCGATCACATCGTAAGCACTGGATTCTTAAAAGCTAAATACTTAAACGCTAAATATTTAAATTTTAATTTTAATTTTTTACTTAATTTATTTTTTTATAAGAAAATCGTTATGCCTGCCATGAACTAGCAGGTATCTTTAATAAAATTTACTGTCCATTGTTGCCAAAATTGAAATTATAGCTACAATAGTACATACAATTTTCACTTGTACTTTATAGGACAAGTTTTGCATTTGGAAAAAAATCGAACTCCATATTTTAATAAAATCTGAAATTAAGATGATGGAGAACTCTAAAAAAATGGGTACCGCAACTCCGTCTGTCTGTCTATCAGCCTGTAGCACGATATACAATCTGAATGGCTGGTGCAGTTTTCTTGTTACTTGATACTTAAGTTTTAGGTGATTGTCTCAAATAGATTAATTAACTAAAACAAAAAAATATTTATTTATTGCTTAAGTAAAATCTTCCATTTATTAAAATAAGAAACACGTTAAAAATCTCCGCTATGAAATTTTAGGCATTTTAGACTTTCTCATAAACGGCTCAACGGATTTCGATAAAAAATCTTATGTAGGAGGTCCTTCGAATTATAAACAATACTGCGCACCAAAATTTTCAAAAACAATTTTTTTGTATTTTTGAAAAATAAAATATTTTTTTTTGAAAATTCAATATTTCGAAAATGGGTGTACGGTTTTTTTTGAAATTGAGTTTTTTATTTTATATTATTATATAAATAACATTGTCATACTAAAACTTTTTTTAAGTAAAACATACGAAATTTGGTGTATACAAAATTAAGTAAAAAAGACTAAAAAATTAAGCTGTTTCTATCAAAAATATTGTGCTTAATATGTGATCGAATAATATAAGAGCAAGTACGTGCGATCCACCAGTGCATTTTATTTTTTATTAAAATCGTCGAGATAGCAAAATTTATGCTACAAAATATTGTATGTACCGTTATTATTGCGATAAAAAGATTATTAAAAAAGCCTTACTTCAGTACCAAGTTTAAAAAAAAACACGTCAGCCATATAGGCTGTAGATCGACCCACAGACATTCAGACATATATTGGAATTGCGAGATCCACCTTTTAAGTGTTCTCTATCATTGTTTTGTCAATTTCGATTAACATATCTCGAGTTTGATTTTTTTTTCAAATGCAAAACTTTTCCATAATTAACAGCCGCTTCTTTCGGCAATTCAAATTTGGCGCGAAATTCAAACCCTGTTGTTGATAGATCCTATATAATACTTATATATGCTTTTAAGAACTATCAACTGATTCACACATTAAAGAACCATAAAGTTAATAGTATTTTTTCCAAAATTTTGCAACAAAAATTTGAAAAATGTCACCTACGTAACTACCTACCTTTTTGTTTAGCAAAATTATAGATAATGTAATATTTCACTGTCATTTATAATTGCTTTTCTCTGGACTCATTTCATAGACCCCATATACAAATAAATTCTATTGAAATATAGTTTTCAATATTTCAAAGTTCTTAAACTTAAAAAAAATAGAAAATTAAATAATATCGTATCCGTTTGCTTTACAAAGAACAGAACAAAAAGAAGCTAATTATCACAATGTCCGGGCTCATTGTTGAACAAAATGAAACTGTGTCAGTTGAAACTTTTACCCTACAAAAACATATTAAACCATTTGTTCTCTAGTGTTTTTCTATGCACACCAACCCCCGTGTCGGCAATCCCAAAGCGGGTTGACTGATTTTTTAAAATGAATAGTCATTTAGAATAGGTAGTTGCTGTTTTTTTTTTTTTTTGTACCTCTGGCTCTCCTTAAATGACCGACATTATTTTAACCATCACCATCATCATATCTACTCCCTCGGGCTGCACCACCTGGTGAACAGGAAAAAAACAACAACATTTTTGAGAGAAAAGTTGCTCTCGCCCCCTAATGTCCTATCTTCTATCCGCATTTCAATTTCGAAAGCACACGAAAGACGAACGAAAATCCGAACTAGAACTACAGAAAAAAAAAAAAAAAAAAAAAAAATTGCATAAAAGGATTTCGGCTGGAATCCTATGAGATTCTTTGTCCTACCGCTTTCACTAAAAACGAAATTTAATCAACCGAACTTTTAGACATTTTTCATTGTGATTTATTGTTTTCACATTCCCCTGGTCGAGGATTTGCTACCAAATAGTCAAAAAAAAACACAGAAATCCCGAATAAAATAAGACTGCTATGCGAGAGCGAGTATGGGATGAAAGTTGAAAAGCTGACCTATTTTAGGGGCATTTCCTGTCTGCATCGGCGTTTTTTTCCGTTTGATTTTTTTTTTTTTTTCAATTTTTCCACACCTACCAATCTACGTAGCTACTGCGAACGCAAAATGGCAAATGGCGCTTTATAGATTTTTATCCCCCGCATTAGGGACGGTCATGTTAGTGTTTATCTACCTGCATTAAAATCTGGTGAATAATAAATTAGGTTAAATGTGGGTTAAAACGGGATTTAATATGGTCTTTATGACTTTAAGCTCCCGATATGCAGTGTGTTTTTTTTTATTATTTTCAAAAATCTATTTACCTATATTTTTGTGTTATTTTGTAACAAAACTTAATAAAGTGCAATTCATTCTTAGTAAGCTATTTATTAGAAGAACATTAACAATAAAACTTATCTCGTTGTTGAAAACAACCTTTTTTTACCGTTCGCTCTCAAGTTTTCCCACAAACAAAAATATCTTGAAGTAAAAACACAAGTTCTTACCATCTCAGTAGAGATAGTTGTGATTTTTTTGTGTAGTTTTTTTTTTATTTTTATTTTTTTTTTATTTTTGTAGTTTTTGGTTCAATACTTTCAATTTTAAAACTTGTCTTCTCAGAGTTGCTGGCTGGTGGTGGTGGAAAACTTTTATGAAACAACAAACAATGTAAAATCAAGACAGATGCGTGGCAGTGGGAATACACAGTAACCAGAGAGAATTTGTTGTTCGTCAACGTCTACAAAAAACGGGTTGGGTTCTCTTCGTATCCCACCTGAAACTTTTTCGGGCTCCACCATCATCCACGGTCTGAAAAAAAACTTTGTTAATTTGTATCTGAAGTCTTTATCGGTAACAAAAAAAAAAAAAAAACAACAACAACAAACAAATAGGTATCTAGTTCGATGGAGTGACTTTATCATAAAGTTTCTGTGCGTAACTTTTATAGCATCGGCTGCACGCATGGGTATACACTTTATGCACTATTTTTTTTCTTGTATAATAAGGCGTTCTTCTTACGCGAATACGTGGCTGTTTGAAATTTTGCACTTTTTGAATGGGATTTTTGAACAATATCTTTGATGAGAACTTAAAACTTCTGATACATGCGAAACTTTCATAAACTAAAATTTTTAAACAAAATGTTAAAAAAAATAAGATGTTAGAAGGAGGTTTAAGGACAAGGATGGATTGGTAAAGTTTTAGAGACTTTTTCATCGATAAGCTTGAAAAACTAAAGTCAAACTGTTGTTATTCATATGGTACTTTTGAATTTCAAACTATTTTTTTTTTTTTTTTTTTTTTTTTTTTTTGAAAAATATCAGTTTTTAAGAAAAATTCTATATTATTCGAAAACACATGTCAAATGTGGTTCCAACAGGACTACACATAGTCCCTCGGCAATTGACATTTTATAAATATCCAATTTGGCAGCTAAAAAAATTATGAAATTTCCTTTTACATTTTATAGATGTTGTATATTATATTGCAAACAAGGTAAGTGAAAAATAATTCCGTTATATTTGCTGAAAATTGTTAAAAGAAGTCAGAATTACATAGGAAATTCTTTTCATGTTGTTTGTCCTTGTCTCAACACAAGCTTGAAGAAAAACAAAATCGAATATTTTCTACAACACTGCTTTCAGAGCGTGAGTTTATTTTTTAGGAATATTTTAGATCAAGGCAAGTATTTTCACTTAAAATTATGACTTTATGAACTGTAAGGCAAGTTTTGAAATTGGAAACAAATCGAACACGAGATTTTTATTAAACTTAATTTTAGGAAGATGTAGAACACCACGAAAGTGGGTCACTCAATTCTGACACGGTACCTAACATATGATTTACTGTAGTAACAGGGTTAAGTATTAGCTCCATCGAAAACGGCTGTAACGATTTTGATAAAACAAATTCTGTGCACTCATACATGTACCTTCCACATTCTGGTAAGAAAATAAAACGCACGAAATTCGATTATAAGCAAGCACAAGATTCTTGTAGACACAGATTATATTTTGAAAAAACAGGGTGTCCGCCGGGAAGGTATTCTACTTTGTTTGTTTATAATTTTTGATTAAATGAAACAAAATGAATCTTATATTGATAAATGTTTTATTTAATGTCGGCAATTATGTACGGAATACAATATCAGGTAAACGTCCGCTTCTGTTAGTCTCAAAAATGCGAGCCTTTTGCGCACATTTTTCATTACATTCTTACACAGTATTTCATTAATTTCATCACGAATATTTTGTTGACCAAATTGCACACCAGACTGTATTTAATAGATGCTAAGGTGAGTGATGAATAATTTGTTTATTCATATATCCATTCAAATGAAAATGTGCCTCGTCACTCATTATGATGTTTTCATGAAAATCGGGGTTGTCTTGGGCTAGATGTAATATAATATTGGCATATGTACGGCGGCATAAATGGTCTTGTGGAAGACGCTCTTGTGTCAACTGAATCTTAAATGGAAACAAATGCAAATCCTTGTGCAAAATTGTGGTCAAAGTTGTTCTTTGAAGACCAAGCTCCTGAGCACGGCGTCGAATTGAGTTTGATGGATTGTTTTGAACACTTCTTCGAGCAGCAGTAATAACAAATTTGCCATGTGTTGACTTCACGACTGCCAAATATGAACTGTCAAGCCTAATGTTTACCAAAATGGCGGCAAAACAAAGTAGTATACCTTCCTGGGGGACACTCTGTGGTTTTTATTTAATTTTTGTATATTCAAAATGTTTTTAAAATTTTTCTAAAAACATGTTGGTATTGCAGTTTTAAGTACAGTGTACAGTGTGAAATATTGAATTTTCAAAGAAAAAAATTTTGGTATGCAGTATTATTGAGAATTTGAAGGATGACCTATGTCAAAATTTTAATTTGCTTAACCTTGAATGCTGTTGGCAAGTACAGTAAATAACAAAATTTGCTCAAAAATTCCAAGAGCAAAATGTAGAATATACCTATAGGTTGTGCAGAGAATTTTTTAATCAAAATCGTTAGAGTGAGCCGTTTTCAGAATAATTAATATTTAACATTGTGCTCCAAAAGATTGTATGACAGGTACCGTTATTTTTGGGGCTAAAAAAAGATTAGAAAAAAGAATTGAGCCAAATTACATAAATCGCTTTAGTACCAAGTTTAAAGGAAATCGCTCAGGATTTTGATACCTCCAGTAGAAAAAATTTATTGGTTTTCAATTTTCTGGACAATGGTACAGTTGGATTTTTAAGTCTTTTGTTTAATAATCTGGAGACTTCTTCTAACGGGTGTGTTTTTAGACGTGTGGTTTTCAATCTGGCAATTCTTTTTTCGTTACAGTCAATGGGGAACGCTATATAGTCATGATTAATGACTTTTTCGTGTCTGAATTGGAGGATGTTGATGGGAGTGACCTTTGACTCCAACAAGACGGCCGGAGCGAAGGAAACTTCTGATGAGCGCATTATATCGCGTCGTGGGCCGGTGGGGCGTGGCCTCCAAGACCGTGCGATTTAACACCTCTGGACTATTTTTTGTGGGGTTATGTGAAGTCGCTTGCCTAAGCAGATAAGCCCAAGACGATTGATGACTTAGAAGAGAATATTCGGCGCGTTATTGCTGACGTTTAATCCCAATTGCTGCAAAATTTGGTCGAAAATTGGGCATCTCGGCTGGAATTTATTCGAGCCAGCCGCGGCTATCACTTGCACGAAATCATTTTTAGAACATAATGGCAAACCCTTATATTTATAATAAAGCTATATTCTTGGCCATTAGATTAAATTATATGCGTTTTATTTCTTCTTGACAACCAGACGTCTAAAAAAATATACCCGTTATAAAGTATATAAAGTATTTCAACACAAATTAAAAAAAAACTTATTTTTTAAATTAAAAATAAAATATATAAATTCTTTAACTAAATATTTATTTCGAAAGCTTTTGATTTGAAATTTTGTAAAATACCGAAGAAAACCATACAAAAATATTAAAAAAGTAAAATATTTTCTTCTCTAAATTTTGATAAAAATATATATTCAGTGAAGTCCACATTTAAGTAAAAAAATATTGTATTTTGCGTTCTTATTAACGAAATTTTCTATAGTACCAATTTTAATATTTTCCAAATCTACATTTTTGAACTGACTAAAATTTTATCTGTATAAATATGCTACCTCCTGAAAAGTATAAATAGTATACTGTATATTCAAAATTTCAATTTGTTTTGATTAACGGGCCGTTGATTCTTACTTGCGATTATTGGTAACTAACTACATTATAAGACAAGTTATGCATTCATAAAAAAAAATTCTAACAATCAAACATGGCATTACGATGATAGAGGAGCCTAAAAATGATTTACAAAAAATGTCTGTCTTCAAATTTGGTATATGTGATTCTTTTGGCATTCCTCAGAGGCGAAATTGAAATTTTATTTTTAGGCCTAAAAATAACGTTACCTGCCTTATAACAGTAAAGGCAAACCTTATTTTTCTCGAAAACGGTTCCAACGATTTTAATAAAAATGTTTGAGAATTCTTTTGTTGGCACTAGCTCATTTATTCTGAACCAAAATTACGGAAAAGGGGTACAACTGGCTTTCTGGGTAACTGTAAATTGGATATCTATCAAATGTTATATCTGAGAAGATCTAAGTAGTCTGCATATCAAAATTTTGACTAACTTTAATTTTTCTGATAATTTTATTATAAAAATCAATATTTTTAAAACTATTCAAACAAAATAATTTTAAACTTTATAATTACCTGTATATTAATAAACTCTAAGAAACTACATACCATAATTTCTAAAAAAATTTGTCTTCAAAAAACTAAAAATAAAAAAACAGGATTTCATCAAAATCCGTTATACAATTTTCGAAATACTTTGTTGAAAAATTTTCTTTGATACGCGGCATCTAATGGCGTTTTTGCGATTTTCGAAAAACCGATTAAAGTGAAGGTCTTGGATCTTTTTGTAAGTTTAAAAACGATTTTTATCCATCTATACAACATTAACTCATTATATAGGTACAAATGTATGAACATATCCATATATATAGATAGGTACATATTACCCTTATAATTTACATAATTAAAATCCATTATATTTAATACATACATTTGTAGTTAGGTACCTATGTATCCTTTTCTTGAATCATGCGTTCTACAATTCATTTTACATTCAAAGAATCAAGGTAATCTTACATACATCAGATCTTAAAAGCTAAAATAGATGATAGAGACTATATAGCTAAACACTATCACCCAAATTAATAAACATGATTCGAAGACGGTTGACAAGCGATGGACTAAGAATTGACATTTAAGAACAAAATTTACAGGGGCATAGAATAAAAAGAGGTAGAGGTGATTCTTATTGTAGATCTACTACTTGTTCGATTTTTTATTAATAGGAAATTTTAGTCCATGGTCTAACTCTTATTTTATGGTTTTGTAAGTCAATAGACTAAAGGTGAACAAAACGTTTTTTATTAATAGGGCTTATACTAAGATGGAGGACCGTCGGAAACCAACCACGTGCTGTTGACATGTTTTTCTTCTGTTGTGTGTTATTCCTTTCTCTGTCTCTCTTTGTTGTATTAATGTATGTGATGTTTAAAGCCAATGGTGTCGTTGCCAGTGCTTCAGTGTCTCTACTTCGTAGATTTATCTACGGAGTAGGATAATATGTAATGTAATGTAATGTAATAGGGCTGTATTTGACTACACAGTTACTCGTAACAAACATTTTGTCCGAATATTCAGAAAAGTCTAATAAAAAGGGTTTTCTTGTTTTTTTATGGTGAAATATTGGAGATTCTCTATTGGCACCTGAGTAAGTTGCTTTCTACGCCACCTGGAAGTCAATGGTTGAACTTTTAATTGGAGATAGATTTTTTTCGATTTCACGTTCAATGTATTTTCCACAAGAGAAAAAGAAAATAGGGTCTTAAAAACATTAATTTTCCTAATTAATTTTATATCAACGGGTACCCACATTATAAATGAACTATAATAAAAAGCATGTGAGTTTTTACATTAAGAAGAATATGTATCAAAACTTAATTTCAATTTGGTTTATTTTGCAGATAAAAAATTGCAAACAAGCCCGAATTGTTGTTGTTTTTTAACACAAACTAAGATATTTCAGAACAAATTTGAAACTGATTTTGACATTTTTGCTTCAGTGTTGCTACAGATTAGTAAAGTTGTGTTCATAGTCTGTTGTAAAAAAATTAAATTATACCAGACTTTTTATACCAGATCGTGAATACCCCTAATATATATATTTAACAAAAAAAAATAAATGTCTCAGCATATCAAAAGAATTTAAGGATCGATAAATTATTTTACCTACTTACAAACAAAAAACAATGATTTTTTTAGTTTTAAAAATACTAAATGTTTTTTCCATAATTAATATAAACAAATTATTTATTCTCTAAGCAAACATTCAGTTATTCAAAAAAATCATTTTAAAAACAAACATACATTACGGGAAAAAAGTCGTAATTTTACTTTAATCCTGGCTACGGCCCTGTCTTGTTTTTTCGTAACCGATGATGTTGTTATTATTTCTTGTTGAAGCGTTGTTTTTTTACCATTTTCCATTTCAAAAGTAAAGCATTAAATATTAAAAAATTATTTGCGTTTTCTTTAAAATTATTACTGGCCAGACCACGGGCAAAACATACATTTAAGTGCACGAATTTAACCAAATTCCCCTAAATAATATAATTTGCAGTGTGCAAATGCTGCAAATTTTATAAGAGTCGGTAATCATCGACCGAAACACATTACGTCTTAGAAGTGTTACGATGAGCCCAACTATCGTGCCTGGGCGAAGCGCATTTTGGACTACAGATCATGAAAATCTTCAATTTGGCTTTAATCCATACAGTCCACAAAAACAAAAATAATATTAAATTATTATTTGCGTCTTCTTCAAAATTAGTAAAGCATTAAAATTATCAATTTCGATTTATTTTACGCTTGATTTAGAATATTTATGTAATGCTTTATTAGTTTATTACTGTCAAAATATTTATACCTGTTCATAAAAAAATTATCACAATAAGCAATATTAATGAGACCCTTTTTTGGTTTTCTCTTATGGGAAATACATTGAACGGCAAATCGAAAAAATCTATCTCCAATTGTACCTATCTACACTTTCCTAAACAAAATTATTGTGATGTGACTTCAATTTTTATTACAGACTAGCAGACCCGTGCTCGCATCACCTCGCAAAGGCTAAGAATAATTAATTTAACTATAAATGTTATATTAACTAAGGCCTTTTCTGTAATTTGTGTCATATTTTAAGTAAAAAGTTAATAATATGGCTAATCTTATCGTAGCCTAATAAAAGAGTTGATGTTGTCCCATAAATTAAAAAAAAAAAAAACAGATATTAGCACATATTAAATTTGTTTTATTTCAAATCTTCTGGGTATAGAATGTTAGCCGTTTTAGCATTTTCATAAAGAAGTAAAAACTGTTTATTTTTTCACCCTACTCTTGAAAGTGCAACATATAGTTGACCCTGGGAAAAAACATTTTCTCTGAGATCTACCCCAATTAATTGAAATTATTGAACCTGAGCTTTGTTGATTGTCATGCAAAAACATGGTTTTACTGGAAACTGTAGACGTCTGAATCGAAAGCGAAGATCTGTTGGTATCATTGGTATCCTGGGAATAAGTGCATGAGTTCCTACTGCAGGTGCGGTAGGAATTTGAACTTGTATTACATTTTTGCAAAGCTTTTTGCCTTGGAGGCTTGTGCCATTGCATAGGTTTGGGGGACTGAGATTTCTTATTAGTATAATCGGTGTGACAACTTTTAAATTAAATTGGTAGGATGGAAGAGCTGCAGGGTTGAGAGAATTGAGAAATTCTTGATGGTAGTTTAATATGTCATTGCCATCGACAGCACTGTCAATTGCTTTGTATTGATATGACTCTGTTCTTAAACTTGGGAGCACATGGTTGTTTATTTCATCCACTGAACTATTTTTTGGTGACACAATAACTCTTTCGCAAAACCAAGAACACGGTATCGATTGCAAAGAGTTCAAGTCTCCATAGACGCACCGCATAAGTTGTTGTGTGTTGTGAACGATTTTTCAGAAACGTGCGTTTAATTGAATTATATTATCTGAGCCTGAGATAGTATATTTTCCATCACCAATTTTTAGCAGAAGAGATGCGAACTCAGTACTGTCAGTTTTTTTAGTAAGCTATACTCTCTTCCAAATAAAAGATGATTTAGGGCAATCTTTTATGATATCAGCCCGAGTCCCCTTGGGAATAATTTGCATCGTTTGACGTAAATCTCCAAAAAAGACCTTAAACCATTTAACCCTCTACTGCACAAGCAGCCATATATAGCTTTTGGTTTTAAAACGCCGCCTACTGAGATTTCGCAACTGCCACTGGAAAATTACCGTTTTGGTCATTTAGAACAGTTCTTTGTTTGTGTGTTTTTATGTATTTGGTGTGCGTTATCTTTGTACAATCGCAAAAAACCACAGTCAAATCCAACAGTCCGCGCGGCGAGAGTGTAGTGCAAAAACATAGTAACTAAAGCTTATTTATTAGTGACTAGAGGATAATTAAAAAGGGTGTAATATTTTTTTTTGTGAGATTAAATATTGGTAAGTAAAATGTAATTGCTATGTGTTCAATTATGTCAGTGGAATTCAAGACAAGGGGCATTTTTGACAACGGCCATATATGGCTCCTTATCCATTCACACAAAAATGAATATTCTAACTTTCGCCTTTTTTTGCAGTGATAAAACAATTATCTCGTCGACTTTTTTTTACGGAAAAAGATTTCATGTTATTCCTGGCGATGGATATGAGAGTGAGGATGAAATTCTTGATTCTGGGGATGAGCATGATATGGAGATGGAGTGTAATGAACATCTGGACGTTCCTGAAACTGATAAAAGTGAGTATGATACCGAAGATGAAAAACCATTGTCCACTTTGCGAGCAAAAGATAGGAAACAAAAGCAAAAGTTAAGATGGAGAAACAAGTCTCGTACATCATACATAGAAAGCGATTATCCCTTTTTAGGGACTAAAGAGATGCCTGTGGAAATGTCATCTTTAGATACCCCCGCAGATTTTTTTTCTTTTCTGTTCACGAAAAATCTGTTAATTAAATTGTTGAGGAGTTCAACAGAAAAGCGTTGCAAGACAACATAAACAAGTCAGTGAATATTGCGCGAAGTGAAATGGAGCAATTTGTGGGTATTCCGTTATTCACGTTCCTCGTCAAATTACCATCTACTAGACGCTAATGGAACTCCCAATTAGGACAGCGTTTTATTTATGAGACCATCCCATATAGGCGGTGGGAGGAAATGAAAAAAATGTCTTCATTTCGCTGATAACGATAAATTTATAAGATTTTGCCAACCTGGATACGACAAGCTTTTCAAGCTCAGGCCACTCCTAAGTAATATGAGGGAACGACTTCTCCTTATACCAAAGAAAGAGCACCTTGCAGTGGATGAACAAACAATCCCCACTAAGTGTCGACATCATCTAAAGCAGTATAACCCCAAAAAACCACCTAAATGGGGTTTCAAAAACCTCGTTTTAAGTGGAATATCGGGATTCAGCTATGACTTTGAAATAATCGCAGGGGAGGAGGGCCCGAAACTGCAAGTACATCTAAAAAAAAGCGGGTCTTCCATTGGGGACAGTGAGGCTGAAAAGAGTTCCAGACATTGTCGTTCCAAAAGAAAAGGAAAGAAAGAAAAGAGGACGAGGAAATATGATTGAAAAGATGGCTAACATTGAAGGCGTCAACGTTTCTTTTGTGTCCTGGTTTGACAATAAAACTGTGAATATGCTTTCCACATTTGTAGGGACCAATCTCACAACGAAAAAAAGAAGGTATTCAAGGAAAGAAAAAAAGTACATACAGGTTGACTGCCCAAAGATAAAAGTCGAATATAATACATATATGGGTGTTGTTGACCTCTTAGATTCTATGCTCGGTCTTTGTCGAATTGACATACGCTCAAAAAATCTTACATACAAATATTTTTCCACTTTTTGGACTTGTGTGTTGTGAATGCATGGATTTTGTGGCGGGAGAAGAGCGACACATATATGCCCCTTTTCGATTTTAAGCTAGCTGTAGCAGAACATCTATGCAAAAGTAAAAAGTGTTTGAAAAAAGTGCGGCCTTTCTCAGCTTCAAACACTCCAAAATGCCAAAAGACTACAATTGCTTCAAATCCGTCAACTCCTGTTTGCTCACCTCATACTTCAAAAGAAAAGCGTCATGACATTCCACTGAGTTCTCTTCGCTTGGACACTATAGATCACATTCCAGAATGGAAAAAAACAAGGCAACAATGCCAAAATGAATGTAAATACAGGTCATTTATATGTGCAAGAAATGCAGAATTATTCTTTGTCTGAACAAAGATCGAAATTGCTTCGCATCATTCCATACTTAATTTATTTTTTAGTGAATATTAAAAAATGTTTTTTTTTTTTTGTTAAATGTTAATTCAATTTTGAAGAAAATATTTTTGTTCTCTTATTTTCTCCTTACTCGTTTATAAGCCAACATTTTTGTTGTTCATATAAGGAGGGAGATTTTTTATGTGAAAGATTTTGACACTAGATCAAAGGAATCTGATGATCGACCTTGGCAAGTCGTGAAGTATCTATAATTCCAGCCAAAAATAATTGAGAAAAATCTTGGTGGTAGCACACTCAAGTTGTTGTTGGACATTCAAAGTCATCAAATAAAACTATTTACTTCTTACAAAAAATCTCAGTTTTGTAAAATACCAAGCAGGTTTAAGAGCGTAAGTGAATATGTTGATCAATTTCGACAAAAGAGTGTACGATTTTTTTTAAGTTAATAATCTAATTCAACATATATATTAAACAAATAAAAAATATCCTAAGACATGCTTAAGAGAATAAGGACAATTATAAAATTAGTTGAAGGTAAATCGGTTGAATACTTTCTGAGATTACCCGTGACATAAGTAATAATTGTTTCGTCTTTATATTATAGTAAAGATTAGGTCAACTCTCAACTGTAAGTATTAGAACATTTTTTATTTTCTGGGAATGTTTCAGTATCATTTCTACGTTGCCATAAGGATTTCCTAAATCTAATTTGCATAGATCTCATCCAACAAATTCAAATATCTAATGATAACGAAAGAAAATAAATATACCAAACAATGATGGTTATTCAAATAGCCAACATACACACATAGTTGTTAGGTATACACAACATGTACATATGTAATTGAGTTCAAGCCTCATACGAAACTAATATAAAGCTCCCTAAGGGACACAAAACAAACTTTGTTATGGACCCTGCGTCCACATTATTGGCAAATGAGATTCATGCGTCAACAAATTTCCCATTTATCCCCAAAGTCAAAATAAACATCAAATAAAATGTAAATCTCTTTCGATTCGAAATAAAAATGCATTCGCATGAGGAATTTCCTGATGATGTGACTTTCTTACATAAAGTATTTGCATTTAGCTTAACTCCTTTTCAAATAATACAACCTAGCTTTAGCTAGTTACTCATTTTTGTATTTATTTTCAAAAACATATCCAAATTTAACTACATGTACGAGTATGTAGATATTTTTGCTTTTATCTCAATAATGCCAGATATTATGTTTACGAACACACAAAATCACAAATCGACAAAGGAAACAAAAATAATTTTACATTAGAAGAGAGGGATCCAGTATTCATTCAATTCATAATCATCAGAAGAACAAGAAGAAGAAGAAGAATGAACAATATTGAAACAATATTTAAATAAAAAGTCAGCAAATATCATCAAGGCAGCAAAGTTAGCAGAAATTTTGAATTCTATTTCAAAAATCATAATCAATTCAGAGAGACAGAGTCAAACAGTGTATAACAGTCCAAGAGTTCAGAGTCCAGTTCGAGAAATTGAATTGATTCATGGATATATTAAATTATGCATGAATACATTCTCACTCCTTTGTGTAATTTGATTTAACTTCAAACTTGGCATGCAATTCTTTAAGGACCGAAAGGATAAGAGATTCTATATTAGATACTTTTTTATCTTTTTTTTTTTTCTTTTGTTTGTTTGCTTGTGATTTAGGTTTTGATGAGCCTTCTGAAGAGGCAGACAAACATGGCTATCTTTTAAGGTTTTTTTTTTATGGTAAATTCTGGTTTACAGGGAAATAAAAGGAATTGATGGAAAGTCAAAGTGTGTATGTATTTTACTTTTATTTGAAAGTAAACTTAGAAAATTGATTGAATTAATTAACTTTTAAATATTTTAAAGTGATTTTGTCTGAAAAGGGAGCGTAACTTTTTCCCCTAAAAGAATTGCCCGAGTAACGATTGCCCTGAAATTTTGGCAAAATACTATATAGTTCTTACTTATAAAATATTTTATTTATTTTTTGTTTAATATTTATAATATATTAGCAGATACCCGTGTGATGTTACAGATTTTTTATCACACGGGAATCTAATGACATCATCTATACACATACAAAATTTCATTAAGACACAAACTCTGCTATTAAATCGATAAGTTTTGTAGGATAATCCAGTTCCCCATCCATCTCCTTACCAAATTTCATTCAAATCAATTCAATGGTGAATACGGAAGAAACGATCAAGTAAAAATTTTGTTTCATTCTAAGCGTCTCCCACATGAACCGTTAATTTTTTCGGGATATAAAAGAGCCTGTGTGCTATTCCACACTATATTCCACCTATCTGCCAAATTTCATCTAGATCCGTATAGCCGTTCTGGAGTGATTGAGCAACAAACATCCAAACTTTCACATTAATAATATTAGTAGGATGTAATTATAGTAAAACATTCCACATTCACGTAGTTCGGCTAAAGCACGATTCTCTGAACTTGACAGAACTACCGAAGTTGGACTCGAGGGTATACTGATGAGCATTCCTGGAGGCGCGAGTATTACGGTTAAAACGTTTGAGGGGAGGAATGCAACTGGCTATTTCGCTAGAGCATAGGTAATCCATTAAAATAACGGTAGAAAAGGGTGAGACAACTAACTTTATACGATGGTGTTTAAGTGACGTAAATGATTCAACGATGTTATTATCACCAATCAATTTAAATGCTCTGCGTTCAATACTGTCCAAGAGACTTAAGTATGTTATATGAGTACCAGGACAGAGATAGGAATTATACTCTAGCTTTGGACGTATATAACATATAAGTCTTATAGACAATAGCCATATCAGAGGGGGAAAACAACTTCTTGCATTGTCTCAGAAAACCCAAACAGCTAGCCGCATTCTTGGCGATATCGCGTGTGTGAACCTTCCACAAGAAGTGGTTGGAGATAGACATACCGAGAATTTCGAGATGTTCAGTTTCCACTCATATGGATAGTGGCAAAAGTGGTTAATTATGCTTTAACGACAGTAGGCAGCAGTAGTTTTCGACCCATTAAATTTTACTTGGTTTTTGATTCCCCAATGAACAATGCTGTCTAGGTCAGAATTTAATGAGCTTATCATTAGTAGTCGATGAAGACCCACATCTGAAGAGCAGCTAAGGGTACTATCGTCAGCTAAGCAGGTAAAATGGATTAGACGTTTCAGACAGGAGATCATTAATAAAAATGAGAAAGAGTGTCGCAGACAGGACAGAGCCCTGGGGCACTCCAGCATTTATTTTGTGGATTTCAGACTTGAACCCATCTAATACTACTTGTATTGAACGGTTCAAAAGGTAATTTCTAGTCAATGAAGGAGGGATTCGTCAAACCGAAAGGCACGCATTTTCGATAAGGGAGCCTCATGCCAAACTCTATCAAATGCTTTTGAAATATCAAGCGCAATATTCTTACTTTCTCCAAAACGTTGTAAACATTTGTGAAACTCTGTTCGGTGAGATATACCAGAACATCAGTGGACCTATTGCTGAGAAAGCCGTACTGCCGAACATTAAGGAGCTTTTGATCTTCGAGATATTTCTTGAGTTGATAATTAATCAGCATTTCCATGACCTTGGAAAGAACGGAGGTAAGTGCGATCGGTTGATAAAAGCCGCTTTAAGTCTATCGCTTATATGAAAGTTCTTACTTGATGCCGCAGAATGCAATTATAAACCGTGTTTTGTATTATTTGTGTAAGTTTTTATATAGATAGATGCATTGTAAATTTATATTCAGGACATCATGATTATATTCCACTGTGTCTACTCCTGCTCGTAGGATGTATGTCGCTTAAAAAAAGAAATTACATCATCAATTCCGTAGTAAGTCTAGCGTTTTATTGTGTATTTAAGGGGCATTTTTGTTTGTTAAATGTATTGAGAAATCGGTTAATTTCACTGGTTTGAAGAAAAATTTTCACGTAACGACTGTACTGACATATTTTTCCACATTACTGACAATCATTTGAGAACCTAAGCAAAAACTTGAAGGACAACCTCTCAGCTAGAGGAAAATACCAAAATGTATTATTGTTATTACAAGTTAATAAAAATAAGACATATTCATATATTTGAAAATACACCAAATAAAATATAAAAAATTAAGGTCTTTATTTGCACAAAAACCTCCTAGAGGAAGATATTTCCAGGTCAAACGTTTAGACTGGAAAACCTCAAAAGCTTACGCATGAAAAGAAATTCTCTGTTTATATATTTTAATTATGGAAGAATCTTACATATTTTTAGTCTCTGATTTTCTATTGTAGATTTATCAAATACATTAATACTGGTTGAAGACAATAGAGTTGGAGCTGCAGGTGAAATACTGCTCTTTTTGACGAATAAGAGGAAACACCCAAGCGATACACGGTAATATGTAAATTGCCGGTCAAAACTTTAACTAATGATATATCACAATTTATTATTATTATCATTATTATAATCTATCTATATATTATATGTAGTATATCTATTAAAATATATAAATCTATAAAAACAATTACAAAAAATGCCTAAAAATTAAAATGCTAAAAATCTGTCATTCACGTTATTTTATAAGGTGTCTGCCAGACGAACCCCACCCCACTGTAGGTGTTTGAAGTGTCAAACAAAGTTTGAGACACTATCCCCGTTAATATTAAAAAGATTATGTGTCTTAACTTCAAATTAATTTTTTTTTTGATAATTTTGTGACTAACTTTAAAATGTTAAAACACAGAAAGCATTCCACATTGGTGCGCTGCGGCTAAGAAGGAATATTTTTAATTGACCGTGCGTTGTTAAGTTGGGTCAAGGTTAGACTGATGAGCATTCTTCGAAGCGCGAGTATTACAGTTGAATTGCTTTAGAGGAGGAATGCAACTGGATATTTCAATACTGATACCAGGATTGGAGCGGAATACCGATTTGATGACAAGAGACAGCATTGATTTTGTAAAGCATTAACTTCAAAATGGTTTCTTATTCCCAATTGCATAGTGCTGTAGAGATCAGAATTTAATGAGCTTTTCATTAAAGGAAACATAGTGACAAATTAAAGATCCTGAAGAAATTATTCAGACCGACCCTCTTATGAATTTTTACTTTAACTGAGAAGTTTGAGTAAGAGAAATTGGTCCAATGTATCTAGAGCAGTTTACACATTAAAAGTGTATTTACCAGGTTGTTGACGAAGTGACCTGCAACGTCACGTATTCTATATTGGTGCAGTAACAGGCTGAGTCAGGTTGTTTACCGAACCAAAGTGTTCGGTATGCCCTTCTAAGACAAAAAAAAGATGGTTCCAAAATTCCAAGCGTGACATCCACTTAAAACCCAGATTTAGGTCAAGAATGTGGTACTTTTCAAAATTCCTTATTTAAATCTATTTCTTATTATTATGACAAATTTGTTTTAGAACAAATTACATAGCGTAAACTTTGTATGAATAACGAGACTTTTGTTAGTGTCCTCAAAATCTAAAAATTTCAGTCTCGTTTCGGTCTCAATCTCGGCTTACCAAGTCTCATCTCGATCTTTGGCTCGCCTTTTTCTCGCGAAAATTTTAATTTGCAGTCTCGTCTCGGTCTTGGTCTCATCCTTAGTCTTGGTTTCTTTCGTATGTTTTGGTATAGTTAAAAGATGTGAAATAATACGCGTGTTCAGATTGAAAAGATAGATTACTTTATCTCAGCATTTTGTTGGTAAGAAAAATGAGGGCTGTGGATTCTTGGAGTGTGAACAAATATTAAAATCGAAAAAATGTAGAAATTTCTGAAGAAAAATTTTAATTTTGTAGAGGTTTTTTAATCCGTTTAAATAGGCGCCATCCTTCAATGGATTTTGACAATTCATGGCGTGATAAGTAGGCAACTTACTATATTTTGACATTTAAAAAATATTTTATTCCTAATGTCACCTAGACACCTCAAAGTCACTTTTTTTCCGGAGGGGGAAACAAAGTCTAAAAAAGTGAGCGAATTCGATGCCAACGACATGCAGACATTCCTATTCTTCCCTGGATTTTCGCAGTGCCCTTTGTGGAGTATAACATTTATATATTTACAATAAAATTATGAGGTTTGATATTTTAACACTCATATAATATTTCGTAAGAAAAACTTGTGAATATGTAATTATTATAAAAATTGAACATGTACTAAGATAAAATGCACGACTGGATCGCACGAACTTGCTCTTATGTTCGATCACATCGTATGCAAAAGATTTCTATTAAAAATCTAAATATATTTTTAAAGTCATTTTTAACTCAATTTTGTGTAGGCATATACAAAATTTCATTAATTTTGTTTTAAAATAAATTGGTATGACAATATTAAATATTTAATAATATAAATAAAAGTCAATATTCTGAAATAAATACTTATACTAATTTGAGCTCAAAAAAAAGTACGCCATTTTATTTCTTGGATAAATTTGAATTTATGAAAAAAAAAAATTTTAAATCTGTTGTGCGGTTTTTGAGAAAAAAAGTTTTATTTTTTAAAACTTTTTGAAAATATAAAAAAAAAATCAAAAACGCCAATTCCTAAATATTCAGAAAATACAAATAAATATAATTTTTGAAAAAAAAAACTGAATGAGCAGTTTTCATATAATAAATTTTTTCTTAAAAATGATTTTAAAAATACAAAAAAAAATATAAATTAAAAATATTGGTACGCGGTATAATTTGAGCAACCTAAAACTATATTTTTGTGAAATTTCCAAAGAATCGGTTAAGCCATTTATGAGATAGTCGAAAGCAAATAAAACGGTCCTATGGAAAGTAGCGTTTTTATACATTTTTCTAATTTTTTTTTTCAATTATATGATCGGTCGTAGCTAAAAACCCACACTGATTTTTTTTATTATGAAAATCGTTAGAGCCGTTTCCGAGAAAAATAGGTTTGAACGTAACGATTATATGGCAATTACCGTTATTTTTTGAAATAAAAAAGAAAATACAATTTCCCATGTGTACAATAACTAAAAAACTCTATATACCAAGTTTGAAGCAATTCGGCCCACCCGTTTGTAGGTGTCTATACATACATGCATTCAGACGGACAGAATTTTTAGACCATCTTTTTTCGTCTTCGCTATCATCGTAATGTCATGTTTGATTGTTATCTCACAACCTTTTTTTTTCGACGAATGCATACCTTGCCTTATAAATAGTACCTATAATCGCAAGTAAAAAATTGAATAAAAAAATATTTCTTATAGAGAAAACTGAAACCAAACTACCGAGACCGCCGAGACCAGCGAGGCTCTCGCGAATTTCGGTACCAAAAATACGGTCTCGTCTCGGTCAAATATCGGTCTCACCTCGGGTGCTTTTAGACTCATCCCTAGTTAGAAGGGTTTCTGAAAAAAAAATGGCTTTCATTTGGCAACTCCCACACTTAATATGGATTGTTATCTTTCTTCTATAGAAGTGTAAAAATTTCCCCAAATTATTTCGTTAGCCCCGGACATTTATGAGTAAAGTACCTACTAATCCTAGTTTCAAAACAAAATACACTTTAAGTGCTTCATTTTTATGCGGAAATAGCCTTCCCCGTAGGTAATTAGCATTATTTAGTTTACATCGGTTTTTGGTATAGGTACATTAAGTATGTGTGTATGTATGTAGGTATGTGTTGTTTTTTTAACATCACCCCAACAGTATGTACGTGACTAAAATAACCACAGAACGCAAGTGTTAGCGTGTCACTAATCACCTCAATAGCAGTTGCAAATCAAATTTCAAACAACAATTACTGTGCCCGCTCCAGAAGCGACCAACAACAATAATGCCAACAACTGAACGGAATAGACCGGACGGACAGGGACAGACGAAGCGAGCAAGAGCAATATTCCAAATGGGATTAATCAATTCTGTTTACCTGAATTTGGTTTTCAGATTGATTGAACCCAACCACCACCAACAAAGTACCTATAGCAAATTCGTTTCGTTTCGTTTTGTTTCTTGTCCAAGGACGATCATCGAGTCCATTTACTTCATCAACTCGTTTGAAAATGCAAATAAGACTGTGTTGCCCATACAACCAATCAATGAACACACCCCAATGTTTTCAAATAAAGCGCTTTTGCTTTTCATATCTATGAGTATGCAGCTATAACTATAAGTATGATAGTTAAATGCGATATGAACTCTCTCTATCTGACAATAGACAGTCCCGGCTATATGGAACTATTATTACAACCACTTGCAATTCTTGGTCATTCTGATTCTCAAATCTCGGTCGAAACGCTATTGTAGTAGAAAGGGTTTGCGGGGGGTGGGGTGTGGGGTGAAGTATAGGCGAATCAATGCGATGGTTTTTGGTTTTTGCATTGATTTGTCAACACAAAACAAAGCGGACGGATAATTGGTTTTTGTGAATTTTTGTTTAGGTTTCGATAATTGTTTTAGAGTTTGGGAATTCGAAAAAGGAGTGAGTTGTAGGTACTCAATACTCATACACATACTACTTATGTATTCTATATCGCCGAGTATGATGGTATGGTACATGTTTTTGGTTGAATTGTTCGTCTTATAATGTATTCAGATTTTGGTTTTAATTCAATACAATGCAATCATGCTAATGTAGTTGTGATTCAAATTTTGAGTATACGCTTTGAAGAGCTCTGTATTTGACTTGGTGGACAGGGCATTGGCATTTTGAATATCAATCGGTACGTACCTATACAAGTTTTTGAAATTTCAATGATGTGCATGTCCTGTAGGTGATTAAGTTTTATGTTTGTTTTATTTACCGTTTCCAATCGGTTTGGGGAATAGTTGTTCTTTTACAACGAGCCGGATTGCAAAAATTATGGTTTTTCAACAATCGTAAAAGGTAAGGTCCGACGAAATTTTGAAATAACCATAGCCTATACTTTGTGTGAGCCCTTTTTGTTGGACTTGTTGATACCTCAATGAGATCTTAACACAAGGAAATTTGGCGTTAAGCTCTGTCGAACTGGAACAAAAATTGGAATCAACATGTAGGGAGCAGCTGTGCACATAGTGCCAACAGAATAAAGAAATTATATTGTTGAATGGAGCAATAAAATGAAACGTTTGATTGGAATAATTAACTTCGTATTGCATTCCAAAGAAATATTCTGCTCAAAATGAAAGTTTACCACATGACTTAGACATCGAGCCAATAACGTAATTTTCATTAATGGCCAATCAAAGTAGTAACAAAACCAATTTCACTCAACTTTGTGCAATAAGGGGTTGTAAATTGTACAGCTTTTACGCAATGAAGTGTGTGGCATCGAATTTGGTTTCAGAACATCAGTCTTCAATATTTTGATACCTATATGAACTGTAGATGTAGAGTCTTCTTAATCTCTTAAGTCTTAAAGAAACAAAAACTTTTATGTGTATTAGAGAGAATCAAGTACTGGAGGGGATGAGTTTTGTTCCCCAAAATAGATATACCGGCGAATTACGCGAAATACCTTTGTTCACTTAATATGGAACTCAAAATATTGCATGACTGCGCTCTAAAAACTGCGTTTAAATTTACCATTAAATTGTATGTAATTTTTAGTGCAAAAGTAGGCAAGTTGCGTATTTATACACATGACAATAGATACAAAAAAATTAAGACATTATGTTGGATATTACAAATATTTATTGTAAATTTGCACCCTCTGTGTATTTTTCAATGACTATTGTTCAGTATTAAACTAATAATGTTTAAACATTACACCTACAATGTTTATAATTAAACAAGTATTGCTTAAATTTAAACACCTTATGAAAACAACACATAAAGTATTTGTAATTAAACAATCAATGCTTATATTTATTAGGATTTGAGCTTTGATGTAAATTAAACTTTTAATGTGTAAATCCGATTCATTTTTGCTCGAAATACCCGCTCTGTTGGGCGATTATATCGACCGAAAATTGGACGCAGGTCGCGATGCGTAGCGCGTACCGAATAATTATTTTCGTAATAAATTTGCACGATTTGCAAACGTTGTTCAAAAGTATGTCTATTCATTATGATATGGCAAACCAAACAGAGCAAAAATCAAGTGACAGCTGTCAAAAAGACCAATTCCGAAAAAAGTATTGCCAGATTGAACACAACACGTCTAAAAGAAACACAAAGTGTAGTATACATTTTGGTTTAACAAATTTCTTACATAAAATATTATCAACGGCCCTTGAAATAATAACCGGTTTTTGTTTTTCTATTTTCAACTTTCCCATTAACGACTCAATGGAATAACCAATTATGTAAAAAAAAAAATAAAACAACACTAAAATTTTCAAAAAAAAACAATTTGTTGGATTTAGAAAAAAATCAATTTTTGCTTTTTTTAAAATTATGTTTATAAGTTTATATTAGGTATTAAATAATTAAAATTGCCGTTTCTACTAAGAATCTTGTGGGTGCGATGTAATTGAACGTAAGAGCAAGCTCATGCGATCTAAGCAATTATGCATAAAACTTAAAGCAAAATCTTCGCTGAGACAAAGACACTGACAAAATTAAGAGAGCAAGTATTATCAAAATCTCGAAGAAATCTTGTCTCTTGATAACAAAACTTCAAGTGCTTCGGACAATATTACCAATTGCCTCTTAAAGAAAATTTCATTATATATTGTGGATGCATTGAGTCATTTATTTAATGCAAGTGTGAATTTTGGCATCTTTCCTGCTGCTTTAAAATCTGCTGAAGTAATTCCACTATTCAAAAAAGGAAATCGAAACTTAATGTCTCAATATAGACCTATTTCCATTCTTCCAACTTTTAGTAAAGTTTTTGAGAAGCTAATGAAAAAGCGAATAATATTGTTTTTGAACAAAACTAACTTTTTTGGGGATGAGCAATTTGGTTTTCGAGAAGGGAGATCCACTGAAGATCCATTCTTAAAGTATCTAGTGAAATAAATGATGGTTTTAATAAAAATTATTCTTCTTTAGCTCTTTTCATAGATATGACTAAGGCATTCGATATGGTTAATCACAATATACTTTTAGACAAATTGTACAAATGTGGATTGAGAGGTATTATACATACATGGTTTTCTTCGTACCTATCAGAGAGAAGTCAACGTGTGAAACTTAACCTCACCTATAGTGATGAATTAAATACTAACATTGGTGTACCCCAAGGATCTGTGTTAGGACCCCTTCTATTTTTAATATACATTAACTCATTATTGAACCAAAATTTCAAAAGTAAAATTACTGCCTTTGCTGATGATATCACTTTTACTTATACGAATAATAAATTATTTGACTCCATAGTTAATCTTAATATGGACATTCAAATTCTGCGACAGTGGTTTGCTAAACATCAATTACTTATAAGTGAAAAAACTAAATTGACGAATTGTAATTTAAAAGGTTCTTACTCCGATGATTGTTAAATTATTTATCTTCCACCAATTGTCCAAACATGTCGTTATCTACTCACACTTGTGGAGAAAAAAACTTTTCCGATGAATTTGTGTGTAATACAAATTGTTTTAAAATTGAAAGTGTTGAAAAATTTAAGTACTTAGGTGTTTTAATCGATAAAAACTTGAGTTGGAAAAGTCATGTAGATGAATTAAAAAAATATATGTTGTCTGTAACGCGGAAAATGTATCTATTAAAACCCCACTGCTCAACTAAAATTGAATTTTTAGTTTAAATCTGTAAACCTCACCCCACAAACACAAAATAAAAACAATAATGTTATTTTTAATTGACGGATCATTCGCCTCTAGTCACGAAAGTACTACAGAATGATACCTATTTCTAAAAAATTATTAGTATATGTAATGTATATATTTCAATATATTAATGTGTATATTTATATATTTCAACTTTATCATTAAAATAATTGTAATTTTAATTAGATTTGATAAATATTGTTTTTAATGTTAAGTTAAAAAATATATTTTTAAAAATCGATAGGATTTCAAAGAATTAAAAAAAAAAAAAAAAAAAAGTGAGATTTTAATCAAACTTAACATTTGGATGAGTAAATTGTTAACGTCCTTTGGCTTATGAATGAAGAAATCAAAGAGTTGAAATAGAATTTTTTCAAATATCTTATAAGCAGGACTAAACCTATACTATGTATTTGAAATGACTAAATTAATTGGAAAATACACATCTGCCTTAAAAGATGTTTTTTAAAGAAAAAGATAACAGAAGAAAGCTTTGATCTATGAGAAAGTCGCCTTATTTTTATGATTATCCCGTTATATCTGACTAACGACTGGAGTGATTTTTTTAAAGTTTAAAGTTTTAAATTATATTAATTTTGACGGATAAGACCAGTACTTCTATATTGCTTTTTTTACTGAGCAAAAACCTACGTATGTTGGCACCCCGTTTACAGGCCAATACCAACTTTTGTATACATATCTTATTTAAATGAAATAAATTATGTATTGTGTTTCAATATTTCCAAATTCAACTTATATAAAATGTCTAAGCTTGAACTTTCAAGTGACAACAAAATAATGGCCTTTTTTGAAACATAAATCTTTAAAAAGGTCACCTATACCCATCAAGGCAAGGTGTGCCTATGCTGGTTTGAAATCATATTAATAAATCCTCCCGAAATGGGTAGATATAGGTATAAAAATACTTTTTTCCAATATATTTAAGCGCAAAAGCCACCTACTTCTGTTACAAACCACATTATCTATCTCGATGAGTTGTGACCTAGAGTGTATAAATTTCATCCCATGACATGAATAAAGGTATATTCGTATTGTATGTTGAGCATGATCAAATACCTTCTTGATTCAGAGGACACTTTTGGATACCCTCCAGAGTGTAAAGCATCACCTCAAGTGCTCTCATGCGGTTCCATTCCATTTCGAAGATACATTTACGAGTTTAACATAAATGAATTTATAATTACTCTTGCCCATGTCGTCGTATCCAACTAGGGCATTACCTATAAATGCATTAGGCAATTGTCCAATTCCCTCTTCTACATAAATTATATTAATACTTAAGAACAATTCCAGCCATTACAATGGCAACTTATGCCTTACTTATTTCTCGTTATACCTAGAGCCCTCTCTCCATAACCGACAACGATGAACAAACATGAAACTTTCACGATATAGGTATACTGCTGCTAAATCCTAAGTACCACCCATCACTTTAAGTCTACAAGAATACAAGTCTCAACTGAGTGAGCTTCATAATGAACTCCCGATGACGAAAACCGACAAAGTTAAAAGAACAAGGAAAACAGCTTATACGTTTTTAGAAAGATACAATACATATACCTTACAAACGAGTATATGGATCTCTCATCCACAGACCAGGTCATTCGAGAACACCAAATCCAAAGAGTATCGGTATATAGTGCTGACTCCAAAAGTTTACTCTAATCCGATATCCGTTCAAAGCAAGCAAATTCAAAGGACCAAAACAGGAAGGGGTAGCTATATTCGAGAGAAAAAAAAAATTCCACATCCACAAAAAGGTCGGATGCGAACCATTTTCGAAAGGAATATACCAGGAACTTTAGTTGCTCTGGCTGCTTAGCAAGCACACATTGTTGTAAACTGCACAATGATTCAAACTCGTAAAGGTACCTTAAGCTTTTAGCTCATCTAACCCCTCTTGCTTGCTCTTTGCTACATCGTTGAACTATCTTATTTTTGATAAGTAGAATCGAAACAAGCCTTTTTTGGGTAACGAGGAGTTTCTTAAATAAAGTGGCCGTTTTCGTTTTAGAATGGGGGCCGTTTCCCTGTATCGCCGGCATCGCTCTTGTGTCGTTCCTTACGTGTTGGACTACATACTCGTATAGAGCAATAAAACAAAAATAAAACAGTCAAAAAATAAGGCTATACGGATATTTCCTTAACCCTCTTTATATTTTATTATATTACTTTTGTATTGCTATTTGGGAAAATGATTTTGATTGTAACTGCTTTCGGATAATCTTTTGCTCCTGCTTAGGTAGTTTTGAGGCTATTGAAACCTCTATATCCATATGGGGTGAACATTGAACAACATACATTATATAGTATAGACCGTTCGGCTGTGGCAAAAGGCAGCTTTTTGGTTCATTATTTGTTTTTCAGGGGGTGTATAATAATAATGGTTTTTTTTTTAGAAAACCTTTATGCTCAATCGAAATTCAGAAGTGTGACGATTGAAATTTAAATAAGATCTAGATTAACTCCTTTTCAATATTGCTTTTGGGCACTGTCAAGTAAAATAACGTATACCTTTGCGGCAGGGAAAGGTATATTTTGAGTGTGACATGTGTCAATCTTCTACTAATTTATCATTAATTTTAGGTAAAGTTTTCATCCTGAAAAGGTATCCTGGGAAAAAAATTTAAATATAAAATTTAACTGTCTTTAATTATGTGTGTTGCAAAAATATCATTAATGTTCATTGATTTTTCATTAAAATTACGTGAATGATTAACATAATTGGATTAGTCAAAAAGAAGGCGTCACTGAATGACCAACCGTTGATTAAAAAATTTAGAGAATTTCTAAGAAAAAAAATACGCCAAGTTCTTACCTCATGAAATTTTTATGCCGAATTAGATATTAAGTAGAATAAAGGTGAAAGAACTACAAATGGAGATAAATTTTATTATTTAATGAATACTGACTAAATTTTTGGATACAATTTTTTCGTTGTTTTTTTTTAATTTAGATTTTGTTCTGATCTCTCTCTTTCAAAGATTTTAATAGTTTTCTATTACAAAAGTGGAAGTGCTCATATAAACTAAACATTTTTCAGAAACTGGGTGGATACCACGCCATCTAAATTAAAAACTTATAATTTTATATATTAACCTCTGTTTTTGTACCACCAATCTACCAAATATCATTATTATTCTACAGCAAATCGGATGAACTCCATATAATTAATAAAAATTTGGATGAATGCCACACCTCTGAATGGAAAACATAAAACCTCAAATTTTCAATTTATTCCTTTGCTTGAAACACAACACCTGCCGAAAATTACAAAGTTCTACGATATCGGGGAGTGCTCCATAAACTTGTTGATCAGTCGGTCAGTAGGTCAATTTTGATGATCTGTCAGTGAGTTAGTTACTTACGGGTTTTGTCATTTTTGAGGCCAACCACATATGTGCCAAAACAAGTTGCTAATAAAAAGTTGGATTCCAAATCCGCTAGTTATAATCCCATTTCTTAAAATCATCAAAATCCCGCTTTTTAAAAACGCGGGATCCCGACACGCTCCCGATAACAAACAGCACACTTACTTGAACTAGAGTTGAACCTTAGTAACGAGTATAATCCACCTAATTCGATTGGTTAAAATCTTCTTCTTAGGATAAACATAGTTTGTACAACTGGCCCTTAGTGCTATTTAAAAGTTGTTAATATTGAATTAATTTATTATTGATTTGAACTCTTTTTAAAATTTCACGGCTTGACATCAATTTGTGTTTGAAAAATACATAAGTCTTATTACCCACAACTATTGCTGGAATATGCATTTAATCAAAATAAATAGAAGAATCCCCTTAAGCCACCCCCATCCATGATTTAACTGCTTAAATTGATTTTTTTAACGCAACCTTAAAGCAGTGTTCGTCAAAATCAAGAAATTAATTCAGGGCGAGTTAATGTATGTATTTTATTGAGTTAGCGAATTATTCATTGAGTTAGGGAAATGTTATAGAATATTAAGCAAATTCAAGAAAAAAATAACGTTTAGCACAAAAAGAGATACAGGCGATTAAAATTGGTCTTGCGATAAACGAGGGCAGAGCAAAATATAGGCTGTCAATAAGGATGAACAGTCAATAAAGACGAATATGAGGGAACATCCAAATATAGAGAATTAAAACTATTAAGTAATAAAAGGCACTTTCCCCATTTACTTTTTTTAGGGCTAAAAGTCAATTTGAGTAGTAAGCGCCTATAACGAAAAATTCTTTATGAGACTTTATCGGTTCTGAAGCGTGGACATTATTAAATTTGGATGAAGATGGTCGCTTTGAGGGTAATATTATTCTTATAATCTACGATCCCATCTGTGTTGACGAGCTTTGGAGCAGAAACTTCAAACACGACGATGAAAATATTAGTAAAAGCTTAAGTATAATAATAATCAACAGAAAATAAAATGAAATAAAATAAAATAAAATAAAATAAAATAAAATAAAATAAAATAAAATAAAATAAAATAAAATAAAATAAAATAAAATAAAATAATATAAAATAAAATAAAATAAAATAAAATAAAATAAAATAAAATAAAATAAAAATGAAATAAAATAAAGTAAAATAAAATTAAAATAAAATAAAATAAATTAATGTTGTCAATAACGTATTAGCATTTAATTATAATTTTAAAATAAAAATAATGTTTCCCATGATTTCCTTAAAATCAGTTCAGCTTTTGTTATCCTCACAGCCTAGTTACTAATCTTTCTCCAAGCAATTTCTGTGGTCTCACTTAAAGCAGAGGTGAACTTTCGGGCAACAATAGTGCCACATTATATCCTCAAATAAAATATTCGACAAGAGTCGAAGCTATAAAATCATTAAAAATGTCATAAAAACATTGTTAAAATTGACCAATTTATTATCAACAATGGCCGCAACAATTTGATGGATTTCCGATACCGGCATTATAACAAAATAGGATTGCACAAGTCAGTTATCATTAACATCCGGTTCAAAATTAAAATAATATTGTCGGGTAACATAATAAATCTAAAACTAAAGACATAATGTATCAAATCTTGAACCGTTATCTAGGGTTATAATATAGATGATTCAAATTTGAGTGTAATAAATATGGGACTTGAATTAAGATAACACTGTTTAATAGAACTTGATTATTTTCCCAGTTTGTTGATGATTCGTTTCAATCCTTAAATATTTATATGATGGTCTAAAAGCGTTGCAGCCTTTACAACCGGTAGTATGTACTCATTTTTCCATATTGGAATCCCTGTTTAAATATGTATTTATGTTCCTCTTTGTATTTTGCTATTTTAATTTTAAAGTAAAACCAACCTTTTAACGAATTCATAAACTGTGCAAATGAATTTTATATCTAGATTTAATCGAGCTTAAAACTGGCCAACCAGTGTCATACATTAAATATAGTATTGAAATTAAGATACATACATATGTAGGTATAGTCTTAGACTACCATTATAATTAGGTATGTATATGTATGTAGATATAGTCAGTGTTTCTCTCTGCTACCATTAATTTTGTACTTCAAATAGCTTAAAGCTTCATTCTTGATGTTAAACAAGCAAATTACCTTTGTTTATTGGATGAGGACTCATCTATAGCTAATGAATAAGTAAACACAGCAATACTACTTAAATACCGAGCCATCAAATTACGTTTAAATTGTATATACTTAAACATCCTATGCTCTTAAAGCGGCTTACTATATATACCAACTATTATACCAACTAAAAAGGAAGTTTACCCAGATGCGTGCTTCTATATATATATATATATCAACTAAACAGCCGTAAGTACATCTACATATGTTTATGTTTTTGCCTATATGTATAATATGTAGAATAGATATACTAAATTCAACCCCTTCTATTTAACAAGGAAATTGCCCCGTTTTGTATTTGGTTTTCCTGATGACCCAACTCTGTCTCAGACTTAAGCATGCATCTAGCCAAAGTATTTCCGGGAAAAGAGGAAAATAGCCTTTTGTATTATAACCTTGCCATGGAAGCCATAAATAATTTATTTCTTCTCTCTGAATAGAATGTGGGTAAAGGAATCATTTTTAATGGTCACATCATAGCTCGACTCAGCTCGGCTCGGAAGGATAAATGTATATAATAATATGAATATGGATATGGATACCTATAGGTGGTAGGAAATTTGAAGAATTTGTTTAAAATGTTTGCAGCTCACTTCAAGAAAATGTCAAAGGATACCGCCTAGAATTATGCTTCCGCCACACCATCCACACCCATATATAGAGGCATACATTCTGTGAAGCATTTTAATACCAACATTTCTTTTAGAATCCCATAACTTCAATGTCACCTTTGACTCTTGAAAGTTTTTTTTTTTTTTTTATTTAACTTTGAGATATGAGCAAAATGCGAAAAACTTATTTAGTGGTCTTTAGCCGGAACCACACTATTTGTCTGGTGTGTGGTGTGGTGTGTTCTGGAATGTTGTGGCGCCGCCGGGCGCCAGTGTGTTTCATATGCGTATAGAACCATATTGTCTGGTGTGATGTATTTTGTTGGAATTCATAACTAGTTCGCATTGCGCCATATCAACACCACCCTGTGTCCCTGACAAATTTTATAGGTGTGTGAGAAAGGGTGCACCGTGATTGCTGGAAAAGAATATAGGCTCGATTAATTAGGGGCCAACACAGCACTTAACAACGCAAAGCAACGGCTTATCAAATAAGAGCGACCAAGAATGGACGAACATTCATCTTTTTGGCACTTGGTTCAGGTGGCATTCTTAATTCAAAGCGAATGACGTTTAACATTCCAATCTTTATAATTGATAATCCTTTATTTTGAGATTGGACACAATTTATTCATTGAGGTGTGGATGGCATGTGGAACTCGAAGTTTGGCAGTTCTAATTGCAGTTTTCATAGATCAATTTATACGAGTATTCTCAATTTTGTTCTAATTTTAACAGTTAACATTTAAAAACAAATTCTTAAAAAATCGTTTACCCGTTTTCGAAAGATTCATTTTCAAAAAAAACATGCAGTATTGTTACGAATTTGAAAGACATTCCAAAGAAATTTTATTAAAATCTGAAAAACAATTTATTTTGGGACAAAAGGAAAGTCTTATTTTTATCAAAAACGGCTCCAAAAAAATAAAGGGAAAACGTGCTTTTAAGAAATTTTATTTGTAGCTTTATTAGACTCATGTTTGACTTTTAGTATCTGGAAAACGGCTTAATTATTTTTTTTTCATGAAGAAGCTACTAAAGAGTAATACCTACAGTATTGTTATTGAAAGCTTTTTCTTCAAAAATTCAGTTTCAAATTATTTATTTTTCAAAAACAATTTAATCCATTTCTTTGAAAATTTGTATATGTATAGCATTTTTTTAACATATTCTAAAATACTCGAAAAATCATGTTCGGAAAACGAAAAACCAAACTGTTAAAAATATATTTTATCTCATACTAGCTGACCCGGCGAGCCCGCCTAAATTCAAATTTGCGACATGTTCTCTCGATTGCGTACATTTCGATCTGAGTGTTAGTCTGTAGTTTCGTTTCACGAAGAGTCACCATACGTTGTGCATTACGACTATGAAGTGAATGGTTTGATCTTCTAACTGGTGGCATGATAATTTATATGAAAACCAAACAAAATTAATATTGATCGAAAAAATGGATCGAGTTTCATAATTACCTACTTATGAAATCACTAATTAGACTTGGAACTGCTGAAATCAATCACTAAATGGCCAAATTAAAATGTTCTGCAATCACATACCGAAATACATTGAAATGAAAACATTCGAAATATCTTTGGATTCGTCTAACTCACAAAAATCAATAAAATTTCCACTGATTCGCAAATTAAACAAATCCAATTGCGCACTGTAACGAAATCAAACGCGTTTTTTTTATCTATCTTTTCACAATTTTTTCAATAGCGAAATTATATAAGTAAAATTGATTGAAACCACAATGAATCGCACTTGATAAACATACAAATATTTTGCGCACAATGAAAATTTAAAAAAAATTAATTAATTTTAATGCAAACACAATTCAATTTGAATGACGAAACGAAAAGGACACCTCATATTCCTTCCTTAGGTCAACACGAATCCATCAATTGGATTACCAATACCTGACATTTTTCCGAAATTTTTATCCATGCCCTATATGCCCTTCCTTGGGCCCTAAATCATGAACAGATTTTCGTCCATTATCCTATGACCGTTCTTGAGTCAATACGAATTTATCAATTCCTAAATAGTGAAAATCGAAGTAACCCTAATCAAGATATATACTAAAAAAATGGATGATCCTTAATTTCCAATTTTTCTGGAAATTTTTCGGGATTTTCCTCCAGTATCTTATCTTATGACCTTCCTTGGATCAATACGAATTCATCAAGTCCAAAATCATGAAAATCGAAAAATCCGTTCTCGATTTATGCGCGCAAACACGGACGACATTTTCCTTTTACATATATACAGTGGCTCACAGCCTATTTGATACAGTGCTTGTTTTGTAGGCTAAGTTGCAAAAATTCAGAAACGAGGAAGATTATATACAAAATTTGTATGCAGTTTTGAAAACAATACCTTAGTTAGGAATATAACTTCATTTATTTAAACAAAAAATTTTTATTATGACTTGCAAATCAAAATTTCTTAAAATATTCCAAAATTGTATACCACAGCTTATTTGATACAGTCAATAAATTCTGTGAACAATTGGTAATTTTTTTTTATTTTTAAATTTTTTAATATTTGGTGTGATAGCCTTTTGCCATTTCAAGATCGTCGAGCCTTTTTGGCATTGTATCAGCAAGCTTTTGTGTTACTTCAGGAGTGATTTTCTGCCATATGTTATGCTGACGAATTTTGTTGTCTAATAAGGACAACAGATTTTCAATCACATTCATATCATGTGACTGTGCCGGCAGTGCCATCAAATGGGAGCAGTTCCATATAATCCAGGTCTGCACAATTCTTGTCTTGTGCTTCGGGTAGTTATCTTGATAAAACGGAATTGTTGTCCTGTACCCAGTTTCACGGCATTTTGGAGCTGATTGTTTTTTTTAAATATTGAGGTAACCATATTTTTCAATGAATTCTAAATTCCCCACGCCAGCTGCAGACATACAGGCACATACCATCACACTACCTTCGCCATGCTTTACAGTAGCTTTCAAGTTCTCTTTATTAAGTTCTATATTCGGTTTCTGCCAGACTGTCTTATGTCCATCGGAACCAAATACGTCAAACTTCGACTCGTCTGCAAAAATTAATGAATTCCAAAAGTCAGAGCATCTAGAAATATGCTTCCTAGCAAATGCAAGTCGGCTTCGTTGATTTTTTTTGTTGATGAATGATTTTTTACGAGCTACTCGCCCTTTAAATTCTTGCTCGCCAAACACACGGATGATAGTTTCAGCACTGCATGACTTACCTAGTTCTTGCTAAACCTCAACAACCAGTTTTGGAGCCGATAACTTCGGATTAAATTTTATTTTCCGAACAATATATCGATCATATGACGCGTTGAAGATTTTGTTTGGCGCATTTCTTCCCTTATCTTGAACCCGATTTTCATGCACAAATCTCTCAATGATGTGCTGCACTGTAGACGGACTTAAGTTCACAAATTCATCAATTTTCCGAAATGATTTTCCGTTCTTATAATGTCCTATGACCAGTTCACGCTGTTCGATGTTAGTACCAGGACACATTTTATTTTTAATTGGCTAATCGACTTTCAAGGAACTTAAAATTAGTCAAACGAGACTGCAAACACAATTTAAATGACATTAAAAAAAAAACAAACAACGATCAATCTCAAAAATCAGCCGTTGAACAAGGATCTTAAGAACTTCATTCAAATTTTGTTAATATCCTTCCTAAATGTGAAGATCCAAAAGTTTCGATTAAAAATCTTTTAGTACAGTCCAATTTTAAGTAAAATATATTTTTATTTTGCGTTCTTATTAACGGTACTTTAAATAGAAGCACTTTTCAAATTTTCAACTTTCTCATTTTTGAAAGATGTTTGCTTGAATTTGGCAAAAAAAGAAATTAAACTCGAGATTTTGATAAAACTTGACATTACGATGATAGAGATCAAAAAAGGTGGTCGCGAAATTCCAAATATTTGTCGGGCTGTATGCCGATCTACAACCTAATCCGCTGTAATGATTGTTCTTGATACTTAAGCGTTTGTTGGAAGAAATTTCATCCGGCTATTTTAGCCGAAAGGAATATAGTTTTCCAACAAACATTACGTATTAACTAAAATTTGTCAGTAATTTAAAAAAAAATCACATTAAGCTTTTTAGTTCAGGCTCGATTCTTTTTGTAAGTCTTTTTTTAGCCACAAAAAGGATAATTTTTTGAAGCAAAAATGGTAAATCTTAATTATCTCGGAGACGGCTATAACATTCTATATATTCTAATGGTTTTAAGAAAATGTTATATAAAATGTTATTAACGGTAGCTTCCAGATTCTGTTTTGGTTTCACGACAGTCTCATTAACGGCTCAACTGATTACGGCAAACTTTTTTATATAGAAGTTCTTCAAATTTTCGAAAACAAATATTTTTGTTTGTATTTTTCGAAAAAAAAATCATTTTGTTTTATAAATAGCAATATGCAAACGGGTGGACGATTTTTTTTAAATTTTTGATTTTAAATTATTAAATACTTAAAGTGATATCTATACAGTTTTTTCTTACAAAAAAATTACCTAAATTAACGTTATTAAAAATGTTTTTTCTAAGAATCTTGTGCTTACAATGTGATCGAACATAAAGTTTGTTCAATCCAGTATTTCTTTTTTTTTAAGTGATCAGTGATCACTGCTGTTTAAAAGTTCTTAAAGGTGAAAGGTGGTCTCCTTGAGGACATATGCAATAGGTGTACTATTCCCTTAAATGGACAGACACATTTTAGCGATTTTTTTCGTTATAATTTACACGCGCTCAAGGGATTATGATGTTACCCTTTGTATGCTTTTTAACACAGCGCGGGCGAGAGAGAGTAGAGATAGAAGGATAGGAAAGATTTGTGGCGATTGTTTTATCAACAAATCAAACAGACAATAAACAGAAGGTCCATTCTCAGTATAGATCCTGGTTTATTTTTAAAACGTTAGAAAATCCGTAGAAAATCTAGTATAACAGGACCCCAATCTCTAATAAATCAGACAGAGCGATGTTACTTTGAAAACTTTTTTGGAGATTTCCCGAGTAACTAACTAAAGTTGGTGTAATTTTGGGAATGCATAAGGTTTCCTTTTCTCATTGCCTTACGGTTATTGCATATACACAATTCACATGTCATTTCCTTTTCTCCAGCTTTTCATTTTTGCAATCATTTCATTTCTAGTTTTTTCCCCTAACCAAACAAGTCTCATAACTGGACAACAATTGGGGGACCATGAGTGTCCGAGTCAGCTTATTAGTGCTTTCAGTGTGTATTCAAATTAAATTTTGTTTTATTTAGAAAACATCAATTTTTTTTTGTTAATTATATTTTTCTAAAACGGCGTTGTGAATTATTGTGAAATTAAAGTTTTTTGAAGTTAAGTTTTTTAATTCACGTAAAAGGTATTAATTTTCTTTCCTGCGAGTCAATTTGTGTACACTTTTTTTTGTTTAATATTTTTTAAGAGCAATGTCACCCTATATTAAAAGTCTCAAGGTCTACACCACGTTAACAAACAACGACAGTTAAAAATTCTAAATAGAAATGCTCACAAAAATGCCAGGCCTTTCGTTGGCACCGAACAAACATTCATTTATCATTTTCCATTTCCTTTGAAATGTTTTAAAATATTCCATAATATATCTTATGAAGGTATATGAAGGAGGTATGAATGAGCTATAGTATTGGCCATAAGCGGCAGAGAGTTATAACGTAAAATACCTAATGGAGACATAAAAATTATTTTTTACGTGGCGATCGCAATCAGCCATTAAATTAATCACGATAAAGAAAAGTTGTTTAAGTCACTGAGTGTAGCACTTAATTTATTATTAAACCTAATTATAATTATAACCACCGCCTCCGCCAGTAACCGCGCCACCAAACGGTCATCGTGCCGCACAATTCCAAGCGCCAAGTTATTTATGGGTTGCGTGTTTCGATGGCATTTAATGCCACATGTCGGTGGTAAATGCCACAAGTAATTTACTCTCGGACGCTATATGTAAATCGTTTTTCTGCTGCGTCTACAGCTATGTCTCTGCTCTGGAGCAATTTAAACGTGCCAACCGCCCATATTGCGCCCACCTGACCCCAAACCAAAAAAAAAAAAAAAACAATAACAAAGTGGCTAGAAATGTCGATTTTCGCTCTGGACGCTCGTAAAGATATTATAACTTTGTATTAAATTAAAATATTGAGAATATAAACCTTGTACTCTAGTATAATCTGTAAAGGTACATAAGTATAGGGAAGCAAGTCAGAGGTCAGGTCAGGTAGTTGTGTTAATATTTAATAAAATTTTAGGGATTTTCTCTTAATCCGGAAATAGGCTAAGACATGCAAACACGCATATCACACAATTCAATTGGTACTCTGCCCTTACCTAATCTAAAATGTAGAAGGTATAGTGTGAGTGTTGAAATGTCAAAGCATCGTGCAATTAAAACAGCAGCAGAAATTAATTTATGAATATCCTTTTGTCGTGTGTTATAATGTTATTATAGGGAATATGATAACCAAGGACGTGTTTTGGGTTCCATATAGATATAGACAGCTAGCTTGGTACGATAACGGTAACGACACGGTACTAAGCACAAGAACACTTAGCAAGTTTTTATTTTGGACAGGTGTTGAAAAAAGTTTTTTAATTAAAACATAAAATGAATTTTATGTCGCCATGTAGAAACCTGACACTAAATTTCCTCTATATACGTCCTTTACTCCAACACCACTAGCTCTTCTCTACCAAATACACGAATTTATGTTGTTGACATATTATAGGTTGTATTTTTGGCAAGGCGAATGGCAATACTATATACAAGAGACAAATATTTTAGTGACAATAAAAATGTTTGATTTATTATCGCGATTTTAGCATGGGTCTCCAAGGAAAATGGATTTTATTATTTTTATTTAATTTGGGAAAAGCCGTTACAGGCTTGTTTGAGCCTCAATAATTATTATTATCCTGTAAATGGTTATTAGATTGTGACATTCGTTTTGTCGAATGAAACAATAAAAAAAACTATAAATTTTGTCTGTGTATCTATTTGAAATTAATGCGACAAAGGTAAAGCTAAATATTTGTTCTTGTTGATTCTCACACTTTTGAGTTACCTAAGGTACGTAACTCAAAAGGGTGATAAAAGTGTGTTGTTTGAAGTTGGATTCCAAAACGAAAGCTTGTTATATTTGTTAGAGGATGCATTATTTATTGATAAGAAAGCTAAGATCCAAAATTTTATCAGTGGGTCACTCTGCTCTATACCCTCGGCTGCCCTAAACATACTACTTAATCTTACACCCCTCGATATTTCCAGCAGACACGTTGGCAGCTATTCGTCCCAAAGCTACCTCTCAATTGGTAGGCCATTCTTATATTCTGAATATACTCGGATCAAAACTAGGACGATCCGAATATACCACACACCAGTTAATCCTTGACAAGAACTTCCAAGTAACTATCCCCTCAATATCTGCTTGGGAGGATGAGTGGTTCTTAAAAAAAAATAAGCTCATTTTTATTCCGACGATTCGAAGGCTGAAGATGGAGTGGTTAGCGATGGGTGCTCAGAAAGACTAAATCTTAGTCTCTTTCCGTCTACCTGAGCCTGTTCCAAGTGGAAATTCTGTCGATTAAAGAGGTTCTATCCTGGCTAAGGGAAAATGTGATATACACATCGGATATCCGTATCTTCTCTGAAGTCAAGCAGCCCTCATATCACTTGGCGCTGTTTCCACAAACTTTATAACTGCCCGCAACTGTCGATCATCTCATACTGAGATGGCAGAACAGTTTAACATTCACCTTATTTGGGTGCCGGGACATAAGGATATTTTGGGAAACTGTAAAGCCGACGAAGTCGCCAGGAATGGAACCCAACTACCGCAATTCTAACTAAAATGTGAGAAATCGGTATGCCTATCGCTACATTTAAAATTACGTTCTCTACGACATAGGAGATGGTCAAACATCACTACTTGTCTAGCTACCGCAGACAGATCTGGCCAGTAAAAGATACAAGACCCTCAAAAAAGAAGAAGAGTAGACTATTTCACATCTTTTTGCTCATGCCCTGCTCTCTACCAATGATTTATTTTACACCTGGGAGAATATTTTTTCGACGGCTATGATCTAAGATACATAGAGATTCATAGAGATTCACCAGCTACAGCTACATCGCTTCATTAGGGGCTACAAATGGTTTAATTAAAGAGCTAATATATCTTCACGTGTTATCACAATGGACCAATCTGAGGTCTAAGTATGTCAGCCGTTTTCCTGACCGCCACTTTAACCTAACCTAAGGTTCAATTTATTCAATCGCTATAAAAAATAAATTCAAAAAATTTCATTAAAATATGATGAATTTTACATTTTGAACAGTGATATTAAATTTAAGGGAGAGTGAAAAAATCCTTCCTGCGTTTTGTCTCTTAATTTCTCTTTTATAACAGTTTGGTTAAGTGTAGGCAATATTTTCAGGTTTGGATTAAATTAAGTATAACTATGATCCATTATTTATGTCCAAGAAAATTGGATAACAAAATAATGTTATACTTCGATAAAATTCCGACAAATCTGAATTTTGGTGGCGATCTTCAATTTTACCCCCTAAGCATTTTATAAAAAGTACCCTAAATTTGGAGCGACGCAATAAATTTTAGAGGGTAAAATCTAAGATTTATTGCTCGGCTGCAAATTTAGCGTACTTTTAAGGAAATGCTTAAAACGTAAAATTGAAGCTCTCTACCAAAATTCAGGTTTGTCGGATTTTTTTCGAAGTGAATTTCTTATTTTCCTTGGAGAAGTCCAAAAGAGAATTTTTTATCCTTGGGAATTCTATATATGTAATTCCATTCTGTATCAGGAATTTCAGATTTTTAGACACATCATTTTTATCGGGTGGCACATTTATTATTTAATTATTGAATAATTGTTTTGTTTAAGTATTTTTTTTTTAGAATTAACATTATATTTTATTTAATTCTAGATGCTCTAAAAGATCTAAACTTAATGTATATTTTTTGAAATAAATGAAATGAAAAAAAAAATTCACCCACTTAAATGTATTGTGCGGAACAACATCAGAAAGTATCCTAGGACTATATTTACCATTGCGTGTAAATTGGTACGAATATCTACCTATAGTGACAGACATGAAAACTATTTACCACCCAAGCCAAATTGCAGCTTGTGAAATGCTCTTGCGAAGAGCTTAGAGTTTTTGGCTTGTAGCATAATACTAGATCTGATGGCTGAGTCCCTGTATTCAGTGGTATACAAAGGCGATGAGAAAGCTAATGAGTTGGTTAAATTATAATCATCCCGTGATTCCAGTCAAGCAGGACCTTCGGATTCGGAAGACTCAGGTCGGCAATACAAAGCAGCAAATATTAGAGAAAGAATTATCAGGAAAAAATAATAACAACAACTTCAAAAGTGTGTTTGGAGATGTTCCACATTGAATGGACTGCGTTTTTTGCATCGAATATTGTAAACGTGGATATAACCTGGATTTAAAACAATACACCAGAAACCAGTAGCGGATCCAGGATTTGGTCAAGAGGGGGTCCAACGATTTAAAAGTTAAGATTTTCATAAATTTTACCGAGGTAACTAAATAGTTCTTATTAAGTTAACTGTGGAGCGATTTTGTCTCAAAAGAGTCCTATGAAAAAATGATTGTGCAACAACAGCAACAAATATTTCAGAAAAACTAAAAATAAAAAGGAATACATTGTATTATATTCATCGTTCCCCGAGTCACTTGGTGATAAAAATGCATACAAAACAAATTCAGAAACAAAACAAACGTATGGTGAACTACGTCACTCGGTGATAATGTGTGCGAAAGAGATAGGATACTGAAATACGGAATATCATACAAGCATTCTTTATACCATGCGACTTAAACATTTATTTGTACTAAAGCTACAGCTTCAATTGTAGCCATTTGATACGATTCAGCTTCACTTTTGTGCCTAAGCAATGGCAACTCGAAGCCGGAGGTCGAGAACCGAGAAATCAGAACGAAAGATAAAGAGAAACATACATAGCTACATACCTACAGGACTCTAGGCGTTTATAATTGTTTGCTTATAAATACATACACTCCTCGCCAATTTTTCTGTCATTCATTGCTCCTAAACTAAGCATGCTATATTCTGTTTAATCAAAGGGCAAGTTCTGACACTACACCCTTTTTACAGGAGTAAACTCATGCGATTTTCGAACCCCCTCTAACTTCAGTACCAATAAAGTCAGAAACTTCAAACTCTCAGCAATTGCTTAGCTAACCATGTTTACGTAACTTACTTGTTTAGTAGTTCCCGAGATATAAGACTGCAAAAATCGCAAAAACCGTAACTGACTGACTGACTGACTCAATCACTCACTCACTGAGATATCATCAAAATTATGGAGAGCTTCCCGACATCGTAGAATCTTATAATTTCACACAACGGTAGGCCTTGTGGTGTTTACAAAGGCAGAAGTCGAAAATTCAAGATTTTTCATTCAGAGGGCGTGTTACCCGCCCATTTTCATGGAATTGATTTAAATTCTTTGGAGCACTTCTGACCGCCGAGAAACGATGAAATTTGGTACAGCGGTAGGGCTTAAAATGCAAGCAAAGGCAACATTTTAAAATTTGAGATTTTTACGTTCAGGGGCGTGGCACCCGCCCATTTGCATAGAATTGGTTTCAACTATGTAGAGAACTACTTATTGTCGTAAAATGATGAAATTTGGTAAAGCGATAGGATACAGATAAACACCCATTTTCACAGAATTAATATTAAATATATTTTTCCGATTGGTGCTTGGTGCAGGATTATGTTTGCTAGAGCAGTCAGCTTTCAGGTGTATACAAAGAAAAAGTTAAGATTATGAAATTTTTCACGCGTTTCACCAACCCACTTCTTATCAATTATTACCGTTTTAGTAGATCACTTCTAACTAATGAAAATTGGTAGACGGGTAAGATTTTTAGTACCCACCTTTCCTGATAAAAAGAATCTTTGCAAAAAGTAGTGAAATCACACCAAAAACATAAATATTGAAAAAGTAGCCAAGTTCTTCTATATGCAAAACCCTTTGCATAACAAGTCAGCCGTGAAAAGTAGTGAGATCTAAAAGTACGCCAAGTTCTAAGTTTATAAATGTTAAATATCAAATATTTTAAGTAGAGTAATATGGAAGAACCGCCAAATTATCAGAGAAATCTGTTATTTAATGACTACTGACTTAAATTGTGTCAGTTTACTTGTGAAATTTTCATTTCAAAATTGAGTAATTAGGTATTATAAAAGAAAACTCTATTAAAATATTCGATATTTAACATTAATAAGCTTAGAACTTGGCGTACTTTTAGATCTCACTACTTTTCACGGCTGACTTGTTACGCAAAGGGTTTTGCATATAGAAGAACTTGGCTACTTTTTTAACATTTATGTCTTTGGTGTGATTAAAACATTCTGTTAAGGTTCGCAGCAAAACATTTTCAATTTTCAATGAAAGGACCGCGAAAGAAGACCCTTTGAAATAAGGCACACAATTTGGAAGGGTAATGCTTCTACCCAAAATGTTCCCAATGAAATAAAACCCCAATTAAATCCAGAATAACTCACAGACAACGCGACGGCAAGGACAGAAGATTCCATAGCAATCTTTTTTTTCGAAGCAGTGTACACCACCAAAAATGTGTACAGGATCTCTGAAATAGAAAACAAATGGGCTTCAAATCAGTTAATATGGTGCTTTATATTTTAAATGATGCCTTAAAATATTGTGTTGGGCTAATTGGGTAGATATATTTTTTTACGCAAACAAAAAATGAAAACAAAAATACACGGCCTAATTAGCCCTCATCAAAATGACCTTGATTTTATTTGTATTGAAACGTTCTTAAGTACCTCCAAGTTTTGTTTAATTCTCATTTCAAATTGTCGACTTTAGGTTTGCTTTATTTCTTAATGAAGATAAAGGTCTTGTGCGAGAAATGGTCGGGTCTGCTAAAAAAAACTTAAACTTCAGAAAGAGTATTGGATAGTTTGGGGAAGAAGCCAATCAAAACTTTGACACACTTCATTCTGAACATTATTTCTATTTAAATATCCTTAAATCCTTGAACCCAGCTATTATGATGGACTGAACTGGACGGCATACCAAATTCTATAATTATTGTTTGATTAAAATCTTATTTTCTTCTAATGCTCTCACTGCCGTTTTTGTGCTGAAATTTTTCAACCATCAGCTACAAACTTTGTAGCAAAAGTTTGATATTAATTTGCAAAACCTTGAAGCTAATTGTTATCCCTCACAGCTGTTTGGAAGTCATTTTGTGCTTGCTGCGTGTATTGGAATACAAATTTAATTTTTTTTTATAAAACTTATTCATCAAACTGTAAGAGTTTTCCAACAGAAGAATTATCCAATTAGGCTGAAATTGTTACATAGGACAAAACAGAGTGCATCCACTCAAGAGTGAACAGTATCTTTAATACAAAATTTCTATCTTTGCGACAAAACCCTTCACCAGTTGCCTCCAACGACATCCTTTCCAACCTAAAATCTCTTCTTTTTTATAAGCATCACATGGAAGATTGTACAAAATCTCTTAGTTATTCCTTTTCTGAAGCAGATTTAAAAATTATTAAAGTAAATCCCTAGAACTGGGTTGACTGGCGATGATGACGTATTATTACCATCCCAGCTTATAAAGTTTTTAATTTAACTGAACACACAAAACTTTTTCATTATCCTGGATTTACAAATAATAAGTCCTGCGTGCAAAAAGGATAGAGCTGTAGTGCTCTTGAACACTTTAAAAAATGAAATATGTACTGAACAAAGTGAAATAAAAAAAAAAAACTTAAGGGCATTCGTTTCATCGTCCGTTATAAGTTAATATCCGAACATTGATTTTGTTCGTAATATGACGGCTCCAATGCTTTCCTTTCAATTTGCTTTATCCCTTAGGGGAAAATTCCAATCCGGTTGATTTCTATTGCGTTCGGAGCGTGATTTCTGTGGCCATCATCTACTATATATACGTGCGAGGACCATAGCACCAGTACGAGCAGTGTACCATAGGACAGGACAGTGTATGGATAAAGATTCATTTATTATTTAGCGAAGAGTTTTTGGCAAAAGTTTCGGGCGGTGGCAGTGGTCACAGGATGGGATTGTTTCCTGCTTCGGGAAATTCAATTTATTTCAAAGAGGACATCTCTCGTAATACACCGAAGAATACAACAACAAAAAATGAGAATAAAACTGATTTTCTCGCCTGGGAATCCTTGAAGTTTTGCTCGAACAAAAGTGAATACGGCAGATCTGTTGCCTTAACTGATACTGATGGAATAAATAGTGTTGGGCTATTGTAGGTTGTTACACAGGAAAATTACTAAATTCCATTTACTTTTACCAGAAACTCATTACAAGTTATTTTATCATTTCTAGAAATGATGGGAACAATATAAAGGATTCACTTGAATAGTTGATTTCTTTGATTTTGATTTGAATTCTCGATTTGATTGAATTTATTTAATATTCAACTTTAGCTTTTTTTTGTTCGTTATCTATTTATGATACTTATATTTCATATTAATTAGATTCTTGTCTAAATGTTATTTTACGTTATGAAAGATAAGACCAACTAGAAGTTGTTTTTTCTACTTACTTCCTTAAGCTGGTGTTACAGTCCCGAATTTCTACAGAGTTGTACTTTTAGCTTGTTGAAGCTTTAAATACTTAATTACCTACATAAAATATTTTGGTTTTGGATAAGTCCATGGACTTTGTAAAAGATTTAAGTCCAGCTTTTCAAAATGAATAAATGAAAAGGTGGAGCACGTAGACAAACATAAAACTCTAAAGAACTAAGTTTGCTAAAAAGAGGACTTAATGGCTTTTCAGAAAAAGGATTCGTGTAGCTCAACTCCTATATGATTTAAGACCTGAAACTTATTTAAGTGCAACCTAGTCACTAGTCGGAAGTGACAAGTAGTATAGATGGGCTGGGATTAAATGGTTTATGTATGTTTACTCAAATCCCCTGGCAGACACGGCGCGTGTTATTTAAAGATAGGAAGAAGGTGGTTGCCTCAGCTCATTCACACTTCAAAGTTAACAGTACATCTATTGCCTGATAGATTGCCAGCAATTTGTAGAGCATTAATTTAAGGATGAAATTTTAATTTTTCACTGCATAATCAATTAATTCAGACGATTATATTCCCAGATCAAAAAAAAAAGAAACAGAACAAAAAAAATAGTACGATGATGGTTAATTTATCCCATTAAGAAAGTGCTTTGGTAGGAATAAATTAGAGATTGAATGAATATTGAAGGTTGGATAAGAATTACTTTTAATGAGATGAAATCAGAGCGAAGAAGAATGCTGAATTAAATACCAAAATCTTGTTCAAGGAAACTAACTTATTGGTTTGGATAATGTTTAGGGATACATTGCAGCATAATTTAAGATATTTTATATTAAAAAATAAAAGAGATGAAATCAATAATTAATTTTGTCTATTATATTTTATATTTTACCAGCTGATCCGACAGACGTTATCCCGTCTTAATTTTGAATATTGAATTCGAATTGGTATACCTAACTAATAAAAATAAAATGCACGACTGGTTCCTACGAACTTGCTATCAACTTTAATGTAGCTAACCATTGCGGTTTTGTTAGTTAGGTGTAGTTATCATATGCAGGTTTAAAGCCTATGTAGGTAAGATTACCTTGATTCTTAGTATAATAAATTGATGATTGGATGATTCAAGGAAGCGTTACATAGGTACCTACCTACAAATGTATATTTATATCTAAGTTATTGATTTTAATTATGTAAGTTAGGAGAGTAAAATGTATGTACACACATAAACATATAGATGGACCCTCAGTATGTAAACTTGTACATATAATAATGCAAACGAAGGATGTAGGAGGATAGGTAGCCATTTGCATATAACTTTGTTATGAAGGTGCAATATGCATAGGTACATAAGATTCATGTGATTTTTAAAGACGCGTCATATGCATATATAAATGTATCAGAGCCAACATTGTATTTAGTATTCAGTGACGTACGCAAAAATTCGTAAAATGAGAATAATAATAAGGTACAAATAAATGGGTAAAACACATAATTAAATGTTCTTATATTGCTTAGTCGTTATAGTTTGAGGGAAAACAAAGATACAATTTTAAAATCAGTTTTAGAAAATCAAAATTGAAACGCCATTTCGAAGATATTATTAATAATATTTAAAATTTAAATTTCAAAAAAATTATGTGGTTGGTTTTTGAAAAATCGATTTTTCAAAAAAAAAAAAATTTTGGTTTATTTTATAAAAATCGAAAAACTTTTTTTTGAACAGTTTGGCTTGCAGTTTTATTAACAAAGTTAGGGTGCATTTCTATAAAAATAATTATTTTAATCGGTTCATTCACTGTTGAGAAAGTCGAAAATATGAAAAGTGGTTCTATGGGAAGTACCGTTGATAAGTACGAAAAAAAATATTTTTATACTTGAAAGTTGACTGTACTAAGAACTCACACATTTTCATTTTCTTAACGGTCTTTTTTAACATTTGTATGGGAGGAACCGTTGTTTTTTTATTTTGGTTAAAGTTAGTAAAATATAGTTTTTTTTTTAACTTTTCAAGATAATGTCAAAAAACTACCAAATACGAAGTTTCGAAAAAATCCATTAAGTTGATTATCTGATTTATTGATTAATTGATTTTTATTTTCATTTACAGTTTAACAATAATTATAAAATTCAATAAAGCATGGCATTGCCGTCTGCATGATTGACAAAACTTTTCAATACTTACATAGTTAAATCAATAAAGTTACAGTTATTAGCTAAAATTATTCACCTAGTATTCTATTTCTATAATTAAATGTGACTTTGCAAAATTTTAACATCTTCCATTTATCTATTTCTTCACCCAGAATGTGTCTTCTAGTTTCCCTTAGAATAGGACACCTTCCGACAAAATGAAAAACATCCTTACGTTCTGCCAGATTACACATCTCACAAAGTAACGGTAGATCTTCGCGATGGGGGACGAAGTTTAAGGTCAACAGTTCTCCTCTTAGACGAAACATGTTTGAAATTTCTTCGATAGTATAATCATCCCGAAAGTAGTTTCTCTCATTAAGATCATGATTCAGCCTATGCAGTGAGCTTGACGCTTCTTCTCTGTACCTCTGTCTCAAGTTTTCATCCAAACTGGTAACTATCTGGTACATTGTCGATTTCCACGTTCTCTGGTCGCTGATGCTTAGAGTAATCTCAGTCTCCTCCGCTAGATCGATCCATTCTTGAACCCATCCTATCTTACAGCTCACGGCATGTAGTGCCGCTTTCTTTGGAAGACGATCATTTGGCAGGTTACAAACTTTGATTATACTGTCTACTTGAAGTTTTAGCGTCTTCATGAATAGTGGTGATAAACCTGTTTCCAGCATTATCATATAGTTCGGCGTGCTTGTAGGAAGGCGAAATGTTCTTTATATAAAAAATCTCAGTAGTTTTTCGACCATCTCATATTTCTTTGCTCCCCACACTTGAGCCGCGTAGAACATAACTGATTGAGATACTGCTTCAAACACTTTATATTTGCTGCTGTGGGCGATGTACTTGTTACTAAAACACTCCCTCCTTGCCTTCGCCAGTTTCTCCGTGAGATGCCTTTCCATTTTTAGATTCTTATCATTTACATTAAGACTTTTTCGAAATTTTAAGTTTTCAAAAAAAAAAGTTTTTTTTTTACTCCAACATTTTTTTTTTTGAAAAAATTTAGCTTATAATAGTGTTTAAGCTCTTAAGGAGCTTCTGCGCAAAAAAATTTAAAAGAAATTCATTAAGCGTTTCCCATAAAATCGAAAAACAAAAAAATGGTACTACTGGAGGTACCAAAAATGCCAATTTTTTCCCAAAAAAAATTACTAAAATGTTCGTTTTTCCTTTGTTAATGCGATTATTTCTAAAAATCGTTGGAGCCGTTTTTGAGAAAAATAAAATTTTTGTTTTTGGCCAAAAAAAAAAATGTATGAGAGTTGCTGTTATTGGTCGTCTTTACAAAAAAATGAAAAAAATGTGTAGGCATGTTACCGAAAAAACAATATGCACAAAGTTTGAAGAAAATCCACAAAACCGTTTAGGTTGCACACTCGAGGACAGACAGGCGCAATTGGGGGACCCACTTTTTTGTGTTTTCCATGTTCGTAATGCCATGTTTGATTGTTAGAATTTTTTGTTTGCACGAATCCATAACTTGCCTTATAGTACCTATAATCGCAAGTAAAAATATTTCAAAAAAAGTGTTTATTATTCAAATGCTTTACAACATTCTTAGTTTTTTTTTTTTTTGGCGCGTTTATAAATAGTTTTGTTGGTATTCCAACACGTGAGCAGGCGACATATATAACTGGCCATGTGAAAAACATGGACTTTCAAAATTGATGTCACAAACACTTAGCGACTGGCTTTGAGATATATTTATCGACATTGCAAATGCTAGCCGCACTGGATATTGCAAGTCGAATGGCATGTCATTCCCTTTCAAAATTGTGGCTTCGATGACGTTGTTCATTAATTTCTTCACCACAATTCGGGTGCCATTACAAAGACGTGGCTGGTTTATATTCCGCAAAATGATGATTACCGATCCAATTTTTAATTGCAGATTATGAGGTGGAAATCCAGGCAATTCCAGCGAATTTAAAAACTCCATCGGTCCGTATGAATAATAATTCATTGAAAAATAATATCCATCTTCACCTTGCTAAAATAAGATAAGATATTGTAAAGCATCATATGATCGATGTGTTTCAAACACACGCTGCAGTTGATTGCAACGCAGCCGATGTAAAACAATATCTCGGTTTTCTAAGATTTCACCCACGACGACAATAGCGACTTCGTCAATATTGTTGGCGCATTAAAACGTCTCGTGTGCTGTCCTGCAGGCGTCTACCAGCTTTGATGACAAAACAATAAAACAAACAAAAAAAAAACAAATTTGCAAAATTTGTAATTGAAAAATTTGTAGTCACTATTCGGCGTTGGCAATCAGGAACCTGTTAGATGATATATTTGACAATGAATCTTGAAAGTTGTCATAAAATTTTCTTGAATAAATTTTGTTACACCAAATGACGTCATTTGAAAACAATTTTTGTAGTAAAAACATGTTTAGAATCTGGCCCATTTACCGAAACCCGCTTTGGTGGCGGTACCAATGGCGTCAATTTGAGTTGACCGCTCCCGAATCACAATCCAGGAGCTTAATTTTTAATCAAAATTGCCTTGCAATATTGGAACACAATATTCATTGGTCCAATAGCAACGATTTGCTGTGAAGTGTAATCATGTAATCGATTTTCACGTTATAATTGAATGCAGCTCGATAGGGGTAAAACGCAACCTATGTTTTGATTTCGGTTTGACTAGCTTATATATCTCTGACGCGCAGCATTACGAGATATGCGACTTAAGTGTACGTCTTATTGCTGGCATTTTCAAATCGAAAATACAAATGTAAATTAAAGAAACCTTAGATTAGAAATAGTTTTATACTTTTTTGTGTTTTCCATGTTCGTAATGCCATGTTTGATTGTTAGAATTTTTTGTTTGCACGAATCCATAACTTGCCTTATAGTACCTATAATCGCAAGTAAAAATATTTCAAAAAAAGTGTTTATTATTCAAATGCTTTACAACATTCTTAGTTTTTTTTTTTTTTGGCGCGTTTATAAATAGTTTTGTTGGTATTCCAACACGTGAGCAGGCGACATATATAACTGGCCATGTGAAAAACATGGACTTTCAAAATTGATGTCACAAACACTTAGCGACTGGCTTTGAGATATATTTATCGACATTGCAAATGCTAGCCGCACTGGATATTGCAAGTCGAATGGCATGTCATTCCCTTTCAAAATTGTGGCTTCGATGACGTTGTTCATTAATTTCTTCACCACAATTCGGGTGCCATTACAAAGACGTGGCTGGTTTATATTCCGCAAAATGATGATTACCGATCCAATTTTTAATTGCAGATTATGAGGTGGAAATCCAGGCAATTCCAGCGAATTTAAAAACTCCATCGGTCCGTATGAATAATAATTCATTGAAAAATAATATCCATCTTCACCTTGCTAAAATAAGATAAGATATTGTAAAGCATCATATGATCGATGTGTTTCAAACACACGCTGCAGTTGATTGCAACGCAGCCGATGTAAAATAATATCTCGGTTTTCTAAGATTTCACCCACGACGACAATAGCGACTTCGTCAATATTGTTGGCGCATTAAAACGTCTCGTGTGCTGTCCTGCAGGCGTCTACCAGCTTTGATGACAAAACAATAAAACAAACAAAAAAAAAACAAATTTGCAAAATTTGTAATTGAAAAATTTGTAGTCACTATTCGGCGTTGGCAATCAGGAACCTGTTAGATGATATATTTGACAATGAATCTTGAAAGTTGTCATAAAATTTTCTTGAATAAATTTTGTTACACCAAATGACGTCATTTGAAAACAATTTTTGTAGTAAAAACATGTTTAGAATCTGGCCCATTTACCGAAACCCGCTTTGGTGGCGGTACCAATGGCGTCAATTTGAGTTGACCGCTCCCGAATCACAATCCAGGAGCTTAATTTTTAATCAAAATTGCCTTGCAATATTGGAACACAATATTCATTGGTCCAATAGCAACGATTTGCTGTGAAGTGTAATCATGTAATCGATTTTCACGTTATAATTGAATGCAGCTCGATAGGGGTAAAACGCAACCTATGTTTTGATTTCGGTTTGACTAGCTTATATATCTCTGACGCGCAGCATTACGAGATATGCGACTTAAGTGTACGTCTTATTGCTGGCATTTTCAAATCGAAAATACAAATGTAAATTAAAGAAACCTTAGATTAGAAATAGTTTTATATGGTGGCTAAGTATTCATAATTTTCTAATTTTCCGCGCAATTTTCTTAATTTTTTCTTTCATACGAACCTTCTTCTGACAATAACAAATATAAAAAAGAAAGAATTAGGGAAATCGGTCCAGCTGTTCACGCGTAATGGCGTGACTAAAGGAAAAAAGGATTCATTTTTGTATATATAGATTTATAAGAATTGAGATTTCGTTGATATAAAGGGTGATTTTTTTGCTACTTGGTTTTTGACGTTTATATTTTTGACAGATCACACATGACAAATTCCACGAACATTTGACATTTCGATTCAGTATTGTTTGCCATTTCATCATGAATAGACTTACGCCTGAACAACGTTTGCAAATTATTGAAATTTATTATCAAAATTCGTGCTCTGTGAAAAATGTGTTTTATCGCAAAATTGTCTTCAGCGACGAGGCTCATTTTTAGCTAAATGGATACGTGAATAAGCAGAATTGCCGTATTTGGAGTGAAGAGCAGCCAGAGCCAATTCAGCAGCTACCAATGCATCCCGAAAAATGCACTGTTTGGTGCGGTTTATGGGCAGGCGGCATCATTGGGCCGTACTTCTTCAAGGACGATGAACGCCGCAGGGTTACGGTCTATGGAGAAAGGTACCGTTCGATGATAACAGATTTTTTTTTGCCGAAAATGCAAGAATTGAACTCGGTCAACATGTGGTTCCAACAGGACGGTGCCACATGCCACACTGCACGCGAAACCATGCATCAATTGAGAGGCGAATTTGGTGAGTAGTTGATCTCACGTTTTGGCGCAGTCAATTGGCCACCAAGATCATGTGATTTGACCCCGTTAGACTATTTTTTGTGGGGCTATGTTAAGTCTATTGTCTATGGGGACAAGCCAAACACGATTGCTGCCTTGGAAGCCAACATTGAACGCGTCATTGGTGAGATTCCGGCCGAAATGTGTGATAAAGTTTGCCAAAATTGGACCTTCAGAATGGACCACCTGAAGCGTAGCCGCGGGCAACATTTAAGTGAAATTATTTTTAAAAAGTAAATGGCAGAAATTGATTTATCGATCCAAATAAAAATTTCATTGACTTTTTACAAGTTTCTGTGTTTTTTTGAATTTTCAAAAACCAAGCTCTTAAAAAATCACCGTGGAAGACAGTAGGCATTTACACTGAATGGACATTTTGATATTATTTAAACTTGTTAAAAAGTCTGTTTAGGGCAGCTATTCCTCGTTCATTTCTTTTATAATCAAAAAACAACTGTGGCTGCCACACATAATTTCTTTAACGTATTTTCTTTTCTTAAAAAAAGTTCCTACAATTTGAATTTTATTTAACCATATGACTGGGTCGTACGTTCTCGCGATTATGTTCGACCACATCGTAAAAACAAGCTAGAGCTGATTGTTTTTCCAAAAATCAAATTAAAAAAATTGCTCATTCTCCAATAATTGTAAAAAAATTTTCAAATATTTAAAAGCTCTCGGAAATTATGCTATAGGAAATTACGCCAACATTTTTTTTTTTGGAAAAATGCCTAAAAATTCTTTATACAAAATTTTGGTTTTCTAAAAATCTCTCCCAAAAGTCTGGCCTTTTTTCCAAAAAAAAATCTGGTCTTTTTTCCATTTCCTAAAATAAAAAAAAAACGCCCTAAACGGACCTAATTTCAAAAAACTCTTCACACAACCCCAAATTTTTTTTTGTAGCTCTTTCAAATTTATTGTTTACATTTGAAATCTATTTTATGTTTTGAATAAAGATTTTACAATATGTCATCTGGCCCCACCCCGACCAGGCGCGCAACCCACTCCCATAGTCTTGTCTGAAAATACCTTAAAACATTTTATGGCCTTTTTTCCAAAACATTATTTGGCCACACAACTTTCCTATCCTTCTTTCTCTTCCTTATCCTCACGCCCGCGCTGTGTTGAAACATTTAAAGGGTAGTACAATCCCTTGAGCGCGTGTAGATTATAAAAAAAAACAAATGTGCTGTCTTAATGTCCATTTTGCCTGCAGGCTATTTTTTCACACCTATCCTGGCATAATTTCCAATATTTCTGGCTTATTTTCCAAAAAAAAAATCTGGCGTAATTTCCGGGAGCCCATTTTAATATGCAGTATTAGTTAGAATTTTTGGGACATTTTATTTTATTTTTGCTTAGAACCGTTTTCGAGATGTGTGGTTTTCGAGATGAGGGGTGGGGAAAGGTGTAAGATTCTGTTTTTTTCCAAATTTAGTACTCGAAAAAAAGTTGTATGTTTACATTGTTAATCATGTCATTCTACACAAACAAAATTAAGACACTTTTTATCCTACAATTGATAGATTGGGAGAAAGATGGTCGAAAACTTTGAGGTGTAGTACATTTATTCAAAAAAATATAATAAATTTATGTTTTTGAGTGGGGATATTTTTTGGTTTAGCTCTGTTTCGAAAAACATGTTCTTAAAACAAAAAAAAAAACAAGTTTTAAGAGTGGCATATTAAGGAAAATGCTGCGATTTAAAAAATCCTAATTTATTTTATATTTTTCAATAACTCCCCAAAAACATTTTTTTTTTTTTTTAATTTCTTAAGAATAATTTGTAGACAGGACAATTGTCTGTAAAATGACATGTTAAAGACTTCTGTATGTCAATGCGTTCTTAAGTTATAGCGATCTAAAATTAATTTTTTCGACAAAATGGGAGCTGGAAGGACTTTTTCTAAACTATCTTCCTTTTTTCTCTATCCTTTTAAATCTTAATAACATTTGAAATGAGCTTTGTATCATGAAAATCGGACAAATGGTGTTCCCTTAATCCAATACTAAGGTACAGTCTGCGTGAGTTAGTAAACTTAGAAATATCTGTTTTTTGTATTAATATACTTTTTTCCACACCATAGCGCAAAGGTAAAATACTGGTTGCGACTTTTGTAGCTTGTGAGGTCGAATTCAAAACATATAGCTGCCAGAAGTTGGATTCAAACATGCGATAGCCCAACACGCAGCTTATCTTCCAAATAGACCTTAAACAGCTGTTAAAAACCATGAATTCTATCCCCAATCATATGGTGTGCCTCAAGGCTGAGTATAGGGATCATATCTTGTTTTTAATGTCTACTTTGGATAGATTTGTGACATTTATTCGAGTATCGAAGTCTTTGTTCGTAGAGTTATTCGTTCTATAAATGGGCACGTTCACCAATTTATTAGATAATAAGTTATCTCGGAAACAAAACTATCCGAATTTATTTGTGAACGGTTCTGCAAGGTAAGCTGAAATCAGTCAAAAATCAATAATTCTTGGTTCAATATGTGTTGCGACGTTAATAACTCTTACCAAAACACGACTATTTACGCTAATTACGAGATTTTTAAAAGGGGCTTTCTGTCCATATTTTATGTAACTCGTTTTTAATTCACTTGTCTACCCTAACTCGATCTTTGAACCTCATATAAAGAAAGTTCAAAAGATAATTAATATTTAAATAATGCATGCGATCATTTTTGCAAGGAAGCACTATGCGAACATACCCCTTCATTGGCACAACATCTGATTTATTGAAAGAAAAACGTCAAACACATAAAATAATTTTAAAATCAATATTTTGGAACACACAGATGTGAAAAATTTAAATGTTTGCTATTTCTCACTGCTTTAAATATATTCTATTTTAATTGGATATTTTAATTAAAGTTTAAAAATGAAAATAAATCAATTGTTGATTTGACACATGGTCTCTAATACCAACTAAAAAATACAAAAAATCAGGGGCTCGGGGATCCTTCTTTTGCAAAATCCTACTTTGCTGCCGATAGATCTTCCAAAAACAAGGCTATTGACATACGAGTATAGTGTATAAAATGTGATGCTTTTTTTACAAAGGCTGAGGTAAGCTCGTGGGTGTCCCGAAGAAAGCACAATAAAACTCGGGTTTAGGAAGGTTAGAACTCGGTTTAATGATCTTTTATTGCGTACTATATTTTTTGTACAATATTTTTACACTCTTTTATTAACGATAAATAATACGGTATTTCATATAAGTGGCCGGCCCATGTCCTGCGCAGAAGGAGCAGACAGGGAATTGCGAATATATGTACACGCCCACGATTTACTCAGAAGGAACCAGAGGGGAAAATCGATCAGGAATCCAATTTCTGCCCAAAGCTAGTCCGAGGGAAAGTCGAGAGGCCCAAAACTTACTCGAGAGCATTGGGAAAACCAGTTAGGAATCTCATTCCTGCCTAAGACTAGTATAGGCCGAGGGAAAGTCGGGTAGACCACAACTTACTCAGGAACGGTAAGAGGGGTAAAACGGCAAGGAATCTAATTCCTGACCAAGGCTAATCCAAGTTAAAGTCACGAAGCGCACAACTTACTCTGGAGCAATAAGAGGGGAAAAGATTTTAGGAATCTAATTCCTGCCCAAGGCTAATCCAAGGGAAAGTCGGGAAGCGCACAACCTACTCAGGAACAGTAAGAGAGGACAAGCAGTTGTGAATATAATTCCTGTCCAAGACTAGTCCGAGAGAAAGGCGGAAAGCCCACAACTTAGTCAGGAATGGTAAGAGGGGAAAAACGGTAAGGAATTTAATTCCTGCCCAAAGCTAATCCAAGGGAAATTCGGGAAGTGCACAGCTTACTCAGGAACAGTAAGAGGGAAAAGCGGTTAGGAATCTAATTCCTGCCCAAAGGCTAATCCAAGGGAAAACCTATTTTGATTAACCAAAAAGTCGGCTTTAAATGACACACCAGTGTACAGTGTAGAGAACCTAATTCCTCAGCAAAGCCAAAATCGCAATCAAGGCTTGCTAATGAGTATACAAGTTTCTTTCTACTCCATTTTGTTGTGAGTTTAATTGCTGTAAAAAATACTTATTTCTTGAAATAATAGACACATTTTTGAAAAGTAGTTAAATTAAGGCTTCATTGAAATTACAACAGGGTATTATTTTTTTTTAATTAAACGACTGGTAAATTTATTTGTAGATATGTCCACTAAAAATTCAGTGCAAATAAAATAAAATGTTCACTAATAATACAAATTTAGTTAGTATTGTAGATACATACATCGAAAAAATAAACACAATTAAAACATCATATGCAACAGGAACTGTTTTTTTTTTTTACAAAATGCACAAAGTTTTTGAAACAAAGAAATAATAAAAAGTTCAAATTTTAATGAACATCCAGTCGTTAGCAAAAAACAATAAGGACTACCATCATACACACAATTTTTGTTGTATACACTTTCTGCTGTCGTATAAAATCATCATCCCTAAGGTTGCTCAAACTTTTCCGAACCAATTCTGCTGGTCACTGGACAGTGGACACCCTGGCTGCCTTACTGAACACACACACACCCACATATCTACCCATATAATTGAACAACTTTTGCTGAAACAAAAAAAAATGTAAAAAAAGGTAACCTCCACTCGCAAAACCACATGGATCATTAAAAAATAAAAAAAAAAATGTATTGAAAATTTACAATAGGTAGTCCTTCGGTTTATCTCCATCATAATCATGGCCACCATTATCGTTGTGCGGGGTTATTAAAAAATCCATTTATTCATCGAGACCGGGAGCAAGCACGAAACGGAAACAATGCACTCCCCTGGGTGCAATTATTGAGCTTATAATGCTAAAGTAAATCGAGCACAGGCATTTTTTTTGTTTTTGTTTAATTCAAAAGAACACACACGCTATAATAAATGTTTGTTACATACGACGGACGTGTGAGTATGTACAGGAAAGTATCTATGTATGCCCATCAGGTAAATATAAAGTATTGTGCACTTAGCCCTGGGCTTACTGTTACTCCCTCTTTGTGTAAATTCAAAACCCCAAGCAAACAATATTTAGATGTGTAGATATGTATTTAATTGCTAGGTGGCTATTAAACAAATCAAAGATAGAAACAGTGAAGGGCTTAGATATTATAGAGAGAGGATCCTGGCAAAAAAAAATTGCCTGGTCGCTTTTAATGGTAAGTAAGTAATCACCCAAAGGAGATTCATATTATGTCAATTTCAATTGTAATGAACGTAGTAACACGCAGCACTTTATGGCAGTGCTTGCGGCCATGTTTTCTCCGCCATATTATTTTTTTGTGTGAATTGAAAGAAGGTCGCATTGCTACTGCGGTGAGCGTCCTTGGTCCTTGGCTTGCACCGACCGACCCAACCGACACGCGACGGAGCGACAGTTCTGATGCACTCAAAAATGTGCGGTGCTGTTTCAATTCAGGATTTTCCGGCTTCCATTTTGCGCATGGATTTTCAAAAGGACTCTGTTTTTTTTATTTATTGCACTCGCAGTATTATTGTACACTCTTTCCTACTTTCTCTCTTAGGTAAACTCTCAAGAGTGTCGACACTATATCTGGTTAGTTGAGTTCTTTTTGGGTCCTGTCAACTTCGGGAGCCAAGAAGTAAAGAGAAAATGAATTCATATGGAATGAAAACGAAAAGGTATTCCCTTAAATACGAAGTAAATGCAATTGCTATGTTCCTTTACCGTTACCTATTTTGTTGGCAAGACTCCTGTTGTAGTTTTGGGTCAACTACTGAGTAGATATAAAGTGTGCCACGGTGGGTTTTGTGTGTTCAACGGATGTGAAATGCCTTCCAAAATGAATGAGCTGACATTTTAAATGCCAGACTGGACTACAACAACGATTATAGCACTCAAATTTCACAACGGCGACAATGACGATGTTTCTTCTTGGTCATTGTTACACTCATATAGTCATAACTTCTGTTCTGACTCTTGCTCCTACCTACCTCTTCACCATACATTTTAGATTCAGTCTCACTCCCGTCTTTGTGTATTGAAAGTTTTTCAGTTTTTTTTTTTTTTTTGTTTTTTTCTTATGTGTGTGGTAAAAGATTCAACGGAAGTAAGGTTTATGGTTCAGGAAATAAAATGTTTATGATTTATATTCGTGTCCCTAGCAGCACCCAGGACCCAGTAGTGCGCGGCTCTCCATACAACAAAGTTTCTACCATAAAACCATAGCTTTTAATGTTTGTAGATAATTTTGTTTGCCTTAGCTTAGATAAGAGATTAAATTTTATGGACAAAAAAAATAAGTCCAGATTTGTTAGCTGGATTTAATAATATGTAGTGAGGTTCGTATTATTTTTCGTCCTCTGGGGCAATATAATATTGTTGGTTTCCCAAACATGCAAAGGTCATGTGTCATTTTCATCAAATCCAGCAAACTGCCTTAACTGAAAATAGATGTTTTTTGTTTGAGTTTTTTCTATTTCTGAATTCTGTTTATGAATATTTAATAGTCGAAAAGGTTTCGTTAATTATTTCTTCTTGATAATGGTCTGGGTCTGATTTATTTTTAATCATTTTGGAAAGGATGAGATTGACGACTGGCGATGTTTATTATATTTAGGATTCTTGTTTTTTTTTTTGTTTTTTCTCCCGGTAAACACAACTGAGACGTGTTCTGGTAAATTCTTCTCAAAATAAAGGCAACTTTTTCGCTGATGGTAGTTGATGATATTTTATTTCGTTCTTGGTAGGTAATTAAAGTAGGAGTAGATGTATTTAGGAGTTTAGCTTTCAAAAATATACTTTTTAATTAAACCTAAGAAGCACTGTTATTGGTTTTGACAGACAGGAGAAGTAACAGATTTTTGTAGACAGCAACTGTGTTCTTAAGAAATACGTAATGATTTTATTATGAAAAGGCTTTAAGAATTAGTTAATTTGGTGATTTTGGTATAATATGGGAAGGCAGTTTTCAAAGCAAATGATTCAGGATTAGAATAATGGTCCATCATCATGGTTGGGATTGGTTCTTGTTTATTTTCATTATAAATCATATAATAAAACGGCGAACATGTTTTTTTATGGTAGACTTTTCGCGGCCCACAAAAACCGAAGGGGCATAAATTACATATTAAACGAAAGAATTTTTTCCATAGATGTGCAGAATGCCAAAATTATTCAAACATACTACACAGAAATTGTTTAAAACAATAAATAAAAATGCGAAAATTTATACAAATTTTCTAGCGCCCTCTGTTGCAGGAAAAAGAAAATGGTTTGTGCATTGAATAATTTAATGAAATATATAACAGGAATTCGAAATTGCATACACTTGAGTGTTCGATGCATACTTATTTATTTAATTGTGTTAGTGCTGGGCAGTAGGATGGTGAAGCAGAGTACAGGAAAGTGGTGGAAAATTGTAAATAAATAATTAATTTCTAATGAAAACTTATGTACAACTTGAACAAAGACCGTCACAATAAATTTAGAAAATAATTGAGTTTCATTTTCGAAGTTAATATAATTGAATTTATACAAATTATAACAATCATTATTTATTTCATATGTGGTGGCATTTCATTAGAGGTAAAGTGTGGTGAAAATACGAGGTGTGTGAAGCGTGCCCATATCTGAATCCATTGTTTTAGGTTATTTTGATATTTCTTGAATTTTTTTAAGGCGTCAGTATTGTTGTATGTACTTATTTTGGTGTAGCGTGGAAATAATGAAGGTGCAGGAGTAAGAACCAGGAACATTTGTTATTGTACAAAAATTGTTAATGTGTCAAAAATGTGTATCATTGCATTCAACAATTAAAAAAAATCATGAATTCTCTGTCTTTTATTAAATGATAATGAATTAAATAAATAAATTGGCAATCGAATTTCGGCAGCTATGTCGGCTAGTTATCATTATTGTTTCAAAAAAAAATTCAAAAATCTTAGAATCTAAATCTGTAAAATTTGCTTGCTCCAACTCATACCGCGAGATCACACTACTCCTATAAATTGATGAGTTATAATCTACATTGTTGCTCAGCTGTGTGAGTGATTGGCCCATTCTCTTGGTATCAGCTAATTTTCGCGATCCAATTGAGCACCTTGCTTGTATATAATTATCAGTCCCCGAATCCCAAAGCCTATACGGTTAGAAGGACTTCTCGAAGATACTCATAGGGGATATTTAAATTCCTCACTAGAAATAGAACCCTTGAACTTTTCACTAAAATATAAAGTATTCGTACTGTTTTGGGTGTTTTCTTCAATAACAGTGTTGATACATTTTGGCTCCCGGAAATAACACCAGAGGAAATTGCGCCAGATATTTTTTGGAAAAAATGCCAGAATTTTTTTCTTGCTCAAATTTGGGTAAAAGAGCAGATTTTGTTTTGGAAAATAAGCCAGAATTATTGGAAATTATGCCAGATAGGTGTGGAAAAAGAGTCTGAAAGTAAATGGAAATTAAGCCAGAGAATTTGTAAATTCTGGACTAATTTCCAAATAACGTTTTAGAACAAAGGCCATAAAATGTTTTAAGGTATTTTCAAACAAGAAGTCTAAAATGTTTGTCCAAGTTAAAAATCTTCTTTTTTTAATATATTTTAAATAGGTATAGACGTCGAAATTTCAAAAGAAAAATATCAGCCCGTTGAAAAGATGTTGAATTTTCGAAATCAGTTCTTTTTGAATATCTTTAAAAATTCTGTAAATATTTTAACATCTAATATTATTTCGCTTTTATATAGTTCTTTATATGAACAATTTTATAGAAATCGACGAAGCTGTTTACAAGAAAGTAAAAGGAAAAATAATGGTTCTGTATGGCAAAATTGGAAAAGTACAAGAACTTAGGCGCCAAGAAATAATAACTAATATTTAGTATTACATATTTAGGAGAGATGGTTAATATTTTAGATATTAGATATTTTTTTTTAATGTTTATTTTGCTGTCGTTCCTAAGATAGGACAGTTTTTTATACTTAATACATAAAAAAAACGGTAGTTGCCATACAATTTTTTCTAGTAGCGTAGTATATTTCGAAAACGGCTCAAATGATTTTGATAAAAAAGTGTGTGCACTATTTTAGGTATCGTCTACATTTTTGTCAAACATTTTTTTTGTACATAAACCTTTAACTCTTGAGCATTTGAAAACCAACATTCGTCAAGTTATGACTGATATACCGCCCAATATGTGTCAAAAAGTGGTCGGAAATTGCCTCAAAAGAATCGATGCTTGCAACAATTCGCATGGTGGTCATTTAAATAATGTAGTGTTTCACACATATTGTCAACTTTCAAAATTTATAATAAAAAACAAATATCATGAAAAAATATATATTTTTTTTTTTTTTTTTTGCACCCGCTCAAGGGATTATGAATACCCTTTATATGTTTTTAACACAGCTCGGCATCCGGTGAAAGAAGAGAAGGAAGGATAGAAAGATGTGTGGCGTGACGTATTGAGACGGTGGTTGTTGTCTCAGATTTTATTACCAGGGATGGCGGCTGAACTAATGTAGAGAAAATTACCGTTTCTTATTTATTTATGTCTCTTATAATTCGCAATATTTTATTTTATTTCGTTGTTATATTTATGAGTAGTTTACTCAATCACATGTTGTTAGTATTATGCCTGAACAGTATGTAATGAGTAAATCAGCAACTCATTTTATTACAATTTTTAGAATTGGTTTTTAATAGAATATAAGAAGACATAGACAACGGCAGGAACAACGAGGTTGACAGGCGAGCACACAACTATCGCGCCACTGTAACCCTTAACTTTTGAAACCGCAAAATGGATAACCCTTTATTATGTTCTTAACGATATCTCCCAGACATTTTTTTTTGATTTTCTAATTTTTAATAAACGGCTAGACGGATTCCGATCAAATTGTTTATATAGGAGGTCCTTCGAATTGTAAATAATACTTCATACCAAAATTTTCGAAATTATTTTCTTGGATTTTTGAAAAAAAAAAAGATTTTTTTTTAAATTCAATATTTCGAAAACGTGTTAATTATTTTTTTTTTTGAAATTTCGTTCTTAATTTTATATTATTATATGTTAAAAATTCTCACAATAGTAAAGGTACTCTTATTTGCTTCTATACAAAATAGTCATATTTTTGGTGATTGTGGGCCGAATTTCATGAAACTTTAAAAATTGCGATTCGAGACAACTTATTTACATATATATAAACAATCTTCTCATAACGGAATGTCTGAAAAAATGACACAGATAAACCTTAACTTTAATTTTATTTTGTTCAATTATTCTACGGAGATACTCGGGTTGTAGTTGTTGCTGTTGAAGACCCGGTGGATTCAAATTCCTCCAATTCTTCTCTGAAGATTAAAGAAACTTCCCTCCTTTCGGACGTAGTATTGTAACATTTTTACTTGCGATATAGGGACTATTAGGGCAAATTTTACATTTGGAAATAAAATCGAACTCGAGATTTTAATCAAACTTGATATTACGATGATAGAGAACGCCAAAAAAGTGGGCCCGCAATTCCGTCTAACTCTCTGTCTGTAAAACGCTCTACAGCCTAAGCGGCTGAAGAGATTTTCTTCAAACTTGGTATTTAAGCGTTGTAGGTGATTGTCTAAAATAGACTTGAGAATATTTTTTTAGGTTCAAAACTAACGGTACCTGCCATACAATTTTTTCTACCATCTCAATTATCTGAAAAATATCTCTAACAATTTTGATAAAAAAAAGTATATGTGAATTATTAGGGTATGCCTACCCACATTTTGGTCAAAAATTTTTGTTTCCTATTATTTTATTAACGGAACCGGCCATGCAACCATTTATTTGATTTTGAACTTTCTCATAAACGGCTCGAAGGATTTCGATAAAAAATTATAAAGGAGGTCCTTCAAATTATAAATAGTACTGAATACCGAAATTTTCGAAAAAATATTTTTTGGATTTTGAAAAAAAAAATATATTTTTTTTTTTTGAAAATTCAATATTTCGAAAGCGGGTGGATGATTTTTTAGAAATTTCGTTTTTACCTTTTGCATACGATGTGATCGAACATAAGACCAAGTTTGTGCCATCCAGTCGAGCATTTTATTTCCTTAAGTACACACTGTAATCAAAGAAAAATATAAGCAAATTGGTATACATGAAGACACCAACCCATAGAATCCGGAGGTCCGTTGCGTCAACGAAGCAGGGGAAATTTTGAAATTTAAAAGTTCGGCTACTTTGTTCGTTGACTCGTGTATTTATTCGTACTGTCACTTGACGCAACGTACCAACGGATTCTATGGTTCAGGGTATTAATATTGGTTGTGTGTTCTTACCAACATCGTCCTCATCTTTTGAAATGTTTATTGCCAGGTTATTTGATGACTTTTAAGTCAATTGACACCATTATTGATGAAAATGAGATCGCCAATTTTCCGACTGAATTTTTAAATTCTCTTAATATGCCAGAGGAATGCCACCATACAAGGCCTGTCTGTCTGAAAATTGGTTCTCCGGTCAATTTTGCGTAACTTAAATCCACCGAATTATGCAACGGTGTACGATTAGTCATCAGAAGATATAGGAAACGTACTTGAAGCAACAATATTGGCTGGAAAGTTTATATGAAAATTCCTCATTACTTAGAATACCTATGATTCCATCAGAATCAACAATACCTTTCAAAAGGCTACAATTCCCGATATATTTGGCTTTCCCGATGACGATAAATGAGCCGCAAGGGCAGAAAATAACAATTTGTGGCTTGGACTTAATAATCCATATTTTTACCTCTTTCTCTATCAATCACTTCATTAACAATACCAATTTTTATATCTAATAATTAAAGGCAATACAATTATGTCGCAGCAACGCGCCGCCGGGTCTGCTAGTTGTACTATAAAATTACATATCTGTATCCAATCGATTGCTTGTTTGCTATGTTTGACATAGTCTAAAGCAAAACAATATTTGAGAGAAAAAAATGCGATGTGAAATAAAAATAAAATGCACGACTGGATCACACGTACTTGCTCTTATATTCGATAACATCGTTTGCATAAGATTCTTAGTAGAAAATACAAAATTTCTTTGTTTTTTTTTCTAAATTATTGGTATGACAAATTGAAATATTTAACAATATCAATTTAAAAACACAAATCCAAAAAAAATCACCCACCCGTTTTCGAAATATTGAATTAAAAAAACAAAAAAATGTTTTTTTTAATCAAAAATAATATTTTTTTTCGAAAATTTTGGTTTGTAGTATTATTTAGAATTCGAAACACTTTCTACATGAATATTTTGGTCAAAATCCGTGGAGCTGTTTATGAGAAAGTCGAAAGTCAAAAAAATGGTAGTATAACAGGTACCGTTAATAACAAAATATCTAAAAAAAAGTTTGATCAGTATGTAGACTATACATAAAGTAGAGCGCACACTTTTTTGGGTTAAAATGGTTAAAGCCATTTTCGAGATAATTAAGATAGTAGACAGATGGAATTGCGGGACCCACCTTTTAGCATTCTCTATCATGGTAATGTCAATTTGGATTAACATCTCGAGTTCGATTTTTTTCCAAATGTAAAACTTGTCCTAAAGTAGTACCTATACATCGCAAGTAAAAATTGCTGATCAATGAAATGGGAAAACATTAGATTGCAGGAGAAGATATTGTGAAATTAAAAAATTGCTAACAACGTGTTGCTGTTGCCATAGGGTCTATTGCTATATAGCAAATACCTAAAAATATGCGATTTAAAAACCAAATTACTTGAATCAGGGAGCGACTAGAATCTTATTTTGATAAAAATAAAAGCTTTATATAAAAATCAACAAAATAATTTTAAGGTTGGAGAGAAAGAAATAAACCGAAACCGAAAAAGTTTAGAAATCCGATACAAAACCATAAGTTAATAATGAACACAGTTAATAATTTTGTTGGTGAAGAACTTTTCTTGGGGCAAAAGGTTTTAAGGGGGTATCTGACTTAACAGATTGAGTTTCCGAAATAACGGACACCCTAATCATGAACATAATCTTATACCAATTTCAAACCTTATTAAATCGAATAGGTATACTGTTATCGGTTTTTATTTTCGCACAAACAAAATTAAGTTTAAGAATATACGACTACTTAACGTAAATGTAGCGTATGTGTGTATAGAAATCTATATGAACAAAATTGTACATTATTTTTGTATGCTCGGCTGTCTTCAACTCTGAAGTAGATACAATAACAGATGGAACAAAGATATTTATAGGATCCCTTCTAACCAAGAATCAACCTCGTAACGCCATGTTCAAAAGGCCACCTACCACCCATTATGTGGCATTCGCTCGGTATACTATAATACCTATCAATAAATTCCCCCGACCGACATCTACCCTCGATGCGATAACAACGATATAGGACTTTTCACACCCCACGGATTCTAACGTATAGCATTGATTACAATGACAAATGTGGATTTTATTTCCGGAGTAATCATAAAATACATTCCCCACTTGTAAGGCGAGATTTATTACGAGAACCCTATCTATCTATTCACATCCATTTAACAAATAAAAAAAAAAAAAAAACACAAACGAAAAAATACAAGCCGAGAAAAATGCGACGGAATTTTATCATCACATTCCGAACGCTCATCACGATATACCTTTCGGCTTGTTAGATTCTTGTTCGTTTTATTTCCGTTCTACTTCGGATTTCTTTTTTTATTTTAAATATTATTATTCAAAATACCAATGGTGTGATTTATCATTTGAACAAAAAAAATATAAAAATGTGAAAAATAATATACGTGGAAAAAAATGCAAATATGAGAGTCCGGAAATACTGAACAAAAATACAACAAAAAAAATATAAGATGAAAAATCTAATTTGAAATAAATATTATTCTTATTCGATTTATCTGCATTCTATTTGTTATTTTTTTATGGAGAAATATTTTGTTGATTTTACTCATTTTGAAGGACTTTTTTTTTACATTTATTTAATATTTTTGTAAAAGTGTTGGTATACGTTGAATGTTGAACTACTGTATTATGTGCTTGATGTAAATGGGTATAATATATCATAAACGTAATTTCTCTTGCGAAGGTGTCCCCGGTCGTCGAGGGTTTCGGACCTTTTTGTAACCGAAATACTTTATATTCATTCTTTTATAATGAAATTGGAGAATTTAGTTTTTGGAAATATTCCTTTATTGATGACGTGTTTTTTGTTATATACACAGTACACCTTTATATCATAGACCTTCCTATATTACATAAATAGGGACATTGGCAAATCAAATTAAAAATAACAATGTAAGAAGACCTTGATCTCACAGGGACACACTATAATTCTTCCTTGTTAGTATTTGAACTGCGTCAATTTTATATATTTTTAGATATACATACATACAGGGTGCGCCAGAGAAACTTACTTATTTGAAAGGTCAATAAAAACAAAAGTACTTCAATATTGTTTTAATTGTTTTTTTATTTGAGAATACAATATCCCAATTTTTTTTCATGCAGTCTTGAAAATGACATCGGATAAATGGCGACCCCCATTGCGCATACACTGATGAAGTCGATTTTTGAAATTCGTCTCGACTCTTTGCAGCATATCAATCGGTATGTTGGCAATGGCGTCGCGGGCAACAAAATCGCGTTCAGTTAATTCTTGCACAACAGCCAATTTATAGGGATGAAATTGAAAGTCTTCATGGAGAATTCGTCGAACAGTGGTGTAAGAAATTCCCATAGCAGCTGCGTGCTTGCGAGCCGAACGACGCGACGGGGAGAACGCACAACTGACTGCCTCACTCTTTCGATATTTTCCGGAGTTCTGATGGTTCGTTGAAGTCCATTTCTGGGTTTAGCGACACTTCCACACTCCCGAAATGAGTTAACCCACGACAGAATCGAATTACGGCCAGGAACGAGTCTGTGAGGAGGAATTACAAAGCGAGCGCGGAAAGCACGTTGCGTAGCAACAAGTGAGCGACCGTTAGAAAAGAAGCTCTCGACTGCGAAGGCCCGCTGCTCTCTAGACCAGAGCATGATGGCAACTGACTGGAGGGATAAACAAACTTGGGAACTTCCCCCTCCAGATGCGCCCCCTCTCACCATTCTAACCCCCAAATCACCGCGCGGGAATTTTTTTTTAAATAAGTAAGTTTCTCTGGCGCACCCTGTAGTTAGGTACTATAGGGTTAGTCTTGCATTTGGAAAAAAATCAAAAATCAAACTCGAGAGTTTAATCAAACTTGACATTACAATGAAAGAGAACACCAACAAAATGGGTCCAGCAATTCTGTCAGCCTGTCTGTCGGGCTGTCTGTGTGTACAACGATCTACAGTCTAAGCGGCTGGAGCGATTTTCTTTAAACTTGTTACTAAAATGTTTTAGGTGATTGTCTAAAACAATGTTTGAATCGTTTTTTTAGGCCCAAAACTAACCAAAATAGTTGATGGTATGCCCCAGGGCTCCGCTTTGCCTCCGAACCTCTTCTTCATTTTCATTAATTATTTCATATCTGAATCTTATTATGCATATTTGTTTTTGTGTCGACAGTTTTTTCAGTTTCAATTCTCGTTTATCTTTATCAGAGACTAATTTTTGGTGAATGATCGAAAAAGGCAAACGAACGTTTCCAAAATGTTGTACTTAGATTTTGTTAACGACGATGCAAGAAATTCTACGACACTTTAGATTTCGCTGTAATCTATAAAGTATTAATTCTGCCAATTGTCTTGGATAGAATTCCAAATAGAGCTTTACAAATAAGACAAAAAAAGCATCTATTTAACACTGTCGCAATATTTCATGTCTCTCATTATTTTATCGCGGTTTTAATAGACAGTGTTCCAGTGAAACATCCCGTAGTATTACTTTATGTTAAACAATCCAACCGTAATAGTCGAACTTCTACGAATGCCCACCAATTTACTTTAAGGCCTTAATTTATTCAGAAGTTGTATCAAGTATAGAGACTTGCATTATTCTTGATCATTTTCGTTTCTCAAGACACCGTTGCGTTGGTCCTTGCAAAATTTGCTAAGATAAGATAAACATTTTGGTGTTTAAAATATAATTCGCTGTCTTAAGAGAGGCTATGACCAGTATTGATCATATCAGAAGTTAATAAAAATAATGAGGAATACATGGTATGATATTCAGCGTTACCCTACATCACTTAATGACCAAAATGCATACAAAACAAATTCAGAAACAAAAACAAACGTGGGGTGAACTACGTCACTTGGTGACAATGTGTGCGAGGGAGATAGGATAATGAAATGCGGAATATCATACCAGTAGTCTTTATACCATGCAACTTAAACTTTTTTTTTGTACTACAGCTATAACTTCAATTATAGCCATTTGATAGGATTCAGCTTCACATTTTTGACCAAGCAATGAGAACTGAAAGCCGGAGGTCGATAACCGAGAAATAGAGAAACACACATAGCCGAGAACTCTAGGCGCAAATAAATTGTTTGCTTATACACATACACTCCTCGTCACTTTAATAGGATGCCTCTTAGTTCTATTTTGTGTCATTCATTGATCCTAAGTCAAGCATGCTATATACTCTGTTCAATTTTTATTTTCAGTACAGGTCTTATGAGAGAGCTTTCTCAAGCACACTGGTGTCTGTCGCTGAAATTCCTACTGAAAATAACCACCGAGTTATATACAAAGAATTTTTGAAATCTTGTTAAAACCAGCGTGTATCTTACTATGAACTGCACATCCAAGTACACACTGCTGCTTGTGTGGCTTCTCCATGCACTCAACCCTTGTACTCGTTGTGTGCTTTCAAAATAAACTTATTGAATCAGATTTACCACTGCTACGTTTGTGGTAATTTAGTACGAACTTATTGGCATCTCTATCAGTTAGAGTGAAAGGCAAATAAGGCAAATATCCTATCTTCCCTATACTGAAAATATAAATTTCACAGAGTATAGATTTTTATTATTATTTACTTTAAACCATGATATCTTGATTCTTTTTATTTCAAATATTACTTAAATTTAACGCATTAAAGGTATTTTTTTATTAAACAACAAGTTTTTAATAGTGTGTTTCTGCTCCAGAACTTCACACATCCGGTTTGGAAGATATACGAAGAGATAAGTTGCCAAATAATTTAGCGAAATCGAGCTCCAAGCTAATTCGATGGCTTTGGTTAGTTCGGATATACTCGAATGTTGTAGCCCTGATCCATATATTGACGTGTAAACCATGCACAAGCATTTTCAAGGTTGTTTAAGTTCGGTGAGTAGGTCGGCCAACTTAATAGTTCCACATTTTGGCTCTCTACATACAGGGTGGCGCACGAATCGTGCTACAATGAGAAATTTAAATAACTTTTATTTTAGTCGATGTATTTCATTAATTGTTTTTTATTGGATTAAAAATTAAATTTTATTTTAAATAACTAATGGTTTTAAAAGATGATATACTGCAAATGACCTCCACGCTCATCCACGTATATGCTGCAACTGATCAGAAAATTGTTTATTGTCTTAATGGACTGCTTCAATTCAGTCAAATTCCTGGGTTTCGTTTTGTACACTTCTTGCTTGACATAACCCCATAAAAAAAGTCTGGTGTAGTCCGGTCAGGTGACCTTGGGGGCCAGCGGAAAGTGCAGTTTCTGGATATCAATTTGTTTGGCAATTTTCGTTGGAGCTCCGCCATAACTTATGTGGCTACGTGTGCACTTGCTCCATCTTGTTGAAACCAAATCCTGCTGAAAGGGATACGTCTTCGGCGAAGTTATGGGTAAAAAAACTCCTTCAACATCTTTAAATAACGGTCCCCATTGACAGTTTGTGTTACACCGTTTTCTTCAAAGAAGTATGTCTCGACAATACACCTTAATGAAACTGCGCACCACACAATCACTCGTTCTGGTGCAGTTCCGTTTCATGGAGCATTTGTGGATTAGATTCACTCACAATTTTGCTTATTAACATTGCCGTTTAAGTCAAAATGGGCCACATCAGACACGAACAATCCATTTATCAATGTGTTGTCGGCCATTGCAATCAATTTTCGGCAAAATTCCAAGCTTTTAATTTGGACTTTGTACGGAAACAAGTTTAAGTCATCATGAAGCATCCGTGGTAATGACCGTCTGCTAACTCCAATTTGGCCCGATAAGTTTCGAGTCGAAACACTTTGATTTGCCTGTATTGCCGACGCAACAGCCACGATTGTATCCTGAACCCGAACATTGGGATCTCGATGATACGGTCTTCGTTCGATGCTTCCATATTCGGCTAACATGTTCACCAGCCTCATAATGGTCCATCTACTCGGAGGAGTACCGCCAAACTCCAGCCTAAATTCCCTTTGGACGGAAATGACGGATTGCAAAGAATGGTATCGCTGCACTATCCAAATCCTTTTTTCAGTATCCCAAGCATTCATTTTGATAAATCTAAATAGTAGCCTATAAAATAAAAAAAGAAATCAGCAGATTACTCACACTGAAAAAAAAGTTGTTACGTTTTATTTTTGTAGCACGATTCGTGTGCCACCACCCTGTATGTGCGTTTTAACTATCCGGTCTGTATGAATTGGCACGTTATCATGTTGATAAGCCCATGGCGAAGGTCCAAAAAGGGTATGAAATTATCGAAGGGCCTCTTTTAATATACCGCTGTCAGTCAATGCATTCATTGTAGCGGACAAAAATTGAAGTTTGCAGGTGCCATAATAGGAAGTTGCCGCCCACGCCATCACACCTCCAACTCTGCTATGCAGCAGGCCGAAATAATGAGTTTTCTTGTTTTCTCCATGAAAATGGTAGCTATAGCCATCGGGGCCTTCCAAATAATTTTTTTTTCGCCTGATAAGACCACGCGATGCCACTCCCAAGTTCGGGTCACACGTGCCCGTCAAAAATTGAGGCGTTGATCTTTTCGAACCAGGTTAAATGATGGTTTCTTCTTGATTTTAAATCTTTTTATATGATTAGCTTTTGAAATAACACGATGCAAGTTAAGGAACGTTAGTTACATTAATTTATTATTGAATTTGTGCCTTCAAATGACAAATAAGAAATAGCCTACTCAGCACATCCGCTCTATTTTATAAGTAATATCATATTTCGTAAACAAGAATCAAGATCCAGACAGATGACATCATCTTCTCCCACATCAAGACAAAGGGATAAGACATAAGAATAAGACTATTATTAATCATATACCGAAATCAACGGTTCAACTTTTATATTAAATCTTAAGTAGTATAGCTGAAGATATTCCCCCCACCAGTGGCAAGGGATCTGAAGCTTATTACATAGTTATTAAGTGTTTGAATAAAATAAAGTTTTTTAAAACTTCAAATGTGAAGTCGAATTTATAATTCGCTTAGTTGTGAGACTTGGGTTGATACCACACTTTTTGATTTTTGCTAAAGAGTCGTGAGAATTTGACGCTTTTCTTAATATAAGTCGTCTTTTCCCATTAGTAAGCACACTGTGTGTGCCGCCTTTCATAGTTTTTGCATACTTAAAAATCTGGATATAAGTGTTCGGCTCCTGTCGATTTCTTATTAGCTATTTTGGCAATAGATAAGCCAGCGTAGCGTCCTTAGAAGCTTTTATTCGTCATTTGTTGCCTCAGTTAATACTTTTCCTCGACCCATTTTAGGTTGTTTTTTTTACCAAATTGTCGAAATGAACGAAAAAATGTTTGATCAACGGAAAATATGAGTCCGCGTGTCAAAGAAAAAAATCGTTCTCATAAAGTTGAACTTCTTTAATAAAGAAAATTGAAGGTTTTGCCGAAGAAAAATAAAATCCACGACTGGATCCTATGAAATTGCTCTTGTAGCTAACAGCTTTAATGTAGCTAACCATTGAGGCTTAGTTAGTTAGGTGTAGTTATCCTACGCAGGATAAAAGCCTATGTAGGTAAGATTACCTTGAAATTCAGTATAATGAATTGTCGAATGGATGATTCAAGGAATATAGTTACATAGGTACCTACCTACAAATGTATATTTAAATCTAAGTCATGGATTTTATCTATGTGAGTTAGGAGAGTAAAATGTATGTACATACATATATAGATGGAAACTAAGTATGTAACCATGTACTTAAAATAATGAAAATGAGGGATGTAGGTGGGTGGGCAGCTATATGCATATAACTTTATAATTTAGGTGCACTATGCCATTGTATATATAACCTATAGTAATATTATGAGGCAGCTTTTATTTACGGTGGATAAGGACTCATGAGGGCGCTGGTTTCTACATTAAAATTAGCAACATTGTCAGATTTGTCGCAACATTTTGAATATACACACCATTTTAGAAAGAGCAGGGTATATTATGTACATTACCTATAATAATAAAGGAGTAAGAGAGTTCATTAAAAAATATATTTTTTTTCGTCATATCAAGGACAAGGAACAGATAAATTGCAAGTAAATAGAAAAATATTCAGTGCGTGTGTGTGAATTTTACATTTAGTTTCGTTTTGTTGTTATGTTTTGTTTTGATTTATTTTTCGCAATTTTTGTTTACATTTTTTTTAAGTTTAAGTTGAAGGTGTTTCAAGGTCTTTCGATAAGAATAAGAAAAATAACATCTTAATAATAATGAAATAGTGAAAAATGTCCAGTTGAATATGGGCAGATTACATACCTACATAATTGTTTTGTGATTTTGTGAATTTCAGTTTATGCTGTAGGTAGTATTTTATGTGAATTTCGTGGATAAAATTTAGATATAATTAAAACACCTACAATGCAATTCTATTTGCAAACGGACTTTTATTAATTTTAAGTGTTGTGAACATATTATAAGATCTGTGAAGTGTGTATAATTATATACATACTTACATACCTTCTTTGGTATCTTTATGTGGAGTGAACATTTTTTTTTCGTATTTAAAGTTCTTGTATTAAGTGTTTTTTTTAAATAATAATAAGGAAAGGTGTGTGAATTTATTGGAAGTATAGCCTGTACAATTAAAAGTCGGCTGTTCTTTTTAATAAATACATATAGCCTTTTAAATTACATCAAACAGTATCTTATAATTTGTGTAATATCTTAAAATGTAACATTTGTGATAAAGGAATTACTAACAGCTGGACTCATGACTGCAGTGATTGGGATTTATCCTCCACTCCAAGATAAATGACCAGCAGCATCGAATTAATATGGTAATATATTTTTGTTTGTATATTTGTACCTACATACGTATCTGTTTTACATTGTTTTCTCAAAAAAGAATTTTTCTGTTTTATGTCTATACCATATTAATATGCAATTATTTTATTTGAATTTCATGTAATAAAATGTTTACTTTCTTACGTTGTTATGCACATGGTTTGACATTTTTTTCATAAAAATTTATTTTAAACGATTTAATTTCCAAAAACATGAATTTGATTTGCAAAAAGTTTAACTTGATTTGTAAAAACGTGAATTTAATTGGGAAAGGCTATATAAATCGACATTATATTTTTTGATTGGCTAAAAATTTTCAAATAGTTTTTTTTTTGACAAAAGTGAAGTTTCTGATTAATGTTTTTCTTAATATGAAATATGAAAGAAGACAAACATTTTTGAAAAAAATATTAAACATCAAAGATAAGCTAAGTTTTGTTACAACATAAAACTTCATTAAAAACGCATTTTTTATCGACTATTCAAAAATTGTTGAAGCGGTTTTTTTTTAAATTAATTTTTTATTTATAAAATTTTAAAAACATTTAAATTTACATATAAAATTCAAATTTCAAAAAAAAATCACTTTAAAAAATCGGGTTTTCAAAAAAAAATTATATATTTATTAAAGATCGAAAAACTCGTATTTGAAAATTTGAGTAAACAGTTTTATTAACACTTTTAGCAAGAATAATTTTAGGAGAATAATTTTAATCGGCCCATAAAAACTAAAAGTGGTTCTATGGGAAGTACTGTTAATAAGTACGCAAAATAAAATGTTTTTATATTTGAAAATGGACTGTACTACTATAAGAACACAAACATTTTTTTTATAAATATTCTAGGAGCTGTTTTTAAAGTAACGTTGTTTTTTATTTTAGAAAAATAGTTTTTTTTAATTATTTAAGATAATGTCAGAAAACCATCAAATACCTACGTAGTTTCGAAAAAATTTATTGAGTCGTTTTCGAAATTTTGAGTTTTGAAAAAAAAAATGATTTTCTAAAAAAAATGTATTTGAAAAATTTTGGTTACAATAGTGTTCAACCTGTTTGGGAGCTTCTGCGTAAATATTTAAAAAAAAAATCAGATAAACCGTTTCCGAGAAAATCGAAAACCAATAAAAATGGCTCTACTAGAGGTACCAAAAATAACATTTTTTTTCCAAAAAAAATTATCAAGAGGTACAATTTCCTTTCATTAATGAACTGTTTTTTTTAAATCAAAATCGTTGGAGCCGTTTGTGAGAAAAATAAGATTTTTGTTTTTGGCCAAAAAATGTATGGGAGCTACTGTTATTTGTCGTCTTAAAAAAAATGAAAAAAACGTGTAGGCTTATTACCAAAAAAATAATATGTATACCAAGTTTGAAGCAAATCCACCGAACCGTTTAGGCTGCAGACTCGAGGGCAGACAGGCGGAATTGGGGGACTCACTTTTTTGGTGTTCACTATGATCGTAATGTCATGATTGATTGTTAGAAAAAACATATGTATGTAACTTGCCTTAATACCTACCTACAATTTGAAGTAAAAATTATTTAAAAAAAACCGCTCCAAGATTTTGGGAAATTTTTGTATATAATCATACCTACCTTAAATAGGTATCAGAATTGAAAATTAGATTAGAAATATTATTATTATTATTTGGCGTTTTTCTTTTTTATCTCCGACCATATCTCGGAGCAGAGACTGAGCAAACCGATTTAGATCTGAGTATAGCATGGTCAGATATCTCAGATTTAATTTTGAAATAAACTTAAGCGTAGAACTGTCATATATTATTATAATTGTTTTTATTAAAACTTATTTACCAGCAAATCCAAAGCTTTCGTTTTCCGAATTCATTTTTGTTTTTAATTGGTTTTACTTTAGTGATTATTGTTAAATTTATGAGTAAAGTTAGCCGCACCCAGTACTTTGCTCCGTTTGATCGGTCATTTTATTCTGAGCTAATGGTTCATACCCCGATTTAGCTCTGATTTAAAAAAGAAACACGAGTTGAGAGATTATATGTGTCTGAGCTAAAAAAGAAACACAGATCTTTTCTTGACAGCTGAGTTCTTTACTCGGAGCTAAAAAAGAAAAACGCCAATTATATGTATTATTATTAGAAATATACCTTCCTACACAAAAATTCAAAAATGCAAAAATAGGTAGGTACATATGTACCTATAAGCATAACTACAAAAAAATCTGAAGTAGAAAAAAATGTTTAACCAAAAATGTACGTATAGTATACCTAGTAGTACATACAGTTTTATCTTATAAAAAATTACTATCTAAAATAGTTCAGAAGTTAAAGGCTTTTGAACTTTTTCTCGATTTTCTGTTGACATTTTTTTTTTGATTCTAACTGACAACCATTCATTAATATTACAACCATACCTACATCCGACATTTATTTAGTTATATCTACAACGTTGCTGGATTTCGCAGCAAAATTCAAAATTCTAATGATATTACCTACAAAAATATCAATGAATTCGTAAAAATCTATACACCCAAACCAAATCCACATCTACAGAAAAACACTGTATTTCTACTTTCTCGCTTTTAAACAAAAAATATTTTCATTCATAAGGAACTACACACCCAAACCAAATCCACGTTTCAACCCCTACAAAAAATTATTTCTATGTTTCACATATATATTTAGGTATATGCATGCAATACAATACCGAAAAATACCGCTTTTTTTTCCTATAATGTTCTATTTTCTGTTCACTCGCACTCTTAAACATTTTCTATATAATGTTCCCATTCCCGCAATTGTCAATTATTCCACCTTATATTCACATACATGTTTCCCAATCTGAAAATTTTATCAACATTTAACATTTTTTCCGCAACTTTTAGTGTTGAGAGAAATTTGTGGATAAGGACACTAGGTGGCTTCTTATTTACCACACCAGATGATATTACTATAGATTATATATACAATGACTATGCATACATAAGATCCATGTGACTTTTAGACATATATATGTATATATAAATGTATGATGGCCTATATTGTATTTAGTAATCAGTGATGTACGCACAAATTTGTAAAAAGGGTATAATAATAAGGTAGAAATAAATGGATAGATAATACAGATACTTAAATGTTTTTATATTGTTTAGTCGTTATAGTTTGAAAAAAAAGATGCCAGTTGAATTTTTGGATAATTAGGAATATATCACAAAAAAATTTCAAAAATCGTTTCAGCGGTTTTTTAATAAATTAATTTTTTATGTATAAAATTTTGAAAACATTTTTAGAAAAAAAATTTGAAACGCAATTTTGAAGATATTATTAATATACATACAAAATTAAAATTTCAAAAAAAATTCTGTGACTGATTTTTGAAAAATCGATTTTTCAAAACAAAAAAATTATTTATTTTTTAAAAATCGAAAAACTTTTTTTTATTGAAAATTTTTGTATGCAGTTTTATTAACAATTTTAGGCACCATTTGTATAAAAAATTATTTTAATCGGTTTATCCAATGTTGAGAAAGTCGAAAATATGAAAAGTGGTTCTATGGGAAGTACCGCTTAGAAGTACGCAAAAAAAAATATTTTTATACTTAAAAGTGTACTAACTGTACTAATTTAGGAACAAACACATTTTTTTTGTAATTCTTGGAAATTTTTTTCTTAATGGTTTTTTTTACATTTGTATTGGAGGTACCGTTGTTTTTTATCTTAGGAATGTGATTTTTTTAACTGTTCAAGAAAATGCCAAGAAACTACCAAATACGAAGTTTCGCAAAAATCCATTAAGTCGTTTTCGAAATGTTGAGTTTTCAACAAAAAAAAAAAGTTTTTTTTTTAATTTCCAAAAAAAATTACTTTTGAAAAATTTTGGCTTACAATAGTGTTTAAACTTTTCATGAGCATCTGCGCAAAAAAATTTAAAAAAATCAAATTAACCGTTTTCCAGAAAATCGAAAACCAAAAAAAAAATGGTACTACTAGATTGAAATAGAAATGTTCCCTTTTGCTTCATTAATGAACTGATTATTTTTTATAAAAATCCTTGGAGCCTTTTTCGAGAAAAATAAGTTTTTTTAATTTTGGTCAGAAAAAAATGTATGGGAGCTACTGTTATTTGTCGTCTAAAAAAAATGAAAAAAACGTGTGGCTATATTACCGAGCAAAAAATATATACCAAGTTTGAAGCAAATCCATCTAATCGTTTAGGCTGCAGACTCGCGGACAGACAGACGGAATCGGGAGACCCACTTTTCTGGTGTTCTCTATGATCGTAATGTCATGTTTGATTGTTTGATTGTTAGATTTTTTTTTATGCACGAATCCATAACTTCCCTTATAGTACCTATAATCGCAAGTAAAAATCATCAATCCTTGATACATCTCCTTAAATTTAACAATTTCAAAGCAAAACTTTAAGTAAATATTAAGCAACTTGAAAACGTCAAGAAATCATCTTTTGTAAAACGTTGGTTTTGTTTGATTCATTCAATTTTTTATCCCCCTACTGCACTTTTACAATAATCCCAAGAACCAAGAACAAATCACAGAAAGGAAGAAGTCATACACAATCCGAATATCCATGTGTAGTAGTTATGTAGGATGGTAAGAAAAAAATCTTTATTCAATTTGAATTTGTGCGAGTATACGTGTTTATCTTTATGTGCGCACATCCGGGTCTATAATATGTATAAAATGTGTACATATATACTAGTAACTCGTAAATTCCCTTAGACAGAGGAAATCATCAGTTTGCTTGGCTCGTGTTGAGTGGGCTCTGTCGACTTGAGGCTGAGAGCTAAGGGTGAAATCATTTCTATCTGAACAATTCGATTACTGCAGAAAATGCACATTTTATCCTTGAATTGTATTCTCAAACAATAAGGAATTTTCCTGCATCATCCCTTTTTTCGCTAGACTTCATTTGAAGAAGAAGAAGATGGCATATTCTTCATCTAAGCTGATATAGACTAGGACAACTGACTCTGTGACTGCAATTCGCATTCGAAGGATTCAGATTGTGATTGGGATTGGGTTTGGGTTTGCAATATGACAATGAGATTGCCTAGGAAAAACTGCTCCTTATTATTTCCGCAAGCTTAAAGAATTTGCATTCAATTTCTCTGAGTTTATTCAAATTTGGAGTTTGGCGTTGCATTAAAACGGAGTTGTTTACTTAACGATGACGATGATGATGATGAGATGCGATATGGCTCTGGTTGTAGCTCTGGCTGGCTGAGGAGCTGTGCATCATCATCAGCCAAGACTGAAGATGGCGGAGTGTGGTTTTTTAACTCTGCCGCTGCATTGCTTGGAATTTCGAGTATTTGCCATTGTTAGTTCGTTATTCGTTAGGAAAAGTCGTGGTGTACTTAACGTACATAATTGATTGGGAAATTTAAATGGCAAGCGGATGCCATTACATCCGCTCCGCGGTGGTCTTTGATTCCGTTCAACTTATACCATTGCAAAAAAAAAATAATATTTTTTTGTTGAATGGTATAGGAGGTATGCAGATAATATGCAAAATTCTGCTGTTATGTGAACTTCACCAAAAGGTAAAGTAGAGGCAATCGCTGAATGGAATGAATAATTTTACAGATAAACAAAAAAAAATTAATTTATTGATGAGTTTTTTTTTCTTTAACTACTTCAATTTGAAATCGAAATCCTTAAATTATTTTGTTAGAAAATTAAGGTCTGAACTTAATACAAAACTATCCGTAGCATAAGTCACATACATAGCTACTTTTGTAATAAAAAAAAGTTTACCTTTTTCTTCCATTTTACTGTATTTAGGACATACTACCACCTAATCTAAGGGAAATTTAAAGATCTGATGCAATTGCAATTGCAATCTGATTAAATTGACAGTTGGTATAAATATTTCAACACATCTAAGTCCACTTTCACACAGGGAAACCAGTTGCTGGAGATTTTTTTTGACGTTTTTCTTTAATTGGCTTGTAGCTTTCGCACGAAGATAATGCCACCAAGAACTTAGGAGGAAACTGGGAAGATTATGTTGGGCTCATTGGAATGCAAAGCAAGACGTCAAAAAAATCTCTTCAAATCTTTCCCCTTACTTGCCCTTCTCGCGTTCATACTCCCAGTTGCCGACAACGGCAACTCAGTTTCCTTGTGTGAAAGCAGTTTTAGAAAACATTTCCCTTGCACAAGGTAGCCCAAAAACTGGCAACCTACCTGAAAATGCTTTTTAAAATATATACCCCATTCTTTAGAAGTCATGGTTTGTTGACTTGTATTCTGCATCTTTTTACTTCAGAAATATCAAAGCTGAGTTAACATTTGCCGCCATTTGCAAAAAAAAAAACTATAGTAGCTTACGATAGGGTCAAATCTTTAACGTTGCGTGACTCTGGTCGGTAACATTATGATTTATGGCACATTTTTCTTTCTGATTTTATTAAACGTTGGCTTTTAAATAAAGTAAGATTATCATTTGGAATTATGTAATAATAAAAATAATATCTCTCAAATCGTTCCAATTGTTTGCTTTGACAAAGCGTTTTTTTCACAGCATTTACAATACTTTTCTTAGAATTTGAGGTCCCTGCGCTTTAACTTCTTAATGCATATTGACCTTAAGCTATTCCATGGTTCTTGAATTATTTGGCAAATAACTTAATTCAGAAAAAAATCTGAAGTTTTTTAAAAAATTGCCCCACGATATCGAAAGTTGAATGAACTGTTGATCCACCCTGTTTAGAAGCAAAATTCTCAACTTTGCTCTTCATCCGGCTTTAATAAAGTTTTAATTACTGTCCTGTATTAAAAGCCATACACTCCACCTTAACCGCAATTTTTCCGCAGTTCCCTACACAAAATATGGTCTAATTGTCCTCTCGAAAATATTCTCGAAAACGCCGAGCATACTGAAGGCGTGCTTGTGGTTGATTTGCTCTCAACTTCTGAATCATTTAAATATTATATAGGCCTAACCATCTCTAATTGCTGAGAACTTCGGTGCCGATGGTGAGGTGGGGTGGAAGATTCGGTATTTTACTCAATACTTGCTTGCACCCGAGCAATGTTCATATCGTTTCGAACTACATGAAGCCTTCCAGCAGGCAGAGGATCGCAGGCAGCGCCTTTTTGCTGAAAACGCTGGACAAATCTGAAAAATATTGGACCACTGGCCGAATTTCTATCATGAAAGAAATCATCCTTGTGTCTGAATAATTGAATGTTGGCTATCAAAATAAATCTGAACAATTTTGCTTCTGTTTCTTTTTTTTTTTTGTATAAAGCCTAGTACGCTGCTGATGCGAAACGAAATTTTTCGGTGGTCTCCACTAGGAGAGCGAAATGCTAATGAAAACCACAGCGGAAAAATATTTGCGGAGAGTTCTGTAAGCTGTCAAAAACAATTGACAAGTTGCAAAAAAAAAGTAATTTTGTCACCAAATTATTTTTAGATGGAAAATTTTTTGTCGCCAAATTACTTTTAGGTGTAATTTTCTTGAAATAATTCTTGGATTTAAAAATTGTTCTTGTTACACATAGAGGATTTAAAATAAAACTCAGAACCGTTTAAATGATGGAAATTAAGCAAATACTTTGGGAATTATTAACTGGTTTATCTGCCGATTTGATGAAATTTTTATCAATTTTAAGAAAATCAATGAAATAGGGAGGTAAACCACTCTATAATTCGAAAACTAAACGGTTATGAGTTCTAATTTATGGTTTCTTACTAATTCCGGATACCATTTTCAAGTCCAAGAATTATTTAAAGAAAATTATATATAAAGGAAATTTGGTGACAAAAAAATACATCTAAAAGTAATTTGGTGACAAAACTACTTTTGGTTTTGTTAATGCTTCCTTTGAAAGTATGAAGTTTTGATTCAAAAAAGATATCGCTCGCCTTTATTGGACAACCCGTTCCAAAGATATAGTTCAAAAGCTATTCACTGTTCACCTTGAAATACATAATCTGAAAATACTTTGAAGTGTATCTTTGCAACGGGTTGTCCAATAAAGGCGAGCGATATCTTTTTAGAATCAGCACTTCATACTTTCAAAGCATCAACATTTTTTGCAAAGAAGTTGTATTAAAAAAAATAGCTCCAGGAATACGCATACATCATTCTAAATATGCGTATTTGAAGAGTGATTTTTTGCAATAATCCTTTTACCTATAAACTTTTGATGCTGATTTTGAGAGTATCAAGAGTAGATTACAAAAAGGTATCGACCAAGTTTTCAGGATAACCCGTTCCAAAGATACACTCCAAAGTATTTTCAGATTATATATTCCAAGACAACAGTGAATAGCTTTTGGAATATATCTTTGGAACGGGTTGCATTTTCACTTGTTCATCAGTGAGTTTTCTTAGTGGGTTTGTACTGTACCGCTCTGCTACGCTGCGAATGCTCTTTGATCGATTCCCATTTTAACTATAGGTCTTGCTTCCTCAATTAATACCAAAATCGAATGAATAGTATAAATGCATGGCCTTTTATGTCAAATCCAATTGACAAGTGACTAGCTTGCAAGCAGCTTGATTTACTATCAAATCCACAAGCAGGGCATCTGCCATACCATGGTTCAATTACATTAAAAAACTTCGTCCAGAAAAGAAAAAGAAGGATTGAAAGGTGGCACTTCCAGGATCACGAATATATAATTTTTAAGTCGCTAGGGCAAGTAGTTTAGTTTAGCCGCAAATCGAATTTTAAGGGACAGACAAAGTGTAAAGTTTGATGGGTCTAGGACGCTTAGTTTCGTCAGAAATCGAGTTTAAAGATAAAAATGTCCAAATTTTTTAAAATTAGTTTTTTGTGTCATTCGTTTCATGGATTGAAAGGTGGCACTTCCAAGATCACGAATATATAATTTTTAAGTCGCTAGGGCAAGTAGTTTAGCCGCAAATCGAATTTTAAGGGACAGACAAAGTGTAAAGTTTGATGGGTCTAGGACGATTAGTTTCGTCAGAAATCGCGTTTAAAGATAAAAATGTCCAAATTTTTTAAAATTAGTTTTTTGTGCCATTCGTTACATGGATTGGAAGGTGGCACTTCCAAGATCACGAATATATAATTTTTAAGTCGCTAGGGCAAGTAGTTTAGCCGCAAATCGAATTTTAAGGGACAGACAAAGTGTAAAGTTTGATGGTCTAGGACGCTTAGTTTCGTCAGAAATCGCGTTTAAAGATAAAAATGTCCAAATTTTTTAAAATTAGTTTTTTGTGTCATTCGTTACATGGATTGAAAGGTGGCACTTCCAAGATCACGAATATATAATTTTTAAGTCGCTAGGGCAAGTAGTTTAGCCGCAAATCGAATTTTAAGGGACAGACAAAGTGTAAAGTTTGATGGGTCTAGGACGCTTAGTTTCGTCAGAAATCGCGTTTAAAGATAAAAATGTCCAAATTTTTTAAAATTAGTTTTTTGTGTCATTCGTTACATGGATTGAAAGGTGGCACTTCCAAGATCACGAATATATAATTTTTAAGTCGCTAGGGCAAGTAGTTTAGCCGCAAATCGAATTTTAAGGGACAGACAAAGTGTAAAGTTTGATGGGTCTAGGACGCTTAGTTTCGTCAGAAATCGCGTTTAAAGATAAAAATGTCCAATTTTTTTAAAATTAGTTTTTTATGGATTGAAAGGTGGCACTTCCAAGATCACGAATATATAATTTTTAAGTCGCTAGGGCAAGTAGTTTAGCCGCAAATCGAATTTTAAGGTACAGACAAAGTGTAAAGTTTGATGGGTCTAGGACGCTTAGTTTCGTCAGAAATCGCGTTTAAAGATAAAAATGTCCAAATTTTTTAAAATTAGTTTTTTGTGTCATTCGTTACATGGATTGAAAGGTGGCATTTCCAAGATAACGAATATATAATTTTTAAGTCGCTAGGGCAAGTAGTTTAGCCGCAAATCGAATTTTAAGGGACAGACAAAGTGTAAAGTTTGATGGGTCTAGGACGCTTAGTTTCGTCAGAAATCGCGTTTAAAGATAAAAATGTCCAAATTTTTTAAAATTAGTTTTTTGTGTCATTCGTTTCATGGATTGAAAGGTGGCACTTCCAAGATCACGAATATATAATTTTTAAGTCGCTAGGGCAAGTAGTTTAGCCGCAAATCGAATTTTAAGGGACAGACAAAGTGTAAAGTTTGATGGGTCTAGGACGCATAGTTTAGCCGGAAAACGCGTTTAAAGATAAAAATGTCCAATTTTTTTAAAATTAGTTTTTCGTGTCATTCGTTACATGGATTAAAAGGTGGCAATTCCAAGATCACGAATATATAATTTTTAAGTCGCTGGGGCAAGTAGTTTAGCCGCAAATCGAATTTTAAGGGACAGAAAAAGTGTAAAGTTTGATGGGTCTAGGACGCATAGTTTAGCCGGAAAACGCGTTTAAAGATAAAAATGTCCAATTTTTTTGAAATTAGTTTTTCGTGTCATTCGTTACATGGATTAAAAGGTGGCAGTTCCAAGATCACGAATATATAATTTTTAAGTCGCTGGGGCAAGTAGTTTAGCCGCAAATCGAATTTTAAGGGACAGAAAAAGTGTAAAGTTTGATGGGTCTAGGACGCATAGTTTAGCCGGAAAACGCGTTTAAAGATAAAAATGTCCAAATTTTTTAAAATTAGTTTTTCGTGTCATTCATTACATGGATTAAAAGGTGGCAGTTCCAAGATCACGAATATATAATTTTTAAGTCGCTGGGGCAAGTAGTTTAGCCGCAAATCGAATTTTAAGGGACAGAAAAAGTGTAAAGTTTGATGGGTCTAGGACGCATAGTTTAGCCGGAAAACGCGTTTACAGATAAAAATGTCCAATTTTTTTAAAATTAGTTTTTCGTGTCATTCGTTACATGGATTAAAATGTGGCAGTTCCAAGATCACGAATATATAATTTTTAAGTCGCTGGGGCAAGTAGTTTAGCCGCAAATCGAATTTTAAGGGACAGAAAAAGTGTAAAGTTTGATGGGTCTAGGACGCATAGTTTAGCCGGAAAACGCGTTTAAAGATAAAAATGTCCAATTTTTTTAAAATTAGTTTTTCGTGTCATTCGTTACATGGATTAAAAGGTGGCAGTTCCAAGATCACGAATATATAATTTTTAAGTCGCTGGGGCAAGTAGTTTAGCCGCAAATCGAATTTTAAGGGACAGAAAAAGTGTAAAGTTTGATGGGTCTAGGACGCATAGTTTAGCCGGAAAACGCGTTTAAAGATAAAAATGTCCAATTTTTTTAAAATTAGTTTTTCGTGTCATTCGTTACATGGATTAAAAGGTGGCAGTTCCAAGATCACGAATATATAATTTTTAATTCGCTGGGGCAAGTAGTTTAGCCGCAAATCGAATTTTAAGGGACAGAAAAAGTGTAAAGTTTGATGGGTCTAGGACGCATAGTTTAGCCGGAAAACGCGTTTAAAGATAAAAATGTCCAATTTTTTTAAAATTAGTTTTTCGTGTCATTCGTTACATGGATTAAAAGGTGGCAGTTCCAAGATCACGAATATATAATTTTTAAGTCGCTGGGGCAAGTAGTTTAGCCGCAAATCGAATTTTAAGGGACAGAAAAAGTGTAAAGTTTGATGGGTCTAGGACGCATAGTTTAGCCGGAAAACGCGTTTAAAGATAAAAATGTCCAATTTTTTTAAAATTAGTTTTTCGTGTCATTCGTTACATGGATTAAAAGGTGGCAGTTCCAAGATCACGAATATATAATTTTTAAGTCGCTGGGGCAAGTAGTTTAGCCGCAAATCGAATTTTAAGGGACAGAAAAAGTGTAAAGTTTGATGGGTCTAGGACGCATAGTTTAGCCGGAAAACGCTTTTAAAACCCATCAAACTTTACACTTTTTCTGTCCCTTAAAATTCGATTTGCGGCTAAACTACTTGCCCCAGCGACTTAAAAATTATATATTCGTGATCTTGGAACTGCCACCTTTTAATCCATGTAACGAATGACACGAAAAACTAATTTTAAAAAAATTGGACATTTTTATCTTTAAACGCGTTTTCCGGCTAAACTATGCGTCCTAGACCCATCAAACTTTACACTTTTTCTGTCCCTTAAAATTCGATTTGCGGCTAAACTACTTGCCCCAGCGACTTAAAAATTATATATTCGTGATCTTGGAACTGCCACCTTTTAATCCATGTAACGAATGACACGAAAAACTAATTTTAAAAAAATTGGACATTTTTATCTTTAAACGCGTTTTCCGTCTAAACTATGCGTCCTAGACCCATCAAACTTTACACTTTTTCTGTCCCTTAAAATTCGATTTGCGGCTAAACTACTTGCCCCAGCGACTTAAAAATTATATATTCGTGATCTTGGAACTGCCACCTTTTAATCCATGTAACGAATGACACGAAAAAACTAATTTTAAAAAAATTGGACATTTTTATCTTTAAACGCGTTTTCCGGCTAAACTATGCGTCCTAGACCCATCAAACTTTACATTTTATCTGTCCCTTAAAATTCGATTTGCGGCTAAACTACTTGCCCCAGCGACTTAAAAATTATATATTCGTGATCTTGGAACTGCCACATTTTAATCCATGTAACGAATGACACGAAAAACTAATTTTAAAAAAATTGGACATTTTTATCTTTAAACGCGTTTTCCGGCTAAACTATGCGTCCTAGACCCATCAAACTTTACACTTTTTCTGTCCCTTAAAATTCGATTTGCGGCTAAACTACTTGCCCCAGCGACTTAAAAATTATATATTCGTGATCTTGGAACTGCCACCTTTTAATCCATGTAACGAATGACACGAAAAACTAATTTTAAAAAAATTGGACATTTTTATCTTTAAACGCGTTTTCCGGCTAAACTATGCGTCCTAGACCCATCAAACTTTACATTTTATCTGTCCAGCGACTTAAAAATTATATATTCGTGATCTTGGAACTGCCACCTTTTAATCCATGTAACGAATGACACGAAAAACTAATTTTAAAAAAAATTGGACGTTTTTATCTTTAAACGCGTTTTCCGGCTAAACTATGCGTCCTAGACCCATCAAACTTTACACTTTTTCTGTCCCTTAAAATTCGATTTGCGGCTAAACTACATGCCCCAGCGACTTAAAAATTATATATTCGTGATCTTGGAACTGCCACCTTTTAATCCATGTAACGAATGACACGTTTTCCGGCTAAACTATGCGTCCTAGACCCATCAAACTTTACACTTTTTCTGTCCCTTAAAATTCGATTTGCGGCTAAACTACTTGCCCCAGCGACTTAAAAACTATATATTCGTGATCTTGGAACTGCCACCTTTTCATCCATGTAACGAATGACACGAAAAACTAATTTTAAAAAAATTGGACATTTTTATCTTTAAACGCGTTTTCCGGCTAAACTATGCGTCCTAGACCCATCAAACTTTCCACTTTTTCTGTCCCTTAAAATTCGATTTGCGGCTAAACTACTTGCCCCAGCGACTTAAAAATTATATATTCGTGATCTTGGAACTGCCACCTTTTAATCCATGTAACGAATGACACGAAAAACTAATTTTAAAAAAATTGGACATTTTTATCTTTAAACGCGTTTTCCGGCTAAACTATGCGTCCTAGACCCATCAAACTTTACACTTTTTCTGTCCCTTAAAATTCGATTTGCGGCTAAACTACTTGCCCCAGCGACTTAAAAATTATATATTCGTGATCTTGGAACTGCCACCTTTTAATCCATGTAACGAATGACACGAAAAACTAATTTTAAAAAAATTGGACGTTTTTATCTTTAAACGCGTTTTCCGGCTAAACTATGCGTCCTAGACCCATCAAACTTTACACTTTTTCTGTCCCTTAAAATTCGATTTGCGGCTAAACTACTTGCCCCAGCGACTTAAAAATTATATATTCGTGATCTTGGAACTGCCACCTTTTAATCCATGTAACGAATGACACGAAAAACTAATTTTAAAAAAATTGGACATTTTTATCTTTAAACGCGTTTTCCGGCTAAACTATGCGTCCTAGACCCATCAAACTTTACACTTTTTCTGTCCCTTAAAATTCGATTTGCGGCTAAACTACTAGCCCCAGCGACTTAAAAATTATATATTCGTGATCTTGGAACTGCCACCTTTTAATCCATGTAACGAATGACACGAAAAACTAATTTTAAAAAAATTGGACATTTTTATCTTTAAACGCGTTTTCCGGCTAAACTATGCGTCCTAGACCCATCAAACTTTACACTTTTTCTGTCCCTTAAAATTCGATTTGCGGCTAAACTACTTGCCCCAGCGACTTAAAAATTATATATTCGTGATCTTGGAACTGCCACCTTTTAATCCATGTAACGAATGACACGAAAAACTAATTTTAAAAAAATTGGACATATTTATCTTTAAACGCGTTTTCCGGCTAAACTATGCGTCCTAGACCCATCAAACTTTACACTTTTTCTGTCCCTTAAAATTCGATTTGCGGCTAAACTACTTGCCCCAGCGACTTAAAAATTATATATTCGTGATCTTGGAACTGCCACCTTTTAATCCATGTAACGAATTACACGAAAATCTAATTTTAAAAAAATTGGACGTTTTTATCTTTAAACGCGTTTTCCGGCTAAACTATGCGTCCTAGACCCATCAAACTTTACACTTTTTCTGTCCCTTAAAATTCGATTTGCGGCTAAACTACTTGCCCCAGCGACTTAAAAATTATATATTCGTGATCTTGGAACTGCCACCTTTTAATCCATGTAACGAATGACACGAAAAACTAATTTTAAAAAAATTGGACATTTTTATCTTTAAACGCGTTTTCCGGCTAAACTATGCGTCCTAGACCCATCAAACTTTACACTTTTTCTGTCCCTTAAAATTCGATTTGCGGCTAAACTACTTGCCCCAGCGACTTAAGAATTATATATTCGTGATCTTGGAACTGCCACCTTTTAATCCATGTAACGAATGACACGAAAAACTAATTTTAATAAAATTGGACATTTTTATCTTTAAACGCGTTTTCCGGCTAAACTATGCGTCCTAGACCCATCAAACTTTACACTTTTTCTGTCCCTAAAAATTCGATTTGCGGCTAAACTACTTGCCCCAGCGACTTAAAAATTATATATTCGTGATCTTGGAACTGCCACCTTTTAATCCATGTAACGAATGACACGAAAAACTACTTTTAAAAAAATTGGACATTTTTATCTTTAAACGCGTTTTCCGGCTAAACTATGCGTCCTAGACCCATCAAACTTTACATTTTATCTGTCCCTTAAAATTCGATTTGCGGCTAAACTACTTGCCCCAGCGACTTAAAAATTATATATTCGTGATCTTGGAACTGCCACCTTTTAATCCATGTAACGAATGACACGAAAAACTAATTTTAAAAAAATTGGACATTTTTATCTTTAAACGCGTTTTCCGGCTAAACTATGCGTCCTAGACCCATCAAACTTTACAATTTTTCTGTCCCTTAAAATTCGATTTGCGGCTAAACTACTTGCCCCAGCGACTTAAAAATTATATATTCGTGATCTTGGAACTGCCACCTTTTAATCCATGTAACGAATGACACGAAAAACTAATTTTAAAAAAATTGGACATTTTTATCTTTAAACGCGTTTTCCGGCTAAACTATGCGTCCTAGACCCATCAAACTTTACACTTTTTCTGTCCCTTAAAATTCGATTTGCGGCTAAACTACTTGCCCCAGCGACTTAAAAATTATATATTCGTGATCTTGGAACTGCCACCTTTTAATCCATGTAACGAATGACACGAAAAACTAATTTTAAAAAAATTGGACATTTTTATCTTTAAACGCGTTTTCCGGCTAAACTATTCGTCCTAGACCCATCAAACTTTACATTTTATCTGTCCCTTAAAATTCGATTTGCGGCTAAACTACTTGCCCCAGCGACTTAAAAATTATATATTCGTGATCTTGGAACTGCCACCTTTTAATCCATGTAACGAATGACACGAAAAACTAATTTTAAAAAAATTGGACATTTTTATCTTTAAACGCGTTTTCCGGCTAAACTATGCGTCCTAGACCCATCAAACTTTACACTTTTTCTGTCCCTTAAAATTCGATTTGCGGCTAAACTACTTGCCCCAGCGACTTAAGAATTATATATTCGTGATCTTGGAACTGCCACCTTTTAATCCATGTAACGAATGACACGAAAAACTAATTTTAAAAAAATTGGACATTTTTATCTTTAAACGCGTTTTCCGGCTAAACTATGCGTCCTAGACCCATCAAACTTTACACTTTTTCTGTCCCTTAAAATTCGATTTGCGGCTAAACTACTTGCCCCAGCGACTTAAAAATTATATATTCGTGATCTTGGAAGTGCCACCTTTTAATCCATGTAACGAATTACACGAAAATCTAATTTTAAAAAATTTTGACATTTTTATCTTTAAACGCGTTTTCCGGCTAAACTATGCGTCCTAGACCCATCAAACTTTACACTTTTTCTGTCCCTTAAAATTCGATTTGCTGCTAAACTACTTGCCCCAGCGACTTAAAAATTATATATTCGTGATCTTGGAACTGCCACATTTTAATCCATGTAACGAATGACACGAAAAACTAATTTTTAAAAAATTGGACATTTTATCTTTAAACGCGTTTTCCGGCTAAACTATGCGTCCTAGACCCATCAAACTTTACACTTTTTCTGTCCCTTAAAATTCGATTTGCGGCTAAACTACTTGCCCCAGCGACTTAAAAATTATATATTCGTGATCTTGGAACTGCCACCTTTTAATCCATGTAACGAATGACACGAAAAACTAATTTTAAGAAATTTGGACATTTTTATCTTTAAACGCGTTTTCCGGCTAAACTATGCGTCCTAGACCCATCAAACTTTACACTTTTTCTGTCCCTTAAAATTCGATTTGCGGCTAAGCTACTTGCCCCAGCGACTTAAAAATTATATATTCGTGATCTTGGAACTGCCACCTTTTAATCCATGTAACGAATGACACGAAAAACTGCTTTTAAAAAAATTGGACATTTTTATCTTTAAACGCGTTTTCCGGCTAAACTATGCGTCCTAGACCCATCAAACTTTACATTTTATCTGTCCCTTAAAATTCGATTTGCGGCTAAACTACTTGCCCCAGCGACTTAAAAATTATATATTCGTGATCTTGGAACTGCCACCTTTTAATCCATGTAACGAATGACACGAAAAACTAATTTTAAAAAAATTGGACATTTTTATCTTTAAACGCGTTTTGCGGCTAAACTATGCGTCCTAGACCCATCAAACTTTACACTTTTTCTGTCCCTTAAAATTCGATTTGCGGCTAAACTACTTGCCCCAGCGACTTAAAAATTATATATTCGTGATCTTGGAACTGCCACATTTTAATCCATGTAACGAATGACACGAAAAACTAATTTTTAAAAAATTGGACATTTTTATCTTTAAACGCGTTTTCCGGCTAAACTATGCGTCCTAGACCCATCAAACTTTACACTTTTTCTGTCCCTTAAAATTCGATTTGCGGCTAAACTACTTGCCCCAGCGACTTAAAAATTATATATTCGTGATCTTGGAACTGCCACCTTTTAATCCATGTAACGAATGACACGAAAAACTACTTTTAAAAAAATTGGACATTTTTATCTTTAAACGCGTTTTCCGGCTAAACTATGCGTCCTAGACCCATCAAACTTTACACTTTTTCTGTCCCTTAAAATTCGATTTGCGGCTAAACTACTTGCCCCAGCGACTTAAAAATTATATATTCGTGATCTTGGAACTGCCACCTTTTAATCCATGTAACGAATGACACGAAAAACTAATTTTAAAAAAATTGGACATTTTTATCTTTAAACGCGTTTTCCGGCTAAACTATGCGTCCTAGACCCATCAAACTTTACACTTTTTCTGTCCCTTAAAATTCGATTTGCGGCTAAACTACTTGCCCCAGCGACTTAAAAATTATATATTCGTGATCTTGGAACTGCCACCTTTTAATCCATGTAACGAATGACACGAAAAACTAATTTTAAAAAAATTTGGACATTTTTATCTATAAAACGCGTTTTCCGGCTAAACTATGCGTCCTAGACCCATCAAACTTTACACTTTTTCTGTCCCTTAAAATTCGATTTGCGGCTAAACTACTTGCCCCAGCGACTTAAAAATTATATATTCGTGATCTTGGAACTGCCACCTTTTAATCCATGTAACGAATGACACGATAAACTAATTTTAAAAAAATTGGACATTTTTATCTTTAAACGCGTTTTCCGGCTAAACTATGCGTCCTAGACCCATCAAACTTTACACTATTTCTGTCCCTTAAAATTCGATTTGCGGCTAAACTACTTGCCCCAGCGACTTAAAAATTATATATTCGTGATCTTGGAACTGCCACCTTTTAATCCATGTAACGAATGACACGAAAAACTAATTTAAAAAAAAAATTGGACATTTTTATCTTTAAACGCGTTTTCCGGCTAAACTATGCGTCCTAGACCCATCAAACTTTACATTTTATCTGTCCCTTAAAATTCGATTTGCGGCTAAACTACTTGCCCCAGCGACTTAAAAATTATATATTCGTGATCTTGGAACTGCCACCTTTTAATCCATGTAACGAATGACACGAAAAACTAATTTTAAAAAAATTGGACATTTTTATCTTTAAACGCGTTTTCCGGCTAAACTATGCGTCCTAGACCCATCAAACTTTACACTTTTTCTGTCCCTTAAAATTCGATTTGCGGCTAAACTACTTGCCCCAGCGACTTAAAAATTATATATTCGTGATCTTGGAACTGCCACCTTTTAATCCATGTAACGAATGACACGAAAAACTAATTTTAAAAAAATTGGACATTTTTATCTTTAAACGCGTTTTCCGGCTAAACTATGCGTCCTAGACCCATCAAACTTTACACTTTTTCTGTCCCTTAAAATTCGATTTGCGGCTAAACTACTTGCCCCAGCGACTTAAAAATTATATATTCGTGATCTTGGAACTGCCACCTTTTAATCCATGTAACGAATGACACGAAAAACTAATTTTAAAAAAATTGGACATTTTTATCTTTAAACGCGTTTTCCGGCTAAACTATGCGTCCTAGACCCATCAAACTTTACATTTTATCTGTCCCTTAAAATTCGATTTGCGGCTAAACTACTTGCCCCAGCGACTTAAAAATTATATATTCGTGATCTTGGAACTGCCACCTTTTAATCCATGTAACGAATGACACGAAAAACTAATTTTAAAAAAATTGGACATTTTTATCTTTAAACGCGTTTTCCGGCTAAACTATGCGTCCTAGACCCATCAAACTTTACACTTCTTCTGTCCCTAAAAATTCGATTTGCGGCTAAACTACTTGCCCCAGCGACTTAAAAATTATATATTCGTGATCTTGGAACTGCCACCTTTTAATCCATGTAACGAATGACACGAAAAACTAATTTTAAAAAAATTGGACATTTTTATCTTTAAATGCGTTTTCCGGCTAAACTATGCGTCCTAGACCCATCAAACTTTACACTTTTTCTGTCCCTAAAAATTCGATTTGCGGCTAAACTACTTGCCCCAGCGACTTAAAAATTATATATTCGTGATCTTGGAACTGCCACCTTTTAATCCATGTAACGAATGACACGAAAAACTAATTTTAAAAAAATTGGACATTTTTATCTTTAAACGCGTTTTCCGGCTAAACTATGCGTCCTAGACCCATCAAACTTTACACTTTTTCTGTCCCTTAAAATTCGATTTGCGGCTAAACTACTTGCCCCAGCGACTTAAAAATTATATATTCGTGATCTTGGAACTGCCACCTTTTAATCCATGTAACGAATGACACGAAAAACTAATTTTAAAAAAATTGGACATTTTTATCTTTAAACGCGTTTTCCGGCTAAACTATGCGTCCTAGACCCATCAAACTTTACACTTTTTCTGTCCCTTAAAATTCGATTTGCGGCTAAACTACTTGCCCCAGCGACTTAAAAATTATATATTCGTGATCTTGGAACTGCCACCTTTTAATCCATGTAACGAATGACACGAAAAACTAATTTTAAAAAAATTGGACATTTTTATCTTTAAACGCGTTTTCCGGCTAAACTATGCGTCCTAGACCCATCAAACTTTACATTTTATCTGTCCCTTAAAATTCGATTTGCGGCTAAACTACTTGCCCCAGCGACTTAAAAATTATATATTCGTGATCTTGGAACTGCCACCTTTTAATCCATGTAACGAATGACACGAAAAACTAATTTTAAAAAAATTGGACATTTTTATCTTTAAACGCGTTTTCCGGCTAAACTATGCGTCCTAGACCCATCAAACTTTACACTTTTTCTGTCCCTAAAAATTCGATTTGCGGCTAAACTACTTGCCCCAGCGACTTAAAAATTATATATTCGTGATCTTGGAACTGCCACCTTTTAATCCATGTAACGAATGACACGAAAAACTAATTTTAAAAAAATTGGACATTTTTATCTTTAAATGCGTTTTCCGGCTAAACTATGCGTCCTAGACCCATCAAACTTTACACTTTTTCTGTCCCTAAAAATTCGATTTGCGGCTAAACTACTTGCCCCAGCGACTTAAAAATTATATATTCGTGATCTTGGAACTGCCACCTTTTAATCCATGTAACGAATGACACGAAAAACTAATTTTAAAAAAATTGGACATTTTTATCTTTAAATGCGTTTTCCGGCTAAACTATGCGTCCTAGACCCATCAAACTTTACACTTTTTCTGTCCCTAAAAATTCGATTTGCGGCTAAACTACTTGCCCCAGCGACTTAAAAATTATATATTCGTGATCTTGGAACTGCCACCTTTTAATCCATGTAACGAATGACACGAAAAACTAATTTTAAAAAAATTGGACATTTTTATCTTTTAACGCGTTTTCCGGCTAAACTATGCGTCCTAGACCCATCAAACTTTACACTTTTTCTGTCCCTTAAAATTCGATTTGCGGCTAAACTACTTGCCCCAGCGACTTAAAAATTATATATTCGTGATCTTGGAACTGCCACCTTTTAATCCATGTAACGAATGACACGAAAAACTAATTTTAAAAAAATTGGACATTTTTATCTTTAAACGCGTTTTCCGGCTAAACTATGCGTCCTAGACCCATCAAACTTTACACTTTTTCTGTCCCTTAAAATTCGATTTGCGGCTAAACTACTTGCCCCAGCGACTTAAAAATTATATATTCGTGATCTTGGAACTGCCACCTTTTAATCCATGTAACGAATGACACGAAAAACTAATTTTAAAAAAATTGGACATTTTTATCTTTAAACGCGTTTTCCGGCTAAACTATGCGTCCTAGACCCATCAAACTTTACACTTTTTCTGTCCCTTAAAATTCGATTTGCGGCTAAACTACTTGCCCCAGCGACTTAAAAATTATATATTCGTGATCTTGGAACTGCCACCTTTTAATCCATGTAACGAATGACACGAAAAACTAATTTTAAAAAAATTGGACATTTTTATCTTTAAACGCGTTTTCCGGCTAAACTATGCGTCCTAGACCCATCAAACTTTACACTTTTTCTGTCCCTTAAAATTCGATTTGCGGCTAAACTACTTGCCCCAGCGACTTAAAAATTATATATTCGTGATCTTGGAACTGCCACCTTTTAATCCATGTAACGAATGACACGAAAAACTAATTTTAAAAAAATTGGACATTTTTATCTTTAAACGCGTTTTCCGGCTAAACTATGCGTCCTAGACCCATCAAACTTTACATTTTATCTGTCCCTTAAAATTCGATTTGCGGCTAAACTACTTGCCCCAGCGACTTAAAAATTATATATTCGTGATCTTGGAACTGCCACCTTTTAATCCATGTAACGAATGACACGAAAAACTAATTTTAAAAAAATTGGACATTTTTATCTTTAAACGCGTTTTCCCGCTAAACTATGCGTCCTAGACCCATCAAACTTTACACTTTTTCTGTCCCTTAAAATTCGATTTGCGGCTAAACTACTTGCCCCAGCGACTTAAAAATTATATATTCGTGATCTTGGAACTGCCACCTTTTAATCCATGTAACGAATGACACGAAAAACTAATTTTAAAAAAAATTGGACATTTTTATCTTTAAACGCGTTTTCCGGCTAAACTATGCGTCCTAGACCCATCAAACTTTACATTTTATCTGTCCCTTAAAATTCGATTTGCGGCTAAACTACTTGCCCCAGCGACTTAAAAATTATATATTCGTGATCTTGGAACTGCCACCTTTTAATCCATGTAACGAATGACATGAAAAACTAATTTTAAAAAAATTGGACATTTTTATCTTTAAACGCGTTTTCCGGCTAAACTATGCGTCCTAGACCCATCAAACTTTACACTTTTTCTGCCCCTTAAAATTCGATTTGCGGCTAAACTACTTGCCCCAGCGACTTAAAAATTATATATTCGTGATCTTGGAACTGCCACCTTTTAATCCATGTAACGAATGACACGAAAAACTAATTTTAAAAAAATTGGACATTTTTATCTTTAAACGCGTTTTCCGGCTAAACTATGCGTCCTAGACCCATCAAACTTTACACTTTTTCTGTCCCTTAAAATTCGATTGCGGCTAAACTACTTGCCCCAGCGACTTAAAAATTATATATTCGTGAGCTTGGAACTGCCACCTTTTAATCCATGTAACGAATGACACGAAAAACTAATTTTAAAAAAATTGGACGTTTTTATCTTTAAACGCGTTTTCCGGCTAAACTATGCGTCCTAGACCCATCAAACTTTACACTTTTTCTGTCCCTTAAAATTCGATTTGCGGCTAAACTACTTGCCCCAGCGACTTAAAAATTATATATTCGTGATCTTGGAACAGCCACCTTTTAATCCATGTAACGAATGACACGAAAAACTAATTTTAAAAAAATTGGACATTTTTATCTTTAAACGCGTTTTCCGGCTAAACTATGCGTCCTAGACCCATCAAACTTTACACTTTTTCTGTCCCTTAAAATTCGATTGCGGTTAAACTACTTGCCCCAGCGACTTAAAAATTATATATTCGTGAGCTTGGAACTGCCACCTTTTAATCCATGTAACGAATGACACGAAAAACTAATTTTAAAAAAATTGGACATTTTTATCTTTAAACGCGTTTTCCGGCTAAACTATGCGTCCTAGACCCATCAAACTTTACACTTTTTCTGTCCCTAAAAATTCGATTTGCGGCTAAACTACTTGCCCCAGCGACTTAAAAATTATATATTCGTGATCTTGGAACTGCCACCTTTTAATCCATGTAACGAACGACACGAAAAACTAATTTTAAAAAAATTGGACATTTTTATCTTTAAACGCGTTTTCCGGCTAAACTATGCGTCCTAGACCCATCAAACTTTACATTTTATCTGTCCCTTAAAATTCGATTTGCGGCTAAACTACCTGCCCCAGCGACTTAAAAATTATATATTCGTGATCATGGAACTGCCACCTTTTAATCCATGTAACGAATGACACGAAAAACTAATTTTAAAAAAATTGGACATTTTTATCTTTAAACGCGTTTTCCGGCTAAACTATGCGTCCTAGACCCATCAAACTTTACACTTTTTCTGTCCCTAAAATTATAATTTTAAGGGACAGATAAAATGTAAAGTTTGATGGGTGTAGGACGCATAGTTTAGCCGGAAAACGCGTTTAAAGATAAAAATGTCCAATTTTTTTAAAATTAGTTTTTCGTGTCATTCGTTACATGGATTAAAAGGTGGCAGTTCCATGATCACGAATATATAATTTTTAAGTCGCTGGGGCAGGTAGTTTAGCCGCAAATCGAATTTTAAGGGACAGATAAAATGTAAAGTTTGATGGGTCTAGGACGCATAGTTTAGCCGGAAAACGCGTTTAAAGATAAAAATGTCCAATTTTTTTAAAATTAGTTTTTCGTGTCATTCGTTACATGGATTAAAAGGTGGCAGTTCCAAGATCACGAATATATAATTTTTAAGTCGCTGGGGCAAGTAGTTTAGCCGCAAATCGAATTTTAAGGGACAGATAAAATGTAAAGTTTGATGGGTCTAGGACGCATAGTTTAGCCGGAAAACGCGTTTAAAGATAAAAATGTCCAATTTTTTTAAAATTAGTTTTTCGTGTCATTCGTTACATGGATTAAAAGGTGGCAGTTCCAAGCTCACGAATATATAATTTTTAAGTCGCTGGGGCAAGTAGTTTAGCCGCAAATCGAATTTTAAGGGACAGAAAAAGTGTAAAGTTTGATGGGTCTAGGACGCATAGTTTAGCCGGAAAACGCGTTTAAAGATAAAAATGTCCAATTTTTTTAAAATTAGTTTTTCGTGTCATTCGTTACATGGATTAAAAGGTGGCAGTTCCAAGATCACGAATATATAATTTTTAAGTCGCTGGGGCAAGTAGTTTAGCCGCAAATCGAATTTTAAGGGACAGATAAAATGTAAAGTTTGATGGGTCTAGGACGCATAGTTTAGCCGGAAAACGCGTTTAAAGATAAAAATGTCCAATTTTTTTAAAATTAGTTTTTCGTGTCATTCGTTACATGGATTAAAAGGTGGCAGTTCCAAGATCACGAATATATAATTTTTAAGTCGCTGGGGCAAGTAGTTTAGCCGCAAATCGAATCTTAAGGGACAGAAAAATTGTAAAGTTTGATGGGTCTAGGACGCATAGTTTAGCCGGAAAACGCGTTTAAAGATAAAAATGTCCAATTTTTTTAAAATTAGTTTTTCGTGTCATTCGTTACATGGATTAAAAGGTGGCAGTTCCAAGATCACGAATATATAATTTTTAAGTCGCTGGGGCAAGTAGTTTCGCCGCCAATCGAATTTTAAGGGACAGAAAAAGTGTAAAGTTTGATGGGTCTAGGACGCATAGTTTAGCCGGAAAACGCGTTTAAAGATAAAAACGTCAAATTTTTTTAAAATTAGTTTTTCGTGTCATTCATTACATGGATTAAAAGGTGGCAGTTCCAAGATCACGAATATATAATTTTTAAGTCGCTGGGGCAAGTAGTTTAGCCGCAAATCGAATTTTAAGGGACAGATAAAATGTAAAGTTTGATGGGTCTAGGACGCATAGTTTAGCCGGAAAACGCGTTTAAAAATAAAAATGTCCAATTTTTTTAAAATTAGTTTTTCGTGTCATTCGTTACATGGATTAAAAGGTGGCAGTTCCAAGATCACGAATATATAATTTTTAAGTCGCTGCGGCAAGTAGTTTAGCCGCAAATCGAATTTTAAGGGACAGAAAAAGTGTAAAGTTTGATGGGTCTAGGACGCATAGTTTAGCCGGAAAACGCGTTTAAAGATAAAAACGTCAAATTTTTTTAAAATTAGTTTTTCGTGTCATTCGTTACATGGATTAAAAGGTGGCAGTTCCAAGATCACGAATATATAATTTTTAAGTCGCTGGGGCAAGTAGTTTAGCCGCAAATCGAATTTTAAGGGACAGATAAAATGTAAAGTTTGATGGGTCTAGGACGCATAGTTTAGCCGGAAAACGCGTTTAAAAATAAAAATGTCCAATTTTTTTAAAATTAGTTTTTCGTGTCATTCGTTACATGGATTAAAAGGTGGCAGTTCCAAGATCACGAATATATAATTTTTAAGTCGCTGGGGCAAGTAGTTTAGCCGCAAATCGAATTTTAAGGGACAGAAAAAGTGTAAAGTTTGATGGGTCTAGGACGCATAGTTTAGCCGGAAAACGCGTTTAAAGATAAAAACGTCAAATTTTTTTAAAATTAGTTTTTCGTGTCATTCGTTACATGGATTAAAAGGTGGCAGTTCCAAGATCACGAATATATAATTTTTAAGTCGCTGGGGCAAGTAGTTTAGCCGCAAATCGAATTTTAAGGGACAGAAAAAGTGTAAAGTTTGATGGGTCTAGGACGCATAGTTTAGCCGGAAAACGCGTTTAAAGATAAAAATGTCCAATTTTTTTAAAATTAGTTTTTCGTGTCATTCGTTACATGGATTAAAAGGTGGCAGTTCCAAGATCACGAATATATAATTTTTAAGTCGCTGGGGCAAGTAGTTTAGCCGCAAATCGAATTTCTAGGGACAGAAAAAGTGTAAAGTTTGATGGGTCTAGGACGCATAGTTTATCCGGAAAACGCGTTTAAAGATAAAAATGTCCAATTTTTTTAAAATTAGTTTTTCGTGTCATTCGTTACATGGATTAAAAGGTGGCAGTTCCAAGATCACGAATATATAATTTTTAAGTCGCTGGGGCAAGTAGTTTAGCCGCAAATCGAATTTTAAGGGACAGAAAAAGTGTAAAGTTTGATGGGTCTAGGACGCATAGTTTAGCCGGAAAACGCGTTTAAAGATAAAAATGTCCAATTTTTTTAAAATTAGTTTTTCGTGTCATTCGTTACATGGATTAAAAGGTGGCAGTTCCAAGATCACGAATATATAATTTTTAAGTCGCTGGGGCAAGTAGTTTAGCCGCAAATCGAATTTTAAGGGACAGAAAAAGTGTAAAGTTTGATGGGTCTAGGACGCATAGTTTAGCCGGAAAACGCGTTTAAAGATAAAAATGTCCAATTTTTTTAAAATTAGTTTTTCGTGTCATTCGTTACATGGATTAAAAGGTGGCAGTTCCAAGATCACGAATATATAATTTTTAAGTCGCTGGGGCAAGTAGTTTAGCCGCAAATCGAATTTTTAGGGACAGAAAAAGTGTAAAGTTTGATGGGTCTAGGACGCATAGTTTAGCCGGAAAACGCGTTTAAAGATAAAAATGTCCAATTTTTTTAAAATTAGTTTTTCGTGTCATTCGTTACATGGATTAAAAGGTGGCAGTTCCAAGATCACGAATATATAATTTTTAAGTCGCTGGGGCAAGTAGTTTAGCCGCAAATCGAATTTTAAGGGACAGATAAAATGTAAAGTTTGATGGGTCTAGGACGCATAGTTTAGCCGGAAAACGCGTTTAAAGATAAAAATGTCCAATTTTTTTAAAATTAGTTTTTCGTGTCATTCGTTACATGGATTAAAAGGTGGCAGTTCCAAGATCACGAATATATAATTTTTAAGTCGCTGGGGCAAGTAGTTTAGCCGCAAATCGAATTTTAAGGGACAGAAAAAGTGTAAAGTTTGATGGGTCTAGGACGCATAGTTTAGCCGGAAAACGCGTTTAAAGATAAAAATGTCCAATTTTTTTAAAATTAGTTTTTCGTGTCATTCGTTACATGGATTAAAAGGTGGCAGTTCCAAGATCACGAATATATAATTTTTAAGTCGCTGGGGCAAGTAGTTTAGCCGCAAATCGAATTTTAAGGGACAGAAAAAGTGTAAAGTTTGATGGGTCTAGGACGCATAGTTTAGCCGGAAAACGCGTTTAAAGATAAAAATGTCCAATTTTTTTAAAATTAGTTTTTCGTGTCATTCGTTACATGGATTAAAAGGTGGCAGTTCCAAGATCACGAATATATAATTTTTAAGTCGCTGGGGCAAGTAGTTTAGCCGCAAATCGAATTTTTAGGGACAGAAAAAGTGTAAAGTTTGATGGGTCTAGGACGCATAGTTTAGCCGGAAAACGCGTTTAAAGATAAAAATGTCCAATTTTTTTAAAATTAGTTTTTCGTGTCATTCGTTACATGGATTAAAAGGTGGCAGTTCCAAGATCACGAATATATAATTTTTAAGTCGCTGGGGCAAGTAGTTTAGCCGCAAATCGAATTTTAAGGGACAGAAAAAGTGTAAAGTTTGATGGGTCTAGGACGCATAGTTTAGCCGGAAAACGCGTTTAAAGATAAAAATGTCCAATTTTTTTAAAATTAGTTTTTCGTGTCATTCGTTACATGGATTAAAAGGTGGCAGTTCCAAGATCACGAATATATAATTTTTAAGTCGCTGGGGCAAGTAGTTTAGCCGCAAATCGAATTTTTAGGGACAGAAAAAGTGTAAAGTTTGATGGGTCTAGGACGCATAGTTTAGCCGGAAAACGCGTTTAAAGATAAAAATGTCCAATTTTTTTAAAATTAGTTTTTCGTGTCATTCGTTACATGGATTAAAAGGTGGCAGTTCCAAGATCACGAATATATAATTTTTAAGTCGCTGGGGCAAGTAGTTTAGCCGCAAATCGAATTTTTAGGGACAGAAAAAGTGTAAAGTTTGATGGGTCTAGGACGCATAGTTTAGCCGGAAAACGCGTTTAAAGATAAAAATGTCCAATTTTTTTAAAATTAGTTTTTCGTGTCATTCGTTACATGGATTAAAAGGTGGCAGTTCCAAGATCACGAATATATAATTTTTAAGTCGCTGGGGCAAGTAGTTTAGCCGCAAATCGAATTTTTAGGGACAGAAAAAGTGTAAAGTTTGATGGGTCTAGGACGCATAGTTTAGCCGGAAAACGCGTTTAAAGATAAAAATGTCCAATTTTTTTAAAATTAGTTTTTCGTGTCATTCGTTACATGGATTAAAAGGTGGCAGTTCCAAGATCACGAATATATAATTTTTAAGTCGCTGGGGCAAGTAGTTTAGCCGCAAATCGAATTTTTAGGGACAGAAAAAGTGTAAAGTTTGATGGGTCTAGGACGCATAGTTTAGCCGGAAAACGCGTTTAAAGATAAAAATGTCCAATTTTTTTAAAATTAGTTTTTCGTGTCATTCGTTACATGGATTAAAAGGTGGCAGTTCCAAGATCACGAATATATAATTTTTAAGTCGCTGGGGCAAGTAGTTTAGCCGCAAATCGAATTTTTAGGGACAGAAAAAGTGTAAAGTTTGATGGGTCTAGGACGCATAGTTTAGCCGGAAAACGCGTTTAAAGATAAAAATGTCCAATTTTTTTAAAATTAGTTTTTCGTGTCATTCGTTACATGGATTAAAAGGTGGCAGTTCCATGATCACGAATATATAATTTTTAAGTCGCTGGGGCAGGTAGTTTAGCCGCAAATCGAATTTTAAGGGACAGATAAAATGTAAAGTTTGATGGGTCTAGGACGCATAGTTTAGCCGGAAAACGCGTTTAAAGATAAAAATGTCCAATTTTTTTAAAATTAGTTTTTCGTGTCATTCGTTACATGGATTAAAAGGTGGCAGTTCCAAGATCACGAATATATAATTTTTAAGTCGCTGGGGCAAGTAGTTTAGCCGCAAATCGAATTTTAAGGGACAGATAAAATGTAAAGTTTGATGGGTCTAGGACGCATAGTTTAGCCGGAAAACGCGTTTAATGATAAAAATGTCCAATTTTTTTAAAATTAGTTTTTCGTGTCATTCGTTACATGGATTAAAAGGTGGCAGTTCCAAGATCACGAATATATAATTTTTAAGTCGCTGGGGCAAGTAGTTTAGCCGCAAATCGAATTTTAAGGGACAGATAAAATGTAAAGTTTGATGGGTCTAGGACGCATAGTTTAGCCGGAAAACGCGTTTAATGATAAAAATGTCCAATTTTTTTAAAATTAGTTTTTCGTGTCATTCGTTACATGGATTAAAAGGTGGCAGTTCCAAGATCACGAATATATAATTTTTAAGTCGCTGGGGCAAGTAGTTTAGCCGCAAATCGAATTTTTAGGGACAGAAAAAGTGTAAAGTTTGATGGGTCTAGGACGCATAGTTTAGCCGGAAAACGCGTTTAAAGATAAAAATGTCCAATTTTTTTAAAATTAGTTTTTCGTGTCATTCGTTACATGGATTAAAAGGTGGCAGTTCCAAGATCACGAATATATAATTTTTAAGTCGCTGGGGCAAGTAGTTTAGCCGCAAATCGAATTTTAAGGGACAGAAAAAGTGTAAAGTTTGATGGGTCTAGGACGCATAGTTTAGCCGGAAAACGCGTTTAAAGATAAAAATGTCCAATTTTTTTAAAATTAGTTTTTCGTGTCATTCGTTACATGGATTAAAAGGTGGCAGTTCCAAGATCACGAATATATAATTTTTAAGTCGCTGGGGCAAGTAGTTTAGCCGCAAATCGAATTTTTAGGGACAGAAAAAGTGTAAAGTTTGATGGGTCTAGGACGCATAGTTTAGCCGGAAAACGCGTTTAAAGATAAAAATGTCCAATTTTTTTAAAATTAGTTTTTCGTGTCATTCGTTACATGGATTAAAAGGTGGCAGTTCCAAGATCACGAATATATAATTTTTAAGTCGCTGGGGCAAGTAGTTTAGCCGCAAATCGAATTTTTAGGGACAGAAAAAGTGTAAAGTTTGATGGGTCTAGGACGCATAGTTTAGCCGGAAAACGCGTTTAAAGATAAAAATGTCCAATTTTTTTAAAATTAGTTTTTCGTGTCATTCGTTACATGGATTAAAAGGTGGCAGTTCCATGATCACGAATATATAATTTTTAAGTCGCTGGGGCAGGTAGTTTAGCCGCAAATCGAATTTTAAGGGACAGATAAAATGTAAAGTTTGATGGGTCTAGGACGCATAGTTTAGCCGGAAAACGCGTTTAAAGATAAAAATGTCCAATTTTTTTAAAATTAGTTTTTCGTGTCATTCGTTACATGGATTAAAAGGTGGCAGTTCCAAGATCACGAATATATAATTTTTAAGTCGCTGGGGCAAGTAGTTTAGCCGCAAATCGAATTTTTAGGGACAGAAAAAGTGTAAAGTTTGATGGGTCTAGGACGCATAGCTTAGCCGGAAAACGCGTTTAAAGATAAAAACGTCTAATTTTTTTAAAATTAGTTTTTCGTGTCATTCGTTACATGGATTAAAAGGTGGCAGTTCCAAGATCACGAATATATAATTTTTAAGTCGCTGGGGCAAGTAGTTTAGCCGCAAATCGAATTTTAAGGGACAGAAAAAGTGTAAAGTTTGATGGGTCTAGGACGCATAGTTTAGCCGGAAAACGCGTTTAAAGATAAAAATGTCCAATTTTTTTAAAATTAGTTTTTCGTGTCATTCGTTACATGGATTAAAAGGTGGCAGTTCCAAGATCACGAATATATAATTTTTAAGTCGCTGGGGCAAGTAGTTTAGCCGCAAATCGAATTTTTAGGGACAGAAAAAGTGTAAAGTTTGATGGGTCTAGGACGCATAGTTTAGCCGGAAAACGCGTTTAAAGATAAAAATGTCCAATTTTTTTAAAATTAGTTTTTCGTGTCATTCGTTACATGGATTAAAAGGTGGCAGTTCCAAGATCACGAATATATAATTTTTAAGTCGCTGGGGCAAGTAGTTTAGCCGCAAATCGAATTTTAAGGGACAGAAAAAGTGTAAAGTTTGATGGGTCTAGGACGCATAGTTTAGCCGGAAAACGCGTTTAAAGATAAAAATGTCCAATTTTTTTAAAATTAGTTTTTCGTGTCATTCGTTACATGGATTAAAAGGTGGCAGTTCCAAGATCACGAATATATAATTTTTAAGTCGCTGGGGCAAGTAGTTTAGCCGCAAATCGAATTTTAAGGGACAGAAAAAGTGTAAAGTTTGATGGGTCTAGGACGCATAGTTTAGCCGGAAAACGCGTTTAAAGATAAAAATGTCCAATTTTTTTAAAATTAGTTTTTCGTGTCATTCGTTACATGGATTAAAAGGTGGCAGTTCCAAGATCACGAATATATAATTTTTAAGTCGCTGGGGCAAGTAGTTTAGCCGCAAATCGAATTTTTAGGGACAGAAAAAGTGTAAAGTTTGATGGGTCTAGGACGCATAGTTTAGCCGGAAAACGCGTTTAAAGATAAAAATGTCCAATTTTTTTAAAATTAGTTTTTCGTGTCATTCGTTACATGGATTAAAAGGTGGCAGTTCCAAGATCACGAATATATAATTTTTAAGTCGCTGGGGCAAGTAGTTTAGCCGCAAATCGAATTTTAAGGGACAGATAAAATGTAAAGTTTGATGGGTATAGGACGCATAGTTTAGCCGGAAAACGCGTTTAAAGATAAAAATGTCCAATTTTTTTTAAATTAGTTTTTCGTGTCATTCGTTACATGGATTAAAAGGTGGCAGTTCCAAGATCACGAATATATAATTTTTAAGTCGCTGGGGCAAGTAGTTTAGCCGCAAATCGAATTTTAAGGGACAGATAAAATGTAAAGTTTGATGGGTATAGGACGCATAGTTTAGCCGGAAAACGCGTTTAAAGATAAAAATGTCCAATTTTTTTAAAATTAGTTTTTCGTGTCATTCGTTACATGGATTAAAAGGTGGCAGTTCCATGATCACGAATATATAATTTTTAAGTCGCTGGGGCAGGTAGTTTAGCCGCAAATCGAATTTTAAGGGACAGATAAAATGTAAAGTTTGATGGGTCTAGGACGCATAGTTTAGCCGGAAAACGCGTTTAAAGATAAAAATGTCCAATTTTTTTAAAATTAGTTTTTCGTGTCATTCGTTACATGGATTAAAAGGTGGCAGTTCCAAGATCACGAATATATAATTTTTAAGTCGCTGGGGCAAGTAGTTTAGCCGCAAATCGAATTTTTAGGGACAGAAAAAGTGTAAAGTTTGATGGGTCTAGGACGCATAGTTTAGCCGGAAAACGCGTTTAAATATAAAAACGTCCAATTTTTTTAAAATTAGTTTTTCGTGTCATTCGTTACATGGATTAAAAGGTGGCAGTTCCAAGATCACGAATATATAATTTTTAAGTCGCTGGGGCAAGTAGTTTAGCCGCAAATCGAATTTTAAGGGACAGAAAAAGTGTAAAGTTTGATGGGTCTAGGACGCATAGTTTAGCCGGAAAACGCGTTTAAAGATAAAAATGTCCAATTTTTTTAAAATTAGTTTTTCGTGTCATTCGTTACATGGATTAAAAGGTGGCAGTTCCAAGATCACGAATATATAATTTTTAAGTCGCTGGGGCAAGTAGTTTAGCCGCAAATCGAATTTTAAGGGACAGAAAAAGTGTAAAGTTTGATGGGTCTAGGACGCATAGTTTAGCCGGAAAACGCGTTTAAAGATAAAAATGTCCAATTTTTTTAAAATTAGTTTTTCGTGTCATTCGTTACATGGATTAAAAGGTGGCAGTTCCAAGATCACGAATATATAATTTTTAAGTCGCTGGGGCAAGTAGTTTAGCCGCAAATCGAATTTTTAGGGACAGAAAAAGTGTAAAGTTTGATGGGTCTAGGACGCATAGTTTAGCCGGAAAACGCGTTTAAAGATAAAAATGTCCAATTTTTTTAAAATTAGTTTTTCGTGTCATTCGTTACATGGATTAAAAGGTGGCAGTTCCAAGATCACGAATATATAATTTTTAAGTCGCTGGGGCAAGTAGTTTAGCCGCAAATCGAATTTTAAGGGACAGAAAAAGTGTAAAGTTTGATGGGTCTAGGACGCATAGTTAAGCCGGAAAACGCGTTTAAAGATAAAAATGTCCAATTTTTTTAAAATTAGTTTTTCGTGTCATTCGTTACATGGATTAAAAGGTGGCAGTTCCAAGATCACGAATATATAATTTTTAAGTCGCTGGGGCAAGTAGTTTAGCCGCAAATCGAATTTTAAGGGACAGAAAAAGTGTAAAGTTTGATGGGTCTAGGACGCATAGTTTAGCCGGAAAACGCGTTTAAAGATAAAAATGTCCAATTTTTTTAAAATTAGTTTTTCGTGTCATTCGTTACATGGATTAAAAGGTGGCAGTTCCAAGATCACGAATATATAATTTTTAAGTCGCTGGGGCAAGTAGTTTAGCCGCAAATCGAATTTTTAGGGACAGAAAAAGTGTAAAGTTTGATGGGTCTAGGACGCATAGTTTAGCCGGAAAACGCGTTTAAAGATAAAAATGTCCAATTTTTTTAAAATTAGTTTTTCGTGTCATTCGTTACATGGATTAAAAGGTGGCAGTTCCAAGATCACGAATATATAATTTTTAAGTCGCTGGGGCAAGTAGTTTAGCCGCAAATCGAATTTTAAGGGACAGAAAAAGTGTAAAGTTTGATGGGTCTAGGACGCATAGTTTAGCCGGAAAACGCGTTTAAAGATAAAAATGTCCAATTTTTTTAAAATTAGTTTTTCGTGTCATTCGTTACATGGATTAAAAGGTGGCAGTTCCAAGATCACGAATATATAATTTTTAAGTCGCTGGGGCAAGTAGTTTAGCCGCAAATCGAATTTTAAGGGACAGAAAAAGTGTAAAGTTTGATGGGTCTAGGACGCATAGTTTTAGCCGGAAAACGCGTTTAAAGATAAAAATGTCCAATTTTTTTAAAATTAGTTTTTCGTGTCATTCGTTACATGGATTAAAAGGTGGCAGTTCCAAGATCACGAATATATAATTTTTAAGTCGCTGGGGCAAGTAGTTTAGCCGCAAATCGAATTTTTAGGGACAGAAAAAGTGTAAAGTTTGATGGGTCTAGGACGCATAGTTTAGCCGGAAAACGCGTTTAAAGATAAAAATGTCCAATTTTTTTAAAATTAGTTTTTCGTGTCATTCGTTACATGGATTAAAAGGTGGCAGTTCCAAGATCACGAATATATAATTTTTAAGTCGCTGGGGCAAGTAGTTTAGCCGCAAATCGAATTTTAAGGGACAGAAAAAGTGTAAAGTTTGATGGGTCTAGGACGCATAGTTTAGCCGGAAAACGCGTTTAAAGATAAAAATGTCCAATTTTTTAAAATTAGTTTTTCGTGTCATTCGTTACATGGATTAAAAGGTGGCAGTTCCAAGATCACGAATATATAATTTTTAAGTCGCTGGGGCAAGTAGTTTAGCCGCAAATCGAATTTTTAGGGACAGAAAAAGTGTAAAGTTTGATGGGTCTAGGACGCATAGTTTAGCCGGAAAACGCGTTTAAAGATAAAAATGTCCAATTTTTTTAAAATTAGTTTTTCGTGTCATTCGTTACATGGATTAAAAGGTGGCAGTTCCAAGATCACGAATATATAATTTTTAAGTCGCTGGGGCAAGTAGTTTAGCCGCAAATCGAATTTTTAGGGACAGAAAAAGTGTAAAGTTTGATGGGTCTAGGACGCATAGTTTAGCCGGAAAACGCGTTTAAAGATAAAAAATGTCCAATTTTTTTAAAATTAGTTTTTCGTGTCATTCGTTACATGGATTAAAAGGTGGCAGTTCCAAGATCACGAATATATAATTTTTAAGTCGCTGGGGCAAGTAGTTTAGCCGCAAATCGAATTTTTAGGGACAGAAAAAGTGTAAAGTTTGATGGGTCTAGGACGCATAGTTTAGCCGGAAAACGCGTTTAAAGATAAAAATGTCCAATTTTTTTAAAATTAGTTTTTTCGTGTCATTCGTTACATGGATTAAAAGGTGGCAGTTCCAAGATCACGAATATATAATTTTTAAGTCGCTGGGGCAAGTAGTTTAGCCGCAAATCGAATTTTTAGGGACAGAAAAAGTGTAAAGTTTGATGGGTCTAGGACGCATAGTTTAGCCGGAAAACGCGTTTAAAGATAAAAATGTCCAATTTTTTTAAAATTAGTTTTCGTGTCATTCGTTACATGGATTAAAAGGTGGCAGTTCCAAGATCACGAATATATAATTTTTAAGTCGCTGGGGCAAGTAGTTTAGCCGCAAATCGAATTTTAAGGGACAGAAAAAGTGTAAAGTTTGATGGGTCTAGGACGCATAGTTTAGCCGGAAAACGCGTTTAAAGATAAAAATGTCCAATTTTTTTAAAATTAGTTTTTCGTGTCATTCGTTACATGGATTAAAAGGTGGCAGTTCCAAGATCACGAATATATAATTTTTAAGTCGCTGGGGCAAGTAGTTTAGCCGCAAATCGAATTTTAAGGGACAGAAAAAGTGTAAAGTTTGATGGGTCTAGGACGCATAGTTTAGCCGGAAAACGCGTTTAAAGATAAAAATGTCCAATTTTTTTAAAATTAGTTTTCGTGTCATTCGTTACATGGATTAAAAGGTGGCAGTTCCAAGATCACGAATATATAATTTTTAAGTCGCTGGGGCAAGTAGTTTAGCCGCAAATCGAATTTTTAGGGACAGAAAAAG